>OY755235.1:94240324-94840324 GCA_963576725.1 Azorinus chamasolen | reverse complement strand
TGATATAAATGAAACTTAACACAAATGTTTTAAGCAACAAAATTTGAAGCTGAGTTTATTTTGAGGTTCATTCAGTTTGTCTTTACAGAGTTATGGCCGTTGCACTGCAAAAATGAGGATTAGCTGTAACTTTTTTATTTAATAAGATATTCACTTCATTTTTTTAAAATATAGTATCACCTTAATATGGAAATCAAGATCTGAAGCACAGATTAGAAAATGTCAACACTTATAAGGCATGTTCAATCAGAGAAAGTTTGCAAGTGGGCGTATTATGTACCGTATGCGGTACTCTTGTTACAGATTTGATTATCAGCTGTCATAGCAATAAATGTCTTTATTTTCTATTTTAATACAATATATAAATGAAATTAATTAATATTCAAAATGGGCGGAAGCCTACATGAATATTCATCAGATAGAGGGTAAAATGATGTTAGCAGCAGACCAGAACTAGACCAGCGACTGTGTTAAATATGAGGTATTCTACAATGATCAATGCAGTTTGACATTTCTCTGCATCCTCAGAATGCTGGTATACCATCCAACATACCGCAAACGCGTATTTGACGTATTCGCTTGCAGGGTCTGTAGTGTTTGTAAAGAAACGTCTGAAATCTACAATAGATTTCATACAAATCTGATTCAATCATTTTTCTTTAACTATTGATCCAATGTCAGACAGATTTGACAATGATGAAAAGCCGAATTACTCAGCGTCTCATCTGGATCCAATCTGAAGGTAGTAGCTTAATGCAGGTCAAAAACTTGCATAAAGCAACCACCTGCTTCTTAAGACTCATCAATTGATGGCCGCCTAGGACAGGTTCTACTGTGTATGGATTTATGATACACTGTTTAAACTGTTTTACTGAATAAAGAACTGCCAAGTAATTCGAAGCTTTATCAGGATCCAAACTGTTTGACACGCTGAACAGGTTTTTAAGAGAAATGGAGGACACTCCATTATTAACATCAAAATAGCAACATTGTGTGCCTGTGAGAATTTTTTGTTTAGTACATGATATAGATCTGATTCTAAAGTTTTTGTCAATAACAAAAATCCCTTGAAACAATTATATTATAAAATTTTAGGTAATGAATGTTCATGATGTCATTTTTTCTCGAATATTGAACTGGTAATGGGTTAATTGAACTTTTATAATGGCATATAAACACAATGCTTAGCAATGGCAGAAACTGTAGAAGCCGTCTGATCTGGGTCTACTCTGTTTGCAAATGTGCTTTTATGAGGCAAAGGGTTAAGTGCAACATGTGCTGAAATTATATTGACAGTGGTAGAGTACCTAACGTGAACACACAATGTAAACTAGTATCTCTATTATATATATGTTATAAATTACTCATCCGTTAAAAATGTTGAAAACTTCAATAATAATATAATTATAATAACAATAATAATAATTATACTAATAATAATAACAATGGTGATAATGATAAAATAGTGATAGCAATAATTATAATAACAATCATATGATAATAATATTAATAATTGTTATAACAATAGTAATGAGTAATAATAATAATTTAGATATAGTTTGTAAAGTGAAATTTATGGTCGAAGGGAGAGCATTTGTACTTTACTAAAAGGAAAGATTGTAAGAGTTGCTTCCCTTAGACCACAACAGGTAATATTTTGTAATTTATTACTACTGCTACTATTACTTATTATTATCAAGGTTAAGATCTTTTTTTACTTAGAATTATACTTATAATAAGATTAAGAATAAGATCTTTTGGACATACAAAGTGTATTCAAGTATGATTACCCCTTTACTCCATAATTATGCCTTTCTATGCCATTGCAAACAAGAGTAGACCCAGATCAGATGGCTCCTACAGGATCCATCTGATCAGGGTCTGCTATTTACTTATGATAAAATATAGATATCATTCAACAGTTTCTGTCATGGCCTAAGCTTCCTGTGTCTATGTGTTATAACAACACTCATTCTAATTAATATCATGATATCATTATTTCTAATATAAATATTTATGGCGTAAAGGGTTAAGATTTCATGACAGATTGTGGATGGATATAAATATTCTACTATCCTGAAAACTCACCATGAACATTCAAACTCATGCGAGCTGAAAAGGGATACAGAAATTTATACCTGTTAAGTGTGAAAGCATGAGTTGGGTCCTATAGGAGCAGTCTGATCTGGATCTACTGTGTTTGAAAATGTGTGAAAAAGTGTTTAGATGAGGTAAAGGTTAACCCATTCCCACATAGGCTATTTTAAAGACCCAACCATTTTGAATAAATCTACCCAAAAGGAGCATTAACTAGAAAAGGAAAATTTTAGAATTTTGTAGTTTGAAACCATTGTGATAAATAGAGCATTTGCTCCTATAGGAGCAAATGCTGAATTTATCACAATGGTTTCAACAGGTGACTGTTGCAGAGGCGTCAAAAGGTGTCAATATGAGGGAATGGGTTAAGGAAATTGTTCACTAAAATTCTATTTAAGCTAGTCATCTGCTTATACAACAAACCTGAACCATTTAGATAATTGTGATAGAGCATATCCTAAGGATTATTTCTGTGAAGGTTGGTCGCATCCCATTCAGCAGTTTCGGAGCAGTTGTTAATTAAAGAAATTGTTCATTAACACAAATATTTAGATACTGTGACCTACTTATGCAAATAATTCTAACAGCTATAAAAATTTAAATAGAAGACCACATAAGGATCGTTCCTGAGAAATTGGGTCAAATAACATTCAACAGTTTAGAAGATATATTACCCTTTATTCTATAAATATGCCTTTCTACACCTTCCCAAACAGAGTAGACCCAGATCAGTCAACTCCTAATTAATATTCATGATAGCATTATTTCTTGCATGAATATTCATGGAGCAAAGGGTATGTAAATTGTTGAAGGCAGATAACAGACACAAGGCCATCTCATGGTTCATCTTGGCACTTTGTGGCAGGTGAGTTAATAAAAGCAAGAGAATTGGAAAACTTATTCAGTTATTTTAACCCTTTCCTTGATATAAATGCCTTTCACACCCTTGCAAACAGAGAAGGCCAAGATCAGATGGCTCCTGTAGGTGTCATCTGATCAGGATCAGCTATGTGTGCTTATGAAATTATTATAGATCTGGATCTACAGTTTCTACCAATACCAAAAAATATTGAGCTATTAAACCTTTCCCTCATATACACGTGTTTTCACACATTTGCAAACAGAGTAGACCCAGATAAGGAGCCGTCTGATCTGGGTCTGCTCTGTTTGCTAATAGAGTTTGATAGATCTGTTTCTTTACTTTCTAAAATGTCTACAATGTTTCGCATTCCATATTTCTTTATATCTATATGTGTTTTTTAATGAATATTCAGTAGGTATTGAACTTTGGCCTAAATACAGAACAGGGAAAGGGTTTACTTTATATACAAATACTGTACAGGGAAGATAAGGACAAATGAATAAAATATTGATTGGCATGTTACAGAAACAAATACAAATGTTTGTGTAGTCAGTTTAATATGTATGAGACAGAAGTCCTTGTCAAAAGACGAACATTATGTACAAGCATATATAACAAATTGTGTGGATTTCTTAGTGTCAATATGTAATACCAATACAATAAACGTAACTGTAAATTAACGCAGTATATAAACAGGAATGTGAATCTCTCGAAAACATCCATGAACCCTTTACCTCATGAATATTCATGTCAGAATAATGACATCAATAATGACATCATGAACATTTATTACCGTAGCTGTATTTTTGTAACTGCCTACCGACACAGGATATTTAAACTCTAGAATCATATCTATATCATTCGATAAGCAAACAGAGCAGACCCTGATCAGACCGCTCCTATAGGAGTCATCTAATCTGGGTCTAGGGTGTTTGCAAAAGCATGAAATGCATCCATATCAGGTAAAGGGTTAAACAGGTGTGGCTCTAAAACTGGTGAGTGTCAACTTCTGACAATAAGTAGAACATGCCCTAAGCGCCCATTCATTTATTGAACATGAGTCTTCAAAAGCAGGTGGTAGCTTAATGCAGGGCAAAAGTATATAGGCTCCTATAGGAGCTTTCTGCATTACTTTTGACCTGCATTAAGCTACCACCTGCCTTACAGATCAATAATTAGACCTCTTTTGGAACCCACTTAACCCTTTCCCTGTTCTATGTTTATTACAAATTTCAATACATTTTACCTACTGAATATTCATAGATAAAATAGTTATAATGAAATATGGAAGGCCGAATATTACAGCCATTTTAGAAAGTAAAGATACAAAACTATCAAATTACATTAGCAAACAGAGCAGACTCTGATCAGACGGCTCCTATAGGAGTCGTCTGATCTGGGTCTTCTCTGTTTGCAGATGCTTAAGGGAAAGGGTTTAGACAGGCACTACTGTAGCCACTATCTGTTGAATGTTGAAACAATGTACAAAACATAATGGTCATCAACAAATGCATCAAAAACCAACTTCAACTATTAAAGGACATAAGTGTCAATATTCATTACCTGACTTAGCATTTACCCATTTTCTGGTGAATTTTAATGCTAACCCATTTCCCCATAGGCTATTTTTAGACCCAACCTCGTTGAATAAATCTACAGAAAAGGAGCATTTACTAGAGGAAAGGAACATTTTACAATTGTGTAGTTTTTTGAAAAAGTATCATTTGTAACTACTCATCTTATTCTGTCAGGGCTCGGAATATGTAGAAAATAACTGTTACGTGTGCCTGTCAAATGCGCGTAGTGATTCTGTTCAGTGTTTCACTACAGAACTACTTTAATCAATGAAATAAACAACGGAAGAAGAGGATTCTAGGAGAATCTTTTTCAGTAGTATGTGTAGGCCAACAGTCAATCCATGGTACGTAAAGAACATTATTTTAATTGAGTAACGGCACAAATAAAGTATTCGTTACGCAGACGTGATATATTTAATTGAGTATCCTGAATTTCTAATTGAGTTTTGGTGATTTTCAATTGAGTCTATACATGTACGCAAATACCCAGCCTATCTGTTCATCTGACTATTGCTAAAGGTGATGAATACCCCCGCATGGCATATTTGCTTTCAAATCCATGTTTGTGACACAAACTACCCATGTAAGAGGACCAAAACACATAAATGCTCAAAGTTCAAGGGGAGATAATTCTGCAATGCCCAGTGCTAAGACATGAAGATTGTGTCTTACACATCTCCCATTCGTGGTTATCATGTATACCAAATATAAATTCAAGTTTGCGGGGCTATAATAAGGCAATGGTTTCAATTGCATTTGAAAGCCTATCTACAACTCTGCTACACCATTTGCAAAAGGCCCAAATATACTACTTTATCTGGACCCGTTCTTATATACACATGGACATTAGAAAATGGCACATTAAAGCACTTGTCCGCTTGCATATATTCTACATCACATCCCAAATATTTAGTAAGATTACTTGGAACTGGAATTTAATCCTTTAACTTGCTGGCAACAATGTAATCTTAACCCTTTCCCTCTTCTATATTTAGGCCAAATTTCAATACCTACTAAATATTCATTAACAAAATAGTTATAACGAAACATGGAAGGGGAAACATTGTAGACATTTTAGAAAGTAAAGAAACAGATCTATCAAATTTTATTAGCAAACAGAGCAGACCCTGATCAGACGGCTCCTCTAGGAGCCGTCTGATCTGGGTCTACTCTGTTTGCAAATGCGTGAAAACACATTTATATGAGGGAAAGGGTTAACCCCTATCCTCATTATAGTCTATGCAATAATTGATCACTTCATGAATATTCATTATCTTAATTGTTATAAGGTAAACTTAGACAAAAACAATAGAACCAGATCTACAGTAAAACCTCTCTATAAGGGCCACTAAATTACATCAAGTATTTTGTGTTAAAGGCAGGTGGCTGCTTAAAGCAAGGTGAAAGTAAAACAGATTGCTCCTATAGGAGCATTCTGTTTTACTTTCACCTTGCTTTAAGCTCCTATAGGAGCGTTCTGTTTTACTTTCACCTTGCTTTATTAAAGCAGCCACCTGCCCTAAATACCCACTAATTAACGCAACTTAGTGGCTGTTATAGAGAGGTTTTATTGTACATAATTTAATAAGCAAAGAGAATGGACCTTCCTACAGGAGCCGTCTGATAATGGTTCTACTATTTGTAAAGGCATGAAAAGCATTGAAGGAAAGGGTTAAGATCTAAAATTACTGGCATTTCTTGCCATATTGTGTTCCCCATTACATTACTCAGCTAAACACAATCAATACAGGACATATAAAGTCAACTATCTTAGTATATAGCAACATTATACAGAAAGAGCAAATAAACAATTAACCCTTTACCTGATGATTATTCATGTAAAAAATCATGAATATTCATTAGCTGACTTTTTGTATTGTAAACTTTTAAGCAAATTGTTTTGCTTTGACAAAAACTGTAGAATCAGATCTATGTAATAAGCAAACAGAGAAGACCCAGATCAGACGGCTCCTACAGGAGCCGTCTGATCTGGGTCTACTCTGTTTGTAAGTGTGTGAAAAGGCATTTATATGAGGGAAAGGGTTATTAAAATTACTTTCATTCTTGTATAAAAAATTAAAATAAGGACATTTATTGCCATGGTAAACAGTGGACCCTGATCAAATGGCTCTTATCGGTGCTGTCTCATCTCATTCTGGGTCGATTCTATTTGCAGCAGTGTCTCTAACAAGTAAAGGTTTATTACAGAATGAGTGCAGCTTTAAATGAAAACTGTGTAATTAAACATCAAGAAGTGCTTCATACTATACTGTCAAAGTCTAAAAACTAGAGGCAACCAGAACAAACCCTAAGTACCCCAAGTAATTGGACAATAGCGCAGAAAAAGATCAAAGGGCTCCTGACGGGTTGTTTGATCAGGGTCGACCTTCCTACTACAGTCTTATAAATTATCAAAATGGTGCCCAATTAACTCATTCCACTCTATAATTGGGTGTTCGAATACATGTACTTAGGGTAATTAGGGTAAGCCAATCGAATAACCATTACCATTTGATCAAGCCATTACCATTTGATCAAGAAAAATAAAATGCTGAGGTCTAAAATGTACAATTTTTAATTATGTACTCTCTACATTTGGCCTTTACCTAATAAATATTCATATAAGAAGTCATGAATGTATGAAAACGTATTAGCTGAATTTTTATATCCATATATCATAACATTAGCAAATAGAGTAGACCCAGATCAGATGGCTCCTACAGGAGCAATCTGATCTGAGTCTCCTCTGTTTGCAAAGGCATCAAAAGGTGTTTCTATAAGGTAAAGGGCCAACCAACAATTAAAAAGCACTGAAAATCATTCACCATATAAAAAATGAGATTTAACCCTTTCCCTGTTCTGTATTTATTCCATATTTCAATACCTACTGAATATTCATGGACAAAATATTTATAATGAAAAATGGAAGGTGTAGCATTGTAGCCATTTTATTAAGTAAAGAAACGGATCTGTCAAATTCCACTAGCAAACAGAGTAGACCCTGATTAGACGGCTCCTTTAGCCGTCTGATCTGGGTCTACTCTGTTTGCAAATGCGTGAAAACATGTTTATATGAAGGAAAGGGTTAACAAACAATTCAGGACGCTACAAGAGTCCAAAAGCCCCTAATGACATCTAACTGGGATTATAAGCACCTATACAACTATGGCAAGATTTAGATCTATAAATTCAATTTCACAAGCAGGTACCTGTACATGTATATACAGACTCATACATGAAATACAGCACAAAAGACGTTTGCAAATACATGTACACTATTTAGTATTTACCCTAAATATTTGCACATCAAATCTCTCCTTTCAATCGATTTGTAAACGGCATCGTTTTGATAACGTCAGATGAAACATATACTGTGCCACTGAGTGCACAGTGAAACCTCTCTAAACCCGACGTTAAATTTAGTATAAATATCAGTCTTGGAGACAGGTGGCAGCTTAATGCAGGATGAAAGTCATGCAGAAAGCTGCATGACTTTCACCCTGCATTAAGCAGCCACCTGCCTTAAAGTATCTAAATGCTTCTCTACTAGAATTCCGGTTTAGAGGGGTTTTACTGTTGACCCTGTTCAAACTACTCTCTCAGGTCTGCACCACTTGTCATGTCCTGTCAAATATGTAGGGTATCTACAACAGTGAAGACCTATTCAGGTAGTCAAATAGTAACATGGAGACTGATCAGGATCTGCAGTTTGAAACAGCAGCACATGTATAAACCCTTTACCTGATAGAGGGGCTGTTTAATGGGACCCATTTAATGCCATTGCAAACAGAGTAGACCCTGATCAGATGGCTCCTGTAGGAGCCATCTGACCAGGGTCTGCTCTGTTTGCTTATGACTTAATATAGATCAACAGTTTTGTCACTGGCCAAACATTCCTTGTTCATTGGCCATTATAAACATTTAGCTAATGGGTAGTCATGAAGTTATTTATTCTTTTATAAATATTCTTGACATAAAGAATTAACTGATGAAGTATTAACAAGGTTTCTGAAACCGTGCCCTGATCAGCACCAAGAAACTTTACACCTGACCTGACTGGAAAAATGTTTACAATTTCCACTTTTGTTGAGATTCTAACAGCTGCAAGAGGCAAAAATTCCATTTCTCAACTCGTCCTGTATGTGATTTGATCTTCTTTGTCTGTATTGCAAGACAAGTGAGTTTTCTTGTCTGTCTTCTTTGTCAATAAACATCAGGACGAGGGACCATTTCAAGAAATCTTGCCTCCTGTCAGCTATAAATGCAATTTATAGGTTTGTTTTGGATTATGGCATAAGTAAATGTTATAGATATGTTATATATATAGCTATCACAGACAATTGCATAAAATGCAGAATATTTAAAGAGTACCATCCATCATTACAAAATTATTTCTTTTCACCTTCAATCTCAAAAATATTTCACCTTTTAGCACCCTATAGGCAAATTTATTACAATTTCAACAAACAGTTTATAGTATAACCTCTCTCAAGCGGTCACCGAAAAAGGTCTAATATTGTAAAGCAGGTGGTAGCTTAATGCAGGTCAAAAGCAATACAGAAAGCTCCTATATTTGCATAACTTTTGCCCTGCATTAAACAACCACCAACTTTCTAAGACTCCTGTGTTTAATAAATGAATGCCCACTTAGGACAGGTTCTACTGTCCAGATGAATAACAGAGCCTTATTAACCCTTTCCCTGTTCTATGTTTATTCCAAATTTCAATACCTACTGAATATTCATAGACAAAATAGTTACATGTATAATGAAATATGGAACGAGGAAGTTTGTAGCCTGTTTAGAAAGTAAAGAGACAGATCTATCACATTCCATTAGCAAATGGAGCAGACCCTGATCAGACGGCTCCTATAGGAGCTGTCTGATCTGGGTCTACTCTGTTTGAAAATGCGTGAAAAAGTGTTTATATGAGGGAAAGGGTTAACCCTAAATATATCAATAACCTACATGGTCTCGATGCCCATTTGTAAGGCTGAACAATTCAACTTATCATTCTATTAACCCTCTACTCCATGAATATTCATGTAAGAAATAATAATAATATCATAAAATATTACTTAGATCAATTTTTATAACGGTCCTTGAGCACGGGAAGTTTTGTCCATGGCAGAAACTGCAGAATCAGATCTACACCATTCTATAAATAAACCTAGCAGACCATGATCAGGCGGCTCCTACATGAGTCATCTGATCTGGGTCTACTCTGTTTACAATGGCAGTGAAAGGTTTCTCTAAAGGGATAACAAAATAATTTCTGGAGTCTATCAGTCAACAGGATGATTAAGAAGTCATTTTTCTAAATATGTCTTTTTTTTCAATTGAAATAATATAAAAGATTCTTTAGAGACAGAATGGATGGCACTCGTGATATTTACACAGTTTGAAGAGATTGCCCCAGACCTCAGCTAGTCCAAAAGCAAGCTTTTTTTAACTTCAAATAAATCCTCACTAATCTGAACTTTTAGAACAAAACAAACATCGAGAATTTCCCGTCACGTGGCTGCTTAAAGCAGGATGAAAGTGATGCAGGCAGCTCAGTTGGTACCTTTCTGCATGACTTTCACTCTGCATTAAGCTGCCACCTGTCTTTAACCCTTTACTCCATGAATATTCATGAAAGAAATTATGACATAATGAATATCAATAAAGGTTAATTTTTAAAATGGCACATTAATTCATGAAAGATTTTGCCAAGCATAAACTGTAGAATCAGATTTATATTATTCTATAAGCAAACAGAGCAGACTCTGATCAGACAGCTCCTATAGGAGCTGTCTGATCTGGGTCTACTCAGTTTGCAAAGGCGTGATTTATGGAGTAAAGGCTTAAAGACTGATATTAGTACTTATTGGAGTGTTCAGATTAGCGAAATTTTAACCCTTTCCCCGTTCTATGTTTATTCCAAATTTCAATACCTACTGAATATTCATGGACAAAATAGTTATAATGAAATATGGAAGGTAGAACAATGTAACCACTTTTAGAAACTAAGGAAGCTGATCTATGAAATTCAATTAGCAAACAGAGTAGACCCTGATCAGACGGCTCCTCCAGGAGCCGTCTGATCTGGGTCTAATCTGTTTGCAAATGCGTGAAAACACGTTTATATGAGGGAAAGGGTTAATGTACATGTACAATACAAAGGCTGAAACAAATTGTCTATTTCAGTGATGACAATGAATCGCAATTGGTTTAACCCTTCACTCCATAGACATCCCTTTTTACGCAAACAGAGTAGACCCAGATCAAAGGTCTCCTACAGGAGCCATCTGATCAGAGTGTGCTCTGTTTGCTTACGATATAATATAGACATGTTTGTGCACTTTCTGCAGTGGCCAAAACTTCACATGTCCATGTCCATATAACAAACAATCTTAATTAATATTCATGATGTAAATTATTTCTTACATGAATATTCATGGAGTAAAGGGTTAAAAAGATATATGTATAACAGATGACACAGGCAAAATTATGCCCAAGGAATGTTACAAGAAAAGCTAACAGTTAATCAACAGATAATAACAGCGGACAGCTAATCAACAAAGCCTAACAGCTGACAGCTAATTAACAGATGACAGCTAATCAACAGAACCTAACAGATGACAGCTAATCAACAGAAAATAAAACAGCTGACAGCTAATCAACAGAACACAAAACAGCTGACAGCTAATCAACAGAACCAAACAGTTGATAGATGATGGACAGAAGCATGTTATGACATCACAAAATACACGAGTCTTGCCACAAGAAATGGTGTCTTCTGGGCTAAGCAGACAGTGAACAATTGAAATCAAATATAGCTCTTACTCCTTTCCCTGTTAAATATTCATATAAGAAAAAATGACATCATGAATATTTATTAGAATATGTACACAGCATTCTTTAGAATTGCTAGAAACTGTAGTCAGATTCATTATAATTTTATTAGCAAACAGAGCAGACCCAGATCAGATGATTCCTACTGGATCCATCTGATCCGATTCTACTCTGTCTACAAAGGGGTGGAAAATATGAGGGAAAGGGTTACTCCAATACTTGGACGTTCTGAGTCTTTTTCAAAGATTTTTTTTACACCTGCTGGAGCTGGTGACTAGGGTCTACTCTGTTTGCTTATGGATAAATATATAAATCTGATTTTACTGTTTCGGTACTTGTAAAAAAAAAAAAAAATCATGTTTTTATATAACATTATAAAACTTCAGCACAGAAATATTCATGAAGTCATTATTTACAATATGACCATTCATCAAGTAAAGCTTAACCCTTTCACCACCAATGTCGCAAAAATGCACCACGAAAAATAGTGCAGTCCCAGATCAGACGCCGCCTTTTCAAGGCGGCGTCTGATCAGGGACTTCACTTTTTGTCGCAAACTGTATTTCTATATCTGTGCTTTATTCCTTTGAAATTTGCATTTATCTCATTACCTTATTTTACCGAATGATTTCACCAAATTGATTTGCAGGCGACAATTAGAAATTTGGCACCAAAAAGGTTATGGGTGAATGTAAGAATGAGACCTTTAAGAGTCAATGTAAGAACAAGACCTTTAAAAGCTTTATAAAATTTCCTTTTTAGAATTTTTATGATTCAGCAAAATGTTCAGTGGTTTTAATTCAGCACTGTCTGCAAAACATGGAAGACAGCTGTTTTTCTCATGACTTGTCTCAATAATTAAATAAGCAACAAATACTTATGCGCTAAGCTACAAGAGCCCTTGATAACAGGCATACTAATCAATCCAAAGCTCTCATTTCTCAGTCAAAACCTGTCCTTAACATCATCTCTAAACCCGACATTAAATTTAGTATAAATATCGGTATTGGAGACAGGTGGCAGCTTAATGCAGGGTGAAAGTCATGCAGAAAGCTCCTCAAGGAGCTTTCTGCATGACTTTCACCCTGCATTAAGCAGTCATCAGCCTAAAAGTATCTAAATTCTTCTCCACTAGACTTCTGGTTTAGAGGGATTTTACTGAAACAACAAGACAGAGTTTGGAAAAGAAATACCAGTACAGAAAATATTTCAGCTAAATTTCTTATTCTTTTTTCTACAGCTCTAAGCTACTATGACAGACAGCATGTAAAACAAAGCTTACACAGGATAAAGCATCACTATATATGTAACATACAAGGGCTTACACAGAGAATAAATGCATCACTATATATGTAACATACAAGGGCTTACACAGAGAATAAACGCATCACTAAATATGTAACATACAAGGTTTAACTCTTTACGTGATAGAGATGCCTTCAGATACCTGTACATACAGAGTAAACACAGATCAGACTGCTCCTGTAGGTAAGGAGCCATCTGATCAGGATCTATTCTGCTTGCTTAACTTTTTCCTCCATAAATACGCATTTCTACGCCTCTGTAAAAGTCCTATGGAGCAAATGCTCTATTTATCACAATGCTTTCAAAACTACACAATTCTAAAATTTTCCCTTGCTATAGTAAATGCTCCTTTTGGGTAGATTTAGTCAAAGAGGTTGGGTCTAAAAATAGCCTATGGAGGAAAGGGTTAAAGGTTACAGATTCTTTACTGTTAGTCATTGCAATAAATTTCCTTATTTATATTTTTAATATAAAAATTTAACCATTTTCTCCATAAATATGCTTTTGCAAACATAGTAGACCCAGACCAGATGACTCCTACAGGAACTGTCTGATCCGGGCCTGCTCTGTTTATGATATACTATAGTCTACAGTTTCTGCCATGGCCAAACCCAAAACTTCTTTAAGCAGTCACCTTCTCTGAATACGAACTAATTAACACAATTTAGTGGCCGTTATAGAGAGGGGTTTTACTGTACTATATATTCTTGGCAGAGTCTTGCATGAATATGCATCAGGTAAAGAGTTAACAGCACATGTACAATAAGCACTAGCCCAAATGAAAGTGCAAATGGTTTGGATACTGATCAAATGAAAACTTACACTACAACTGATACTTATCGAAGTTGTTTGCCATTTGTCAATAATATCTCAGAATTTCGAGTCTTTCTGACAAAACATATACAGTAAAACCCCACTAATGCAACCACCTAAAAGAGGTATAATTCTGGGTGCTAGATTCAGGTGGTAGCTTAATGCAGGACAAAAGTAATGCAGAAAGCTCCAAGGAGCTTTCTGCATTACTATTGTCCTGCATTAAGCAACCACTTGCTTATAAAGACACCCATTTTTATTCATTAAGTGGTCGCATTAGAGGGGTTGCTGGGTTTTACTGTATTTGTATCAGAAACTATACAACATAATGTATAGGATCAGTTTAACCCTTACCCCACAGAAAAAAACAACAACAACAACAACCTCCGCTCAAATTTCGATCTGGTGCAATTTCGACTACTTCCGATTTAATCAAGGTTTTGATAAACTACTGTTCGAGTGTCAAACAGTATGGGTCCTGATGAGACACCAAGTTACTCGGCACCTCATCTGGATCCAAGCTGTTTGCAAATGTGAGTCAGGTCCTGGATGTGGGGATAAGGGTTACTGTATGTACCATGCCTTTATTCAGGCACGGTACACTGACTAGAAAGTAAATACAATTTGTACTCCAGTCTATACATAAGACTTGAGATGCAACATTTAGACTAGATCATTGGTAGTTTCATTAACCCTTTACTCAATCGTGGGTTTAACCCTTTCCCTCCCATAAAAAAGACTTTTGGCAGATTTACAATTAAGAGTAGACCCGGATCAGACAGCTCCTGACTACAACAATAAAAATTCCTTTGTTCAGAAGCCATTATTAAAATTCACTTTAAGAATATTCATGAACATTTATGAATTTTTGTATAAATATTTTTGAGGGAATGGGTTGAACAAGTCCTGGTCCCATGCTTATAAAACTTTGGCTCAAATCTGACCAATCAAAAGCTTGAGAACGAGCTCAGACTCAACTAAAAAGCTTTATAAGCATGGACCCAGGTCCTGAGTGACCCTGGGGTCTCATCTGTATCCAAACTATTTGCTTGGTTATCACAAAGTCATCAACAAACTCAAGACACCTCTGAAACTTCATGTTCTTCCCATCTGGGTCCAAGGTTATAAAGCTTCTGAGTCTGAGATCATTCTCAAGTATCTGATTGGTCAGATTCTGAGCAAGCTCAGAATCTGACCAATCAGATGCTTGAGAATGATCTCAGACTCAAACAAAAAGCTTTATAACCTCGGGGCCTGTTCTGCAAACATAAAGCTAGACTGACTTTCTGTTCTCTGCCAAGTCTTCTGCCAAATCCTGTGAGTTTGGACAAGGCGCTGACTTTCTCGTATTCTGTGAACTTTTCTTCTTCTTTTTCTTCCTAAGGGATGCTTTTGATGGCGACTCAATTGGCTGCAAAGCATTCCCCCGCTGCTGTGGCACATTCTTAGTGCTACCATAGAAACTCACTTTGTCTGTATCCCCAGTCATCACTTTCTTGCCATTGTCTGCCTGTACAGTCTCATTGGGTAGTGTTTGGACAATAGTCCCATCTACCCTATCAAACAGTGGAGTATCACTCTTGGTACTTCTGATTCCAGGACTTTCCTCACCATTTTGTTCAAACATATTATTGACATAACCATGTGTCTTAATCTGACTAGTGTCCAGTTTGCTCAGCTCATTTCCTTTTGTGCCACCTGTCTTCACTGTCCCATTATCTGTAACAGAGTTTCTAACTCCATTTTCTTTGTGTTTTTCCGTGTGCTCATTCTCAACGATTGCGTCTTGAGCTGAGGAAGATTTCCAATGCTCCTTCTTGTCTGCTTTGTTGTGCAGATAGTTTACAGTTTTGTAATTGTCGATAGGTAAGGCTTGGCTGCTGGAAAGACAAGAAAAAACAAATGAAATCACTTACATGTATATCCCTGAACCCTTTCCCGGTTCTATATTTATTTCAAATCTCAAAACTTACTAGATATTCATGGACAAAATAATTACATGTGTAATAAAATATGGAAGGTGGAACATTTTAGCTATTTTCGAAACAACAGAAATACATTTATCAAAATTCCATTAGCAAACAGAGCAGACCCTGATCAGGGTCTACTCTGTTTGCAGATGCGTGAAAAGGTGTTTGTTTGATGGAAAGGGCTAAGCAAACAGAGCAGACCCTGATCAGATACTCTTATCGGGGCCATCTGATCTGGGTCTTCTCAGTTTGCAAGGGTGTGAAGATGTGTATCTATGAGGTATTGGGTTAAAAAAAAAAAATCTCCTAACCAATAATGTGAATGGGGAATGAATGAATGAATGAATGAATGAATGAATGAATGAATGAATGGATGAAGTGTTTAAGGCCCATCAACACTGATGGTCATTTAGAGCCGAGTGGATGGGCGAAGAAAACAAGGTAATATATATTTTTTGTATATGCAACCTAAGCGAGTTTGATTTTATCAAAAGGATATTAGAACCGGATTAACCCTAATTCTGTTGAATAATCTTTAGATCTAAGAAATAATGACAGCACAAATATGTATTAGCTATATCTCTATAATGGCATATGTAATTGGATTTTTAGTACCGGTATGTCCCTTGAGTGCATATAAAAATTAATGTGCACTGATCTGTCAAATTTTTTTTATTTCTCTGCCTAGTTGCTGCACCTCTACAGTAGAACCTGTCTTAAGCCTTTCCTCTATAAATACACCTTCCTACGCCTCTGTAAAAGTCACCTGTTGAAACCATTGTGATAAATAGAGCATTTGCTCCTATAGGAGCAAATGCTCCATTTATCACAATGGTTTCAAACTACAAAATTCTAAAAAAAATCCCTTTTTTCTAGTTAATGCTCCTTTTTGGTAGATTGATTGAAAGTGTTTGGATCTAAAAATAGCCAATGAGGGAATGTGTTAAGTGGCCATTCATTTATTGAACATAGGAGTCTTAAAATGCAGGTGGCAGCTTAATGCAGGGCGAAAGTAATGCATAAGGCTGGTATAGGAGCTTTTTACACTACTTCTGACCTGCATTAGCCTTTTACTCCATAAATACGCCTTTCTACACCTTTGCAAACAGAGTAGATCCAGATCAGACGAATCCTATAGGTGCTTTTGTTATAATATAGATATGATTCTACAGTTTCTCTCATGACCAAATTTCCTGTGTCCATGACATTGTACTATTATAACACGTAATCTAATTAATATTCATGATGTCATTATTTCTAACATGAATACATAAGCAAACAGAGCAGACCTTGATCAGATGGCTCGTACAAGAGTGATCTGATCTGGATATACACTCTTTGTTTTATACCGAAAACCCTGATGTTATTTGCCGATGTATTAGTATATATTCATGTTGCATTTTAGTGTCATTACTGTATGAAATAGGCTGATCATATTTTGTTGTACAACCATAACAGTTTATTTTGTATCACAAGGGGCACTTTTCGATATAATTTCAAATTAACAACCTTCATAAGAATAATTCAACATAACCTACACAATGTTTTATGATTTTATTAAAAATATAGAGATTATCACTTTAATTACATGAGTATGACATAATTCTGCAGTTGTAGATATATTGTAGGGTAAAAGTCCACAGCTACAGATAAAGATGCGTACCCAAATACTAAAATCGTCATTTCTCCACCAAACACTATACCGTGACCATTCTTTAGAATCATCTCTTCGAGACGATTCTAAAGAGTGGTCACAGTATACGGTTTGGTGGAGAAATAAAGGAGCTATGCTTGAAATTGTTTAAATTTACGCATCTCATCTGGAGTTCTGGGTAAAACCCTTCAACATATTTGTTATGTTAGTGAGAACTTAGTGCAACCTCAATACAAACTTGTCAATATCAATTAGAAAGATCTGAACATGACCCAGAAGACAAAAGTCAGAAAGGCAGTGAAAAAAGTAAAAGTTTTGTCACAGTAAACTGTTTTGAAAGCTGGATCTAAAATTGCTGTGATAATGATTTTTTTAAACCCTTTCCATGTTCTATGTTTATTCCAAATTTCAATACCTAATATTCATGGACAAAATAATTACACGCATAATGAAATATGGACGGTGGAACATTGTAGCCTTTACAGAAAGTAAAGAAATACATCTATTAAATTCCATTAGGAAACAGCAGACCCTGATCAGACGCCTCCTGTGCAAGCCATCTAATCTGGATCTACTTTGTTTGAAAATGTGTGAAAACAGGCTTGTATGAAGGAAAGGGTTAATCCTTTACTTGACAGAAATTCCTTTTCATGCCTTTGAATAGACTGAGATAGGACAGGTTAATAAATATTCATGATTATTTCTTAACCCTTTCGTGTTCATTCTAAATTTCAATACCTACTGAATATTCATAGATAAAATGATTATAATGAAATATGGAAGATGGAAAATTGTAGCCATTTTAGAAATTAAATACACATATTTTTGAAATTCTATTAGCAAACAGAGTAGACCCTGATCAGACGGCTCCTCTAGGAGCCGTCTGATCTGGGTCTACTCTGTTTGCAAATGCGTGAAAACACGTTAATAAGAGGGAATGGATTAAATATTTCAGGAGAAGATGGGAAAAAAGAATAGAAGTAGATAATGTAACATGCACAAACAATCATTGTGTGAAACAAGTTCAAGAACAGGTTCAAAGTGTGTAAAGAACAAATCTGCATTTATCTGCAAGAATGATAAGCTTATATCAAAAATGCAAGAGTTACATGTATTACCCTCAATAAATAAACCTTTCTATGCCTTTTAAAACAGAGTAGACCCAGATCAAATGGCTCCTACAAGAGCCATCTGATCAGGGTCTGCCCTGTTTGCTTATGACATAATATAGATCTAATTGACACTTTTTAGTTTGGTTAAATATTCATGTGTTTATGTCTTATTTTAACAAGAGTCGGGTGTGGCACAACTGCTTGTCTGATTTGGTGCTTGTCCAGCTAAATTAAACAAGAGGGCCAGAATGGCCCTGACATCGCTCACCAGGCAATCAGAGGAGAAGATGTTCAAAGTTTTCACTATATGTTTCTAGAGAGAACTAGCCACCCCTGGGGCGGGCCAATTTTGATCCAAGATGCATAATTTATACAACTTTTGAAGAGGACCTGAACATAATGCTATGTGCCAAATATGAAAGCTGAGAACCTTCCAGTTTCTGAGGAAAATATTTTCAAATTTGACACTATATGTTTCTATTGCGAACTGGCTACCCCTGGGGCGGGGCCAATTTTGACCCCAGGGGCATAATTTATATAACTCTTGTAGAGGACCAGAACATGATGTTATGTGTCAAATATGAAAGCTGAGAACCTTCCAGTTTCTGAGGAGAAGATTTTCAGTTGTCACTATATGTTTCTATTGAGACATGGCTACCCCTGGGGCGGGGCCAATTTTGACCCCTGGGGCATAATTTATATAACTTTTGTAGAGGACCTGTATATGATCCTTTGTGCCAAATATGAAAGCTAAGAACCCTGTAGATTTAGAGGAGAAGATTTTCAAAGTTTTCACTATATGTTTCTATTGAAAACTGGCCATCCCTGGGGCGGGGTCAATTTTGACCCTAGGGGCATAATGTATACAAATTTTGTAGAGGACCTGAACATGATGCTATGTGCCAAATATGAAAGCTGAGAACCTTCCAGTTTCAGAGGAGAAGATTTTCAAAGTTTCACTATATGTTTCTATTACAAACTGACCACCCCTGGGGCTGGGCCAATTTTGACCCCAGGGGCATAATTTATACAAATTTTGTAGAGGACCTGAACATGATGCTATGTGCCAAATATGAAAGCTGAGAACCCTGTAGATTCAGAAGAAAAGATTTTCAAAGTTGTCACTATATGTTTCTATTCAAAACTGGCTACCCCTGGGGTGGGGCCAATTTTGACCCCAGGGGCATAATTTATATAACTTTTGTAGATGACCTGAACATGATGCTATGTGCCAAATATGAAAGCTGAGAACCCTGTAGATTCAGAGGAGAAGATTTTCAAAGTTGTCACTATATGTTTCTAATGAAATCTGGCTACCCCTGGGGCGGGCCAATTTTGACCCCAGGGCCATAATTTATATAACTTTTGTAGAGGACCTGAACATGATGCTATGTGCCAAATATGAAAGCTGAGAATGCTGTAGATTCAGAGGAGAAGATTTTCAAAGTTGTCACTATATGTTTCTATTGGAATCTGGTTACCCCTGGGGCGGGGCCAATTTTGACCCCAGGGCCATAATTTATACAACTCTTGTAGAGGACCTGAACATGATGCTATGTGCCAAATATGAAAGCTGAGAACCCTGTAGATTCAGAGGAGAAGATTTTCAAAGTTTTCATTATATGTTTCTATTCAAAACTGGCTACCCCTGGGGCGGGGCCAATTTTGACCCCAGGGGCATAATTTATATAACTTTTGTAGAGGACCTGAACATGATGCTATGTGCCAAATATGAAAGCTGAGAACCCTGTAGATTTAGAGGAGAAGATTTTCAAAGTTTTACTATATATTTCAATAGAAAACAAGGCACCCCTGGGGCGGGGCCAATTTTGACCCCAGGGGCAAAATTTATATAACTTTTGTAGAGGACCTAAAGATGATGCTATGTACCAAAGATGAAAGCTGAGAACCCTGTAGATTCAGAGGAGAAGATTTCAAAGGTTCAATTTGTTGACGCCCGACGACGCACGACGGACGACGGACATCAAGTGATCACAAAAGCTCACCCTGAGCACAAAAGTGCTCTGGTGAGCTAAAAATAAATTGAAAACGAGATGTGTTTGTGAAACACTATGCCCCGACCTTTGACCCTGAAGGATGACCTTGACCTTTGACCCATAGATCAGGGAGTTGAACGCGACACATCGTCTTTGTGTGGTGAACATTTGTGCCAGGTTATTTTGAAATCCATTCACAGATAAAAAGTTAATAGAAGGGACACGAAATTTGGGATGGACGGACGGACAGATAGGAGGACAGACGGAAGGACGGAAATTTAAATCAAGAGTTATGGTTTTTATGTAGGGGCCTTCCTCTCAGAGAGATCTACTAACCTATGAAGTTTCATGTTGATACCTCTTATACTTTTTGAGTAATGAGCTACATTAAAGTTTTTGCACGCAGATGACGACAACAACACCTATGACCCTGTGATCACAATAGCTCGACTTTTCTTCTAAACAGAATAGCTAAAAATACAGTCAATTAATAAGACACATACTATTTGGTACTAAATAAGTTAACTGCTGCAAACAATATGCTAAATTGTCTAGTCCACATCTAGAACTTGCAGGCAACCAAATCAATACACACGCAAACAAAATAAATATAGTAATATACCATTTCGGCACTATAAGTGAATTTGTGTTTATCTTTGAAAACCATTTGGATCCAGATGAGATACCAAGTTTTTGACATTCACTATGTGCTTGGAAAGACATATGAATAAATTACTCAGAGCTACAGATAAAGGTGTATACCCAAATACTAAAATCGTCATTTTTCCACCAAACCCTATACTGTGACCAATCTTTACCACTCTTTAGAATCGTCTCATTGAGACGATTCTAAAGAGTGGTCACAGTATAGGGTTTGGTGGAGAAATAAAAGAGCTATTGTTGAAAATGTTTAAATTTATGCATCTTATCTGGACCTCTGACTTTCGTGTTAGCTAGAAGCAGAGGAGAAATTTTGCCAACCAAGTTACTTCATGTGCAAAAAGAGATTCATGTTCATTTCACAGCCAACTCAAAAAGCTCATTCAGTAAATAGCAAATACCCTTAAATCACCCTATATTCAAACATAAGTCTCACCTCTCCACTTCGTATAGCTGAGTAACATCATTTTGATAACTTTAACCATTCCCTCATAGGCTATTTTTAGATCCAACCTCTTTGAATAAATCTACCGAAAAGGAGCTTTTACAAGAGAAAATAATTTTTTTCCAGAATTTTGTAGTTTTGAAACCATTGTGATAAATAGAGCATTTGCTCCTAAGGAGCAAATGCTCTATTTATCACAATGGTTTCAAAAAGTGACTTTTACAGAGGCATAGAAGGGCATATTTATGGAGGAAAGGGTTAAATAGATTGACAAAGTATCATATAATGCAGTCCATGATCAAAGCGCTTCTTCCGATTTATCTGGGTCTGCACTATTTGTCTTTGTTTGTCTGTGCAAACATTTAGGGCAATTAGGGTACGTATTAGCTATAAAATTAAACAAGACTGAAACCTACTAACAGACTATTATAAAACTAAAAGATAAATACATACTAAACCACTATACACTTAATACTTACATGCTTGGCTCAAAACGATAACTATGGACAAAATAAGAAAACCCCAGAGGGACTAATATTAAAGGGAAAAAAAACCTACTCTTTAAATGGCAAAAAAACTACTACAGTATAACCTCTGTTATCCGGCACCCCATGGTTCCACGTCAGAATGCCGGTTAAGAGAGGGTGCCGGTTAACATAATTATGCCTAGATTCACAAGTTTACGTACCCAAAGATTCATTCCAGCAAGTCCTTTTTTCGTTGCGAGGGGAATTCCACCATGACAATTCACAACATATAAATATATACAACAGCGCCGAACCTGATCAGATTGCTCCATTTAAATAGGAACCATTTGATCAGGATCTACGCTGTTTGTCTATTGTCTTTTAAACTACATGTACATGTAAACTATAGGCATAACGTGTTTAGCGTACAATCGGAAGTAAACACACATGTATGAAGGGCTGGACTAAAACACGGGAACATTCGCACTATATTTTATTTACAAGTTCGGATTCTACGCAGGTGCATGTATATGCGGACCATCACCGCTGGTTTTTACATAATTAGCAAAAAGCGTAGATCCAGACGCTAAATAATTTGGTATTGCCATTTTTTACATGTGTACATACATGTATTTTCAATGACGATAACAATATAAATCTATAAAGGGCGGTCAATTTACCCTAGACCCATTAACGGTACTTATCACCTACTTGAATGTAAAGGGCTTACTGTCAAAGATCACAGGTCAGCAAACCGCCGGATAACAAGGTGTGAAAAACCGCTAATTTGCCTTTATTGGCCTGTCAAGGTATGCCGGTTAACGGTTAACAGGGTTTCCGATCAAGAGAGAGTTTGGATACATAAAACAAATAGGGAAACTGCCGGGACCAAACAGCAGTGCTGGATAACAGGGGTTTCTGGTTAAGAGGGGTGCCGATCAACAGAGGTTATACTGTATAACTAAAATTGTAAGTTCCTTTATGTAAACCATAAAAAATGTTGAAAAGGACAGATCTAAATGAAAATAACAGATGCACAGGTTCCCATATTTGTAAGAATAACTACCATCATTTCGAAAATGAATTGTGCGTGTGTGTTAGCGGGGAAAAGGGGGCGGGGGGGGATTGAGGGAATAACAAAAGTTTTGGACACCCAGACTACTCTCTCCTTTATTAAGTTACCTGATAGGATAAACTGGAATATGTCCCTTTTCAATCATATAAAAGCTTTTTCATGTGTCTGCAAACAGAGTACCAGATCAGACAGCTCCTGTAGGAGCCATCTGATCAGGGACTGCTCTATTTGCTTACGAAATTATACCCGGTAATAGATTTGACTCTGCAGTATCTACCAATGCCAAAACATTCTGTGTTCATGTACCATTTTAAAGTTTCACTTACTCAGCAGCTAATAAACATTCATGTTGTCAATAATCCTACATAAATATTCATGAGGAAAATGGTTAACCCTTTCCCTGCTCTATGTTTATTTCAAATTTCAATACCTAATGAATATTCATTAACAAAATAGTTATAAAGAAACATGCAAGCTGGACCATTGTAGACATTTTAGAAAGCAAAGACACAGATCTATCAAATTCTATAAGCTAACAGAGTAGACCCTGATCAGACGGCTCCTCTAGGAGCCGTCTGATCTGGGTCTACTCTGTTTGCAAATGCGTGAAAACACGTTTATATGAGGGAAAGGGTTAAGACAAATCACAAGATGAGAAACTTTGTAAAACCAGACTAGGGAGCTCAGCATTCAAATTCTGATTTGAAGGGTCTCCGTGATCAAGTGGTTATCTTTGACTGGCAATCACTCAGTCCCTGATCGCTGTGGTTCGATTCCCGACCCGGGCATTTGGATTTTTCAAGTGAGGGAGCCTTCCAGTTGGCTTGCAGTAGGTCGGCAGTCCTACCAGTGTGCTCAGACTGCACAAAACAATGCAATTTGTACCATACTTGGTAGAATAACTGGGGTCTTCCTGCACCTATAATTAGCTGGGCATCTCGATATGACTGAACTACTGTTAAAGGGACCTAAAACCTGATTTGAATATTTCTGGCATTTCTCTCTGAGACAATGCTAATGAGCGACAAGATTGATCAGATTTTTAGCCAATCAAATACATGTACATTGTACTTGAGAATGAACTCGAACTAAAAAGTCCAACTCTAAGCAGGTTTTGGCTGAGACATATAAGATTCTGATAAATTTCTCTACAGCTCTGAATGCTGTGACCAGGATAACTGTTGAATATTCATGTCAGAAATGACATCATGAATATTTATTAGCTGAATTTTTATAATGGCATATGGACACAGGATTGTTTTTTATTGGCAGAAACTGTAGAATCAAATCAATATTGTTTTCTTAAGCGAACAGAGCAGACCCAGATCAGATGGCTCCTAGAGGTGCCGTCTGATCTGGGTCTTCTCTGTTTGTCATGGCTTGAAAAGGCATTAACCCGTTACCTGTTCTATATTTAGTCCAAATTTCAATACCTACTGAATATTCACGGGAAAATAGTTATGAAATATGGAAGGTGGAATATTGTATCCATGTTAGAAAGTAAAGAAACAGATCGATCAAATTCCACTAGCAAACAGAGCAGACCCTGATCAGACGGCTCCTATAGGAGCCGTCTGATCTGTGTCTACTCTGTTTGCAAATGCATGAAAACATGTTAATATTACGGAAAGGGTTATATGAGGGGAAAGGGTTATGTCATTGTTACTGGTCTAATGGATTTGCCATGTTGCTGAACAATGACATTTTCAATGCCACCAAGCAATAAACATTTAACATAAATCAATTCATTTTGTAGTTTTCATGTCCAATTTATAAAGCCAAATGTCCACTTTTATGTATTCTGTAGCTATAAAATGACTAGCAACCATAAAAATAATTCATAAATCAATTTTTCTACTCAGATGTCAACTCTTCACATGCAGGTAGCAAATTTGTGATAGTCTACGTAAATAATCTGAATCTAAATTAGATGTTGTGTAACTTGGCCTATTACCATGAGCAGGATCCAAAACATTAACCCTTTCCAACATATAAACACGCTTTCACACATTTGCAAACAGAGTAGACCCAGACCAGATGGCTCCTATAGGAACTGTCTGATCAGGGTGTTCTCTGTTTGCTAATGGAATTTGATAGATTTGTTTCTTTGCTTCCTAAAATGGCTACAATGTTCCATCTTTCATATTTTATTATAACTATTTTGTCCATGAATATCCAGCAGGTAATGAAATCTGGAATAAACACAGAACAGGGAAAGGGTTAACTGTATTTCAGTCAATAGGGATTTTACAGCACTTTAACCCTTTCCCTGTTCTGTATTTAGGCCAAATTTCAATACCTACTGAATATTCATTAACAAAATAGTTATAAAGAAATATGGAAGGTGGAACATTGTAGACATTTTAGAAAGCAAAGAAACAGATCTATTAAATTCTATTAGCAAACAGAGTAGACCCTGATCAGACGGCTCCTCTAGGAGCCGTCTGATCTGGGTCTACTCTGTTTGCAAATGCGTAAAAACACGTTTATATGAGGGAAAGGGTTAACACTTTCCTTTATATAAATGCCTTTTCACACCTTTGTAAACTGAGTAGACTCAGATCAGATAGCTCCTGTAAAAGCTGTGTTTGTTTGCTTATGTAATTATATAGATCTGATCCTACAGTTTTTGTCTAAGCCACCAATTCCCTATTAACCCTTCTCTTGCTGAATTTTAAAATACATTTCTCCTTCTTTACCCATGCCCTGTTGTATAATTACATATATCTCCACTGTGTACAAGCATCTCGCTGTGCAATCACTGCTGTGGAGTGCACTGGTTGCACAATCAACTTGTAAATAGTGCAGACCCTGATGAGACAGCTCCTGCAGGAGCTGTCTCATCTGGGTCTTCACTATTTACAGGTACGTATATTGACGTGAATAGCAAGCGAAGGGTTTAAAAGATTTCTTATAAGGTCTTTTTTCATGAATATTCATGAAGTGATCAACTGATGCATCGATGTTCATTAGATAAAGGGTTAACCCATTCCCTCATATTGACGCCTTTTGACGACTCTGTAAAAGTCACTTTGTGAAACCATTGTGATAAATAGAGCATTTGCTCCTATAAGAGCAAAATTAATGCTCTATTTATCACAATGATTTCACCAGGTGACTTTTGCAGAGGCGTCAAAAGGCGTCAATATGAGGTAATGGGTTAACCAACACAAGAGACCCTGATAAGACAGTTCCTACAGTGAGATGTCTGATCTTGGACTCTTGGTCTACTCTGTTTGCAAAGGTGCCAAAAGTCATCTACCGGTATATAATGGAAATGGTTAACACACATACAAACTACTGTCATTTTTGCCAGAAAAATAATTCCAACAGTACCGCCTTTTTATGCCTTTGCAAACAGAGTAGACCAGATCAGACAGTTCCTGGATCTGGGTCTGCTCAGTTTGCTTATATTTAACAGTTGCTCTACTTTTAGATGTCATGTCAGTAAAATCCCTTGTTTTATGTCTGATAGTGTTGATACAAGTTAAATATTCACTATGGGCAAAGTCTTGTATGTATAATTATATATTCATGACGTAAACGAGTCAAAGGTTTATATGATAAAGGGCTGCATGCAATATAACATGGATATACATAAACGCCGGTACACTGTAGTTAGTTTATACATGCATATGAGCCCATGCCACAAGTAAAGACACCCTCACGGCTTTGCAAAACAATGCACCATAAATTATCTACTCTACATATTCAGACAATCAATCTGTCAATTTGGCACCGTTCTATAAATACAAACAACTGAGTAGCAAAAAGTGCAGACCCAGATCAAACTGCTCCGTCAGGAGCAGTTTGATCTGGGTCTACACTATTTGCTTAAGTTTATACAGTAAACCCTCTCAGACTCTATAACGGTCACTAAATTGTGCTAATTAGTTGGTATTTAGGACAGGTGGCAGCTTAAAGCAAGGTGAAAGTAAAACAGAACGCTCCTATAGGAGCGTTCTGTTTTACTTTCACCTTGCTTTAAGCAACCATCTGCCTTTAACCCATTACTTCATAGGCTATTTTTAGATACAACCTCTTTGAATAAATCTACCGAAAAGGAGCATTAACTAGAGAAAAGATAAATTCTAGAATTTTGTAGTTTGAAACCATTGTGATAAATAGAGCATTTGCTCCTATAGGAGCAAATGCTCTATTTATCACAATGGTTTCACACAATGGCTTTTACAGAGTCGTCAAAAGTCATCAATATGAGGGAATGGGTTAACACAAAATACTTGATGTAATTTAGTGGCCGTTATAGAGAGATTTTACTGTATGACTAAATATTTAGGTTAATCATGATATGCATTGTAGACCAAACCCGTCGATACATTGGTTGGCCCACAGCTTGTCACGCCATAAGTATCTTTTCTCATGACACGAGTCATACCTAAAATTAGATTCAGACTAGCACTAATTAACTCTTTACTCCATAGAAATACCATATGACACATTTGCAAACAGAGTAGACCCAGATCAGACACTTCCTATAGGAACCGTCTGATCCAGTTCTGCTCCTAATTTGCTTATAGAATATCTTAGATCTGATTCTATTTAATTTGGCATAGTTATGTATTCATTTGTTCTACATAACAATATAAAACTAGAATTGTGTCCATAGGACACTGATGCCCCCACTTCAGATTTTTTGTCATAGAAAGTAAGGGCAATTTTTGAAGTTATTTATGCAAATAATGGGCCACAACTCCTAAATGACTAAAGCGATTTGCATGGTTATCAAACTTGACCAAGATATAATAGCCACAAACATGTGTGTAAAGTTTGGTGAGGATTGGATAAATACTTTCCAAGAAAGAGTGCGGACAAGATATTTTAAAGTCCTTTTTGCCAATAAAAGGCAGTAACTCCTAAACGACTGAAGTGATTTACATAGTTTTCAAACTTGACCAAGATATAATGGCCACAAACATGTGTGCAAAGTATGGTGAGGATTGGACAAACACTTTCCAAGAAAGAGTGCGGACAAATTCTAGATGTGCATACGGACGGACAAGGGCAACACTATATGCCACCACTTTGTGGGGGCATAATAATCAGTAAATTAATGTTCATATGGGTGGAGTCTGTCAGGCATATTCACGGACTAAAGAGTTAAACCTGAATGAAAATGATCAAAAAGATCCAACACAGTAAGTAACGGTAATAACACAAATTTATAATGTTTGAATAACCACAAGAAACAAATGTTTATAAAGTATATCATTATGATTAAAGAAGGAAAAGGAAACCCATCCCGAAACACAAAAGCAAGAGAAAAAATAAAGAGAACAAAAACTTTTAATTAAAATCCTTTGCAAACTTCAGCAAAAATTCACCCACTTGTTTGCAGACTTGTTCTGCGAAACCCTAAAACAATTTGTGATTATTGAAATCTGGTAGAACTTGTATAACATTGTGACAATTTTGAAAATTCAAACCTACAGTGAAACCTCTCTATAATGGCTACTAAATTGTGTTAATTAGTTGGTATTTAGGGCAGGTGCCTGCTTTAAGCAAAGTGAAAGTAAAATAGAACACGCCTATAGGAGCGTTCTGTTTTACTTTAACCTTGCTTTAAGCAGCCACCTGCCTTTAACACAAAATACTTGATGTAATTTAGTGGCCATTATAGAGAGGTTTTACTGTATATTGAAGTCTTTATCAGATGGAGAAAATACATCCGAGTTGTCATTTTCAATTGATATAAAAATATTCTTCACTTTAACCCTTACGATGTGGGAAATGAGTCACTAATGTCCTTTGCAAACAGTGTAGACCCAGATGAGAGGGCTCCTAGAGAAGCCCTCTCATCAGGGTCTGCACTGTTTGTCACGTTACACGTTTCTTTAGAAACATCCCTAAATATTCACAGTAAGCTTGACCTGTTTGATATTTGGAATAGTCCATTTGAAAATTCAGCATTGTAAGGGTTAACAAAAGACAACAAGAGTGCCAGTGGACACAATATACGCCCGTCGGGGTCTTGTTCAACATTAACTGGGGTTAACGTATTTGCTGAACTCAAATTCTAAGCCCAATTTTGCGACCAAGTTTCAAGGTTGTAAATAGGCATACTTTAACAAAAAAACTTAACCAAAAATTCTAAATTGAAAAGTGCCATAATTGTGTCTAAATGCTTGACAGAGTTGCATTGTATTTACTCTTGCCTACAGATGAAGCTTCTGATGGTGAACAAATGTTTCAAGTTTAAAAGCTTTATCTGAAAGGGTTATGTTAACAAGAGGGCCAGAATGGCCCTGAAGCGCTCACCAGACAATCAGAGGAGAAGATTTTCAAAGTTTTCACTATATGTTTCTATGGAAAAAAAACTGGGGTCATAATTTATATAAATTTTGCAGAGGACCTGAACATGATGCTATGTGCCAAATATGAAAGCTGAAAACCTCCAAGTTTCAGGAGAAGGTTTTCAAAGTTTTCACTACATGTATTTGTTTCTATTGAAAACTGCCCACCCCTGGGGCGGGCCAATTTTTACCCCAGGGCCATAATTTATATAACTTTTGTAGAGGACCTGAACATGATGGTATGTGCCAAAAATATGAAAGCTGAAAACCTTCAAGTTTCAGGAGAAGGTTTTCAAAGTTTTCACTACATGTATTTGTTTCTATTGAAAACTGCTCACCCCTTGGGCGGGGCCAATTTTGACCCCAGGGCCATAATTTATAAAAAAAATTGCAGAGGACCTGAACATGATGCTCTGTGCCAAATATGAAAGCTGAGAGCCATCCAGTTTCAGAGAAGAAGATTTTCAAAGTTTTCACTATTTTTTTCTATTTAAAACTGCCAAACCCTGGTGCGGGGCCAATTTTGACCCTGGGGCTATAACTTATATAACTTTTGTAGAGGACCTGAACATGATGCTCTGTGCCAAATATGAAAGCTGAGAGACTTCCAGTTTCAGAGAAGAAGATTTTCAAAGATTTCACTATTTGTTTCTATTGAAAACTGCCCAACCCTGGGGCGGGGCCAACTTTGACCCCAGGGCCATAATTTATATAACTTTTGTAGAGGACCTGAATATGATGCTATGTGCCAAATATGAAAGCTGAGAACCTTCTGGTTTAAGAGGAGAAGATTTTCGAAGTTTTACTATATGTTTCTATTGAAAACAAGGCACCCCTGGGGCGGGACCAATTTTGACCCAAGGGGCATAATTTATATAACATTTAAGCCTGTAGAATCAGAAAAGAAGATTTTTAAAGGTTCAAATTGTTGACGATGGAAGCCGGACAACAGGCGATCACAAAAACTCACCCTGAGCACAAAGTGCTCTGGTGAGCTAAAAAGCATTGACAACCCTGATGAATGGTCTACACTATTTCAAAGGCCATCCCACACTTTAATGATTTAACATAAGAAACATTCATTTTCTCAGAATGAAGACATCACATTTCAGATGTGGAATTTTATACTTTGTCCACAGTGTTTTCATATTAATCCTTTCCACCATAAATACACCTTTCTATGCCTCTGTAAAAGAACTACTAAATTCTAACAAGAGCACCGCGAGACGGGGCAATATACGCCTGAAGGCTGTTCTATTTACACAATATGTTGAAAAATAAAGGAGGAGTTAGTTGCACAAGAAATTGCTACCCGAAACTATCAAAGGGCAATAACTCCAGAATGAAAAATGATATGAGAGTTATCTCACTGATATGCACAACTACACATCAGTATCTATCATTCCTGAAAGTTTGAAGAAATTATGTTGAAAAACAAGAGGGCCATGAGGCCCTGAAGCGCTCACCTGAGATAACTCCAGGGGGGTTCATTAATGGTCTATGCCTTATGGTTTCAGAGAAAAATAATATTTCATATTTTTCCAATAAAAAACTGATAAGCCCTGAGGCAGGGCCAAGTTTCGCCCAGTGGTCAGGGTCGTAAGTTAAACATTCTTGGCAGAGGACCACAAGCCACAGCTACTTATTTATAGAGGACAATTAGATCATGTTAGTCATACCAAATATCAATGGTCTAGGCCTTACCCTTTCAGTAGATTTTTAAAGATTTTCCAATGAAAAATTGATAAGCCCTTGGGCGGGGCATTTTTGGCCCGGGGGTCATAATTTGAACAATACTTGTAGAGGACCATAAGATCATGCTACATATACCAAATATCAAAGGTCTAGGCCTTACAGTTTCAGAAGATTTTTAAAGATTTTCCTATAGAAAACTGATAAGCCTTTGGGCGGGCCATTTTTGGCCCGGGGGTCATAATTTGAAAAACAATTGTAGAGGACCATAAGATCATGCTACATATTAAATATCAAAGGTCTAGGCCTTACAGTTTCAGAGAAGAAGATTTTTAAAGATTTTCCTATGAAAAACTAATAAGCCCTTGGGCGGGGCCATTTTTGGCCCTGGGGTCATAATTTGAACAAAATTTATAGAGGATCATAAGATCATGCTACATGCCAAATATCAAAGGTCTAGGCTTTACAGTTTGAGAACAGAAGATTTTTAAAGATTTTCCTATGAAAAACTGATAAGCACTTGGGCGGGGCCATTTGAGGCCCGGGGGTCATAATTTGAACCACTTTTGTTGAGGACTATAAGATCATGCTACATACCAAATAACAAAGGTGTAGGCCTTACAGTTTGAGAACAGAAGGTTTTTAAAGATTTTCCTATGAAAAACTGATTAGCCCTTGGGCGGGGCCATTTTTGGCCCGGGGGTCATAATTTGAACAATCTTTGTAGAGGACTATAAGATCATGCTATATACCAAATATCAAAGGTCTAGGCCTTACAGTTTCAGAGAAGAAGATTTTTAAAGATTTTCCTATGAAAAACTGACAAGCCCTTGGGCGGGGCCATTTTTGGCCCGGGGGTCATAATTTGAACAATATTTGTAGAGGACCATAAGATCATGCTACATACCAAATATCAAAGGTCTAGGCCTTACAGTTTCAGAGAAGAAGATTTTTAAAGATTTTCCTATGAAAAACTGATAAGCCCTTGGGCGGGGCCATTTTTGGCCCGGGGGCCATAATTTGAACAATCTTTGTAGAGGACCATAAGATCATGCTACATACCAAATATCAAAGGTCTAGGCTATATAGTTTCAGAGAAGAAGATTTTTAAAGATTTTCCTATGAAAATTCCATATTACCATATACGGAAAAAATGACCACGCCCTCTGGCGGCCATGTTTTTTGCCGGATCAAAATTCTTTTAACAACTTTTGAAGTCTATCAACTGAGAAACATTTTGGTGAAAACTATATTCAAATCGGACAAGTCATTCTGGAGAAGAAGATTTTTCTAGATATTGTGTACGGTTGCCATGGCAACAAGACCGATGGCCCCACCCACTATCTTTTAACAACTTTTGAAGCACCCACCAACAGTATGTATCTGACCAAGTTTGGTTACAATTGGGCAGTCGGTTTCAAAGAAGAAGTCGTTTGAAATTGTTGACGGACAGACGGACAGACGGACAGACGGACAGACGGACAGACGGACGACGGACGCCGGACACAGGGGTATCACAAAAGCTCACCTTGAGCACTTTGTGCTCTGGTGAGCTAATAAGTGGACTTTAACCAAAACCTTAACCAAAAATTCCAAGCTAAAAAGTGTCATAATCATGTCAAAATGTTAGACAGAGTTATGTACTCTTGCCTACAGGTGAAGCTTCTGATGGTGAACAAGTGCTCCAAGTTTAAAAGCTTTATCTCAAAGGGTTATGTAAATAAATGGACTTTAACCAAAACCGTAACAAAAAATTCTAAGTTAAAAAGGGGTATAATTCGGTCAAAATGCTTGACAGAGTTATTTTCTCTTGCCTACAGGTGAAGGTTGTGACGGTGAACAAGTGTTCCAAGTTTAAAACCTTTATCTCAAAGGGTTATGTAAATAAATGGACTTTAACAAAGCCTTAACCAAAAATTCTAAGTTAAAAAGGGGCATAATTCGGTCAAAATGCTTGACAGAGTTATTTACTCTTGCTTACAGGAGAAGGTTGTGACGGTGAACAAGTGTTCCAAGTTTCAAAGCTTTATCTCAAAGTGTTATGTAAATAAATGGACTTTAACAAAGCCTTAACCAAAAATTCTAAGTTAAAAAGGGGCATAATTCAGTGAAAATGCTTGACAGAGTTATTTACTCTTGCCTACAGGTGAAGGTTGTGACGGTGAACAAGTGTTCCAAGTTTAAAACCTTTATCTCAAAGGGTCATGTAAATAAATGGACTTTAACAAAGCCTTAACCAAAAATTCTAAGTTAAAAAGGGGCATAATTCGGTCAAAATGCTTGACAGAGTTATTTACTCTTGCTTACAGGAGAAGGTTGTGACGGTGAACAAGTGTTCCAAGTTTCAAAGCTTTATCTCAAAGTGTTATGTAAATAAACGGACTTTAACAAAGCCTTAACCAAAAATTCTAAGTTAAAAAGGGGCATAATTCAGTGAAAATGCTTGACAGAGTTATTTACTCTTGCCTACAGGTGAAGGTTGTGACGGTGAACAAGTGTTGCAAGTTTCAAAGCTTTATCTCAAAGTGTTATGTAGATAAGTGGACTTGTTCCACATAAATTGAGGTTAACATTTTTGCTTAACGCAAATGCTAAACGCAAATTCTAAGTCCAATTAAGCGACCTTGACCTTGGAAAAACGAGCCGAGACTTGGCAGGCTACTGTAGCATGTCTAGATAAACATTATGATTAAATTTGGGAAGGATCCACCAAGCGGAACTTGAGTTTGAGATCATTACAGACAGACAGACCGGTTAAATTTTTTGCTAAACGAAAATTCTAAGTCCAATTGTGTGACCTTGACCTTGGATAAACAAACCGGGACTTGGCAGGCAACTGTAGAATGTCTAGATAAACATTGTGTTAAAATTTGAGAAGGATCCACCAAGCGGAACTTGAGTTACAGATGTTACAGACGGACAGACAACCAGACAACCAGACAGCGCTATTCCATAATACGTCCCGTTTTTTCAAACGGGCGTATAAAAAGGTGACGGAAAACAAAGTACCCTCATTATCATCCTCAATTTTCGGACACCCAATCTCACCTTCTCACGTGTTTGCGAAGCTGAATAATTCAATTTGGCACCAAATTAGATTGAAATATTAGAAAACAGTGTAGACTCTGATCAAATTGCTCCTACAGGAGCCATTTGCTCTGGGTCTGCACTATGTACCTAAGTTGTCTGTGCGAATACTATGAGTAATCAGGGTATGTAAAAGCTATAGAATTAAATAAGAATGAGACCTATTATTAGGCTATTATACAACTAAAACATAATTTATATACAGCCAGTCAACAAATATTATCATTTCCAGTGAAACCTATGAAAACCGGACCCTGTGTAAACCGGAATACTCTCGATACCGGACGATTTGTTTCCCTACTTTTCTCATTATGAAAATCCCTGTATAAACCGGACCCTGTGAAAACCGGATACCGGACGGGTATCGTCAAATATTTGTTACATCTAGTTGCGCATTAGGAGATTTATAAGGATGGGAGAATAAAAACTGAACATTGCACACACTTTGCTGGTTTTCTCGGCAAAATTTCGAACCTGAAAAAACCGGACACCTCTGAAAACCGGCCGATCGATCTGTCCCTGAGGGGGTTCGGTTTTCACAGGTTTCACTGTATATATAGGGTATACCATTTTCTTGACATTTCTCCTGCAGGCCTGAATTTAGGCCTGACGTGTCAATATAATGAAGCAAACATGTGTCAGCTTGGTCGGTTGCTTTTAAACTTGAATACTCCAAAAGAGTTACAGTACGGACAATCATGGAAAGTATGAAAGATGACCTTGACCTTGAAATGTCACCCCAAACTGTGCAGCTTCATGAGATACACATGCATACCAAATGTCAAGTCTGTATCTACAGGTTCAAAAGTTATGGCCAATGTTAAAGTTGTTGACCTTTAACCCTAAAAGATGACCTTTACCTTGACATGTTGCCCTTCAAAATGTGCAGCTTCATGAGATACACATTCATACCAAATATCAAGACTCTATCTCTATTGGTTCAAAAGCTATGGCCAATTTGAAGTTGGTGACCTTTGACCCAAAAGGATGACCTTGACATTTCACCTCTCAAACTGTGCAGCTTCATGAGATACACAAGCATGCCACATATCAAGTCTCTATCTGTACTGGTTCAAGTTATGTTAAAGTCAGTGATTTGACCCATATGTTTGACCTCTGACCTTTAAGGATGACCTTGACCTTGACATGTCACCCCTCAAAATGTGCGGCTTTATGAGATACATATGCATGCCAAATATCAAGTCTCTATCTGTACTGGCTCAAAAGTTATGACCAATGTTAAAGCTAGAGACAAACAAACAGACAATTTGACCTTTGACCCTGAAGAATGACCTTTACCTTGACATATCACACCTCAAAATGTGCAGCTTCATGAGATACACAAGCATGCCAAATAACAAGCCTCTACCTGTACTGGTTCAAAAGTTATGGCCAATGTTAAAGTCAGTGATTTGACCGATGTGTTTGACCTCTGATCTTGAAGGATGACCTTGAACTTGACATGTCACCCCTCAAATTGTGCGGCTTTATGAGATACATATGCATGCCAAATACCAAGTCACTAGCTGTACTGGCTCAAAAGTTATGACCAATGTTAAAGTTACAGACAAAGAAACAGACAATTTGACCTTTGACCTTGAAGGATGACCTTGACCTTGACATTTCACCCCTCAAAATGTGCAGCTTCATGAGATACACAAGCATGCCAAATATCAAGTCTCTATCTCTACTGGTCTAAAAGTTATGGCCAATGTTAAAGTCGGTGATTTGACCCATATATTTGACCTCTGACCTTGAAGGATGACCTTGACATGTCACCCGTCAAAATGTGCGGTTTTATGAGATACATATGCATACCAAATATCCAGGGTTTCCGCTGCCGTTCGCCACTTGGCGAAAAAAAATCCGAGAGTGGCGAAAAAAAAATTGACCAAGCATACTTTTTTTCTGCAGTCCTAAATTTCACAAAATACCTTAATTAACCCTTTATCTGGGAATTAGCTGTGAAAGATAATTAATCTCATCGCCTCGGGCACCCTCGTGTCAAACTGACAGGTTGTTTACCAATACACACACGGATTAAGAGCCTATAGAAAACGATAACCATAGGCGCGTTCGATTTGTCACTTTCAGAACAAAATCACGTGACAGAAGCAAAATTGCAATCGAACACGATCATAAACTGAAGATTTGTGGTTAGTATAACTCTCTCAAATTGGAACATTAATACGTTATAATTTTTATTTCGCATCTCCTCTCATCTTGTTTTCTCGGAAGTAAATGGTGAAGGCAGTAGAACTTGTTCTTCCGAACATTTCTACTCCTGTCGAACTTAATCGTACACGTTCATTTTTCAACTTCCGAACTGCACTTTTGTGGACGTCTATGCATGTTTTGTCACGAATTCTAGATAGGGTTTCTGTCATTTTCCTGTTAGTTGCTGGTAATTCAATCCTCTATCAAATTCGAATGCAAAATATGTGAATAAAATTCAACCGAAAGCAGTTAAAGCGCTTATAAAGCATTCCAGCTAATGGTATTTTGGGTGGTGGGGTAAAATGGTAGAAAGATTGTTGGACGTTCGGGAGACGAGCTCAGTTGCTCGACACATTCTGATGGGTTTTTTTTCAGTTGTACAAATGATCCTGAACTATAAACTTTGTGTTTTCAAGACAGGGATATCGTTAAAACCGAAAGTAGATCGATAATACCATTTCGAGTACACAAATGTGAACTAGAATTTTTTTATTTTTTTTTTTTTTTTTCATGTAGAATCGAGGCCAGATGCATCTATGTTGCATAAGCTTTGCAGCTTCTTACAGAAAGCTTCTTACAGCTTTTTACAGAAATACACGCCGAATCATAGCTTGTAAAAATAAATGTGTAACTACCTATACATAACTTGTAAATGTTGATATAATGCATTCAATATAAGTTTGACTGGTCTTAGTATGAAACATTGCCCCCCCCCCCCTTCAAACAAAACTCCTCCATACAACAACCTTTTTCCTGATTCAAACAAAAGTTGTTAAATACAGGAAGCACTGTTTATCAAAACTTAATTTCTTCAATATTTACTCAATTTACAATATTTAAAACACACTAGTTTTGATGAAACATTTATTCAGCAATGACTATTCAATGACTGAGTAAAGAAGTCTGAGATTGGTGATACATCTGCAGATACTGAATGTGAAGCTTGCTGTTTGAGTAGTTAAATTTTTAAAGCATTATATTGATATAGTGCTATGTAGAAAATAAATTTCAGTAAACACAAGTAGTCATCATAAATTCAACATGCATAAATGGTATGTTAGTTTATGCTCAAAGTATACTGGAAATGGCGACTTTTTTAGTCCAGATTTAAACAAGATGTGTTTGTGAAACACTATGCCCCCTCATATATTTGACCTCTGACCTTGAAGGATGACCTTGACCTTGACATGTCACCCCTCAAAATGTGCAGCCTCATGAGATACACAAGCATGCCAAATATCAAGTCTCTATCTCTACTGGTCCAAAAGTTATGGCCAATGTTAAAGTCGGCGATTTGACCCATATATTTGACCTCTGACCTTGAAGGATGACCTTGACCTTGACACGTCACCCCTCAAAATGTGCGGCTTCATGAGATACATATGTATGCCAAATATCAAGTCTCTATCTATACTGGCTCAAAAGTTATGACCAATGTTAAAGTTGCTGACAAACAAACAGACAAACAGACAAACAGACAAACAGACAGACAGACAGACAGGGCAAAAACAATATGCCCCCCGACTATCGTCTATGGGGGCATAAAAAAATCTGACCAGGAGGGGACACCCCTCCCGGACCCTCCCCTCTGACCCAAAAAAGTGGCTGAAAAATATTTTGGCCCAGTGGAAACCCTGATATCAAGTCTCTATCTGTACTGGCTCAAAAGTTATGTCCAATGTTAAAGTTGCTGACAAACAAACAGACAAACAAACAGACAGGGCAAAAACAATATGCCCCCCAGATTGATCTGGGGGGCATAAAAATGATGTCATGAATATTAATTAGATTAACTATTATAGTAGTACATGGACACAGGAAGTTTTGGCCATGGCAGAAAGTGTAGAATTATATCTATATTATATCCTAAGCAAACACAGCAAACCCTGATCAGAGGAACCATCTGATCTGGGTCTTCTCTGTTTGCAAAGGCATATTAATGGAGTAAAGGTTTAAAACAGATTTCAAGAACAGCTCCTTTTGTTTCTCCACCAATCCCTATGTTGTGACCAGAGCAATCTTTAGAATCGTCTCTGACACAATTCCATTGAGCGGCCACAACACAGGGTTTGGTGGAGAATTGAAGTTTTAGAATATGAATACACATTTCTATTATATTGATCTGCTAGGAGTCAATATCATACACCCACCTTCTGGCATTATAAGGCAACCACTTTTTTAATCCTTCACCTGATGAATATTCATGTAGATAATGAATAACAGTATGAATAATAACCAAATTCCCTCAAAGGATATTTTTGGATCCAACCTCTTTGAATAAATCTACCGAAAAGGAGCATTAACTAGAGAATAGGAAACTTTTAAAATTTTGTAGTTTGAACCCATTGTGATAAATAGAGCATTTGCTCCTATAGGAGCAAATGCTTTATTTATCACAATGGTTTCAGCAGGTGACTTTCAAGGAGGTGTAGATGAATTTTTATAATGGCATTATAAACAAAGGATTTTTTTTTTACCAAGACAGACACTGTAAATCAGATGTATTTTAGCTCGTAAGCAATCAGAGCTGATTCTACAAGAGCTATCTGATCTTGATCTACTCTGTTTGCTACGGCTTAACAAAATGTGTTTGTGAAACACTATGCCCCTGATATGACCTTTGACCCTGAACTTAATGAGTGTCCGGAAGATGTTCGCCTCCATAAGTTGAAGTACATATTTTATGTATGTGCAATGGCTAAACAGTGTGTGTGTGTTGGAATGGGGTGGAATAAAAAGGTGTCTCTATCGATAAAGGGCTAACGGTCAGACACAGTGCTAGAAGGATAACAATTTTGCCAAAACTCACCATTCTAAACATGAATGGCGCTCTTATGATAAATTTTGTTTCTCTTGCTTTTGTTAAACCTGGAAGTGTGTTGGCACTTTTTGATTGGCTAAGCTACCCATCACCTGTAACATCCGAAATAATTGACAAAAACCTGACCTACATTGTACCTGTCTTTCCCATCGATACAACAAAACTTGTACCTCTGTTCTTTCCTTATGTACTTTTTCCAGTACCACCACACTCCACAAAACAAAATGATCAGGAAAAACGATATAGCCACTATCAATCCAACAATTAGTCCTGCATTTGCTGTCTCGCCTGAAATACAGAAAATAAATCACTCAGTCACTATTATAATGTCAAAAGGAATGAATGTACAGTAAAACCTCTCTATAGCAACCACTGAACTACATCAGGTATTTTGTGTTAAAGGCAGGTGGCTGCTTAAAGCAAGGTGAAAGTAAAACAGAACGCTCCAACAGGAGCGTTCTGTTTTACTTTCACCTTGCTTTAAGCAACCACCTGTCTTTAATACCAACCAATTAACACAATTTAGTGGTCATTATAGAGGTTTTACTGTATGTACAGTAGAATCTGTCTTAACTCTTTGCTCCATGAATATTCATATAAGCAATTATTTACATTATGAATATTAATTAGATTGATTTAATATGGCATATTGACACAGGACGTTTTGGGCAGAGTAGAAACTGAAGAATCATTTCTATATTATTCTTCAGCAGACAGAGCAGACCCGGATCAGACAGTTCCTACAGGAGTCATCTGATCTGGGTCTAGTCTGTTAACAAAGGCATAGAAAAGTGTATTCATGGAGTAAAGGGTTAAGTCAACTTAAGTGACAATAATAAAAAGAGGTCTAATTCTATATCATTAAGACAGAGGATAGCTTAATGAAGGTCAAAATTCTAAAAAAATAAGTAGATAGCTTAATGCTGGACAAAAGTAATGCAGAAAGCTCCCAAATGATTTATGCATTAACCCATTACCTCATAGGCTATTTTTAGACCCAATCTCTTTGAATAAATCTACCGAAAAGGAGCATTAACTAGAGAAAAGGAAATGTTCAGAATTTTGTAGTTTGAAACCATTGTGATAATTATAGATCAGTTGCTCCTATAGGAGCAAATGATCTATTTATCACAATGGTTTCACAAAGTGACTTTTACAGAGTCGTCAAAAGTCGTCAATATGAGGGAATGGGTTAATCTATAATCTGTAATAAAAGTCCAGCATTACTTCTTTTATTGCTTACTTAACTCATTCCCTGTTGAATGTGTTCATATAAGAAATATTGACATGTATATTTATTAGCTCAATTTTTATAACATAAACTTTTCAAAGGAAGATTTTTCTTTGACAAGAAGTGTAGAATAAGATCTATCATGGCAAAAGCAAACAGAGCAGACCCTGACCAGAGGACTCCTATAGGACCCGCCTAATCTGGGTCTACTCGTTTACAAAGGTCTGAAAAGCCATTTATATGAGGGAAAGGGTTAAGACACATTTTACAAAATTTTAAAAAGATGAAAAACCTAATTTACTACATGTATCTAAATTAAAGTGTCAATTCTAACCACAGTCTTAAATAGAATGTACATTGTGGTTCTTTTAGATCCTCGGTGTAAAGCACTGATTCATCTGACCTCGTTTATAAAGTCTCATCCAAAAGGACTTGGTTCAGCGGGGATCAAACCAAGTCTACCGGTACATGAATGTGATTGTGTACATGCAAGCTTATAAATTATATGACATTCAGTTTGATTGATAAATCTGTTAGTGACTATCAATGCTTCATGATGCTTGCTTAGGTTCACAAAGCAGTGAAGAGTAATACACCCCCATTCCATGCGCTTTGAAAGGGAAATATAAATGGAATAATGTCCTGAAAGCCAGAGATGTACTGGGTACAAGTCGGAGATGTACGGGGTACAAGTCGGAGATGTACGGGGTACATGAGCATATCACATAACAGTTGACAATTAACACTTAACACTCCATGAATATTCATGTAAAAAATGATGACATCATGAATATCAAAATATTAGTTTTTTAAAATGGCATTATTAACACATGAATTTGTCGTGAAAGTAGAAACAATAGAATCTGATCTTTATTATTCCATAAGCAAACAGAGCAGACCCTGATCAGACGGCTCCTATAGGGTCTGCTCTGTTTGCTTATGACATAATATAGATATGATTCTACAGTTTCTACCACGGCCTAAAGTTCCCAGGTCCATATGCCATTATAACAATTAATCTAATTAATATTCATGATGTCATTATTCATTACATAAATATTAATGGAGGAAAGAGTTAACAGCCAATACATAAGATGGAAACATTATTTTGAACTAAAACTATGCTTCAAAGACAAGCTGTCTGTATCAAACCAGAACTGAAGTTTTAACATTCTGAAGACCTAGTGCAATACTACAGTTACTACATTCCATGATCAAATTTGTCATACCTTTTGCAACTGTAGTTTGGACAGATGAGATGCGACACTCTGATCAAAATTTTGAAACACAATCAGAAGAAAATTTCATGCCTAGAACCAAAGAATTGAACACTTACAATAGAACCTGTCTTAAGCAGCGAAAAATGTCTAATTAAGGGTCTGTAAAGCAGGTGGAAGCTTAATGCAGGTCAAAAGTAATGCAGAAAGCTCCTATTGGAGCTTTCTGCATTACTTTTGCCCTGCATTAAGCAACCACCTGCTTGTTAAGACTCTTGTGGCTGCTTAGGCCAGGTTCTAATGTATTCCATTGCTTATAATGAATAAAGAATGTGTAGCATTAGTGTCTTGCACTTAAACTCTTCTTACGTTGCAAGAAACTGAAACAGAACTGATTCATTCCTACATGTACATGTCACATAGCAAAAACAACATGTGTACCACAAGATGAAAGTGAAAGGTGGGTGGGGAAGCCAAACCCTACACTTCATGGAACCTGATATCCAAACTACATTATTTTATCCCTTCACTGAATAGATACACTTTTAACGTCTTTGCAAACAGACTAGACTCAAATCAGACAGCTCTTGATCAGGGTCTTCTCTGTTTGCTGATTGAATTATATACATGTAGATTCTGCAATGGTAAAAACATCATGTGTTGATATACCATTATAAATGACCAAATTAATACTCATACATACATCTACATAATTTACAAACATATTATTGAACTGTTTTTGAATGACAACCATGCTTGTTTTTGTTTGGTTTTTTTTTGCATTTGCAATATGTCACAAAAATCGATCGAAGAAAGTGCATTTCCCAACCCATGGTACACAACTTGATGATATGAGACTTTAAGAACAGTAATAACATGCAGAACAAGTGCATTTGTCAACCACTAATGAAATGCTTAGAGCTCTTATCATGAGCTGTACCACAGAAGAACATGTCTTTTAGATTATGCTTGTCGAGATGAGAGACTTTGGGCAGAGTAATAACATGCAAAACAAGTGTATCTGTCAATCACTAGTGAAATGCTTAGAACTCTTTGGAAATCGAAATTCTGTCGTTCTCTCCCAAACCCTATCCTGCTGGTACTCATTAGAATTGTCTATGAGAGGTCATAGGTCATTACCTAGGAGAGGTCATAGGTCATTACCTCGGAGAAGTCATTCTAATGAGTACCAGTAAGACATGTTTTGCCTGAGAAATAAGACATTTATATACAGTAGAAACTGTCTTAAGTGGCCAGCAAAAAGATTTAATTATGGGTCTGTAAGGCAGGTGGTAGCTTAATGCAGGTCAAAAGTAATGCAGAAAGCTCCTATAGGAGCTTTCTGCATTACTTTTGCCCTGCATTAAGCAACCACCTGCTTGTTATGCATATGATTGTTCAACAAATGAATGGCCGCTTAGGACTGGTTCTTTGTAGATTACGTACCTCTTATGTACAGCTCTGTTAGCTTACATGAATTTGACTATTCTACCCTGTTTGATATTCATAAGTAAATTTTATAATTTGACAATCAGTGTAGACCCTGATCAGACTCCATGTCTCTAACACAGACGCAGCTGGTCTGAATCTTCACTGAAACCATTTATCGCATAATGCAAACTTTTCATTGGTCTAAAACATGAAGGAGAACAATGGAGTGATATATGAGGAAATCACCAATATGGTAAAGAGGAAGACAAAACCACTTTAACTCGCTTGAACCAGGAAAGAAATGGTGTCATTTGCAAACAGTGTAGACCCAGATCAGAGGGCTCCCAGAGAAGCCCTCTGATCATGGTCTGCACTGTTTGTCATTCAAAATGCCATTATAAAAATTCAGCTAATCAATATTAACTCTTTAGTCCATAATGATATATATCCCTTTCTGTGCCTTTGCAAACAGACTAGACCCAGATCAGACCGCTCCTGTATGATCCTGCTGATCAGGGTCGGCTCTGTTTGCTTATGAAATAATATAGATATGTTCTACAGTTTCTGCCATGGACAAATATTTCTGTGCTCAATCTTATCAATATTCATGATGTCATTATTTCTTACTTTAACATTCACAGAGTACCTGTTGGAGTAAAGGGTTAATAAAGTCATTTATTCTTAATCCTTCGCTTGCTGAATTTTAAAAAGTCATTTCTTCTTCTTTACCCACGCCCCGTTGTATAATTACATATATCTTCACTGTCTACAATTATTTCTCTGTGCAATCACTGCTGTGGAGTGTACTGGTTACACAATCAATTTGTAAATAGTGCAGACCCAGATGAGACAGCTCCTGCAGGAGTGTACTGGTTACACAATCAATTTGTAAATAGTGCAGACCCAGATGAGACAGCTCCTGCAGGAGCTGTCTCATCTGGGTCTTCACTATTTACAGGTAGGTATATTGACATGAACAGCAAGCGAAGGGTTAGAATTGGTTCATCTGCAGTCTACTATATACGTCTCTTTACCTTTAGAATGCAAAAAATGAAGTATTCTGACATTTCCAAAGACTGTAGACCCAGATCAGAGGAATCCTAGAGCTCTCTGATCTGGATCTGCACGGTTTGTCATTAACTTCCTCTTCCCCTATTTCATACTGAATGAACGCCATCATTAAGCCATTTCACTTTGGACAGACAGTTTTGAAAAGGTTAGTATCCCTTCACTCCATAAATATGCATTTCAAACAGAGTAGACCCAGATCAGATGGCTCCTATAGGAGCCATCTGATCAGGGTCTACTCTGTTTGCTTATGTACTAAAATAGATATGATTCTACAGTTTCTTTCATGTCCATGTGTTCATGTGCTATTATTAGAAATAATCTAATCAATATTCATGACGTCACTATTTCTTACATAAATATTCATGACTTAAAAAAGGAATCACAAAGACAAACTGAGTAACTAGTGGTTGACAAATGCAGACTAGTAACATTCTGTGTTGAATACATGTACCTTTGCTGCTTTGATGCCCTATTGGTAGATATGGTGACTTAGTAGGTCCTAAAAATCCAAATTCAAATTAGGAACACAAACACACAAGAAAGTGCACCTTTCTCTGGGTTCTGGCCCTATGTAAACAATGTAGACCTATAGAAGTAACCATGTTAACTTTTTGCAAGCTAGTAGTCAATTTGTGGCAACTTGTACAAAGTTTGGATCTGGACAAGACACAAAGTAACACAATATCTCATTAGGAGTAATCCTTTTCTCCATAGATACGCCTTTCTATGCCTCTGTAATAACCACTTATTGAAACCATTATGATAAATAAAGCATTTGCTCCTATAGGAGCAAATGCTCTATTTATCACATTGGTTTCAAACTACAAAATTCTAAAATTTTACTTTTCTATAGTAATTGCTTCTTTTGGGTAGATATATTCAATGAGGTTGGGTCTAAAAATTGCCTATGGAGGAAAGGGTTAATAGAATCAAGCATGGGTTTTGTTAACTGGAACAGACCATCCTCGGGTATAGAAACCCCCAGCTTTAACAAAACCCATGCTTGATTATTTTTCTCACTGAAATATGCCCTAAAACCAAGTAAATTAATGGATTTCGTGAAGTACTACTTTACATTGTGTAATACAACTTCCATATCTAAGCAACAAGCTGCAGCACAAAAGCGTGACACGAAATGACATCATAATCGTCATTTGTTATGACATTACCACAAACGTTACTGTAATACATTTTGGCGTAAAATATAAATGACAGAGTGACTACAAAACGTCTTCGATTAATTAAATAGGCTTTTAAAATGTTTATATGATAAACAGAATTTCATATTCATGCTAATTACAATATCAATTTTAATTTATAAGGTTGTTGCCTATAGAAATGTTGGTATAATTTTGTAAGAATTACTTCCCTTTTATTAATTTCGCCTATTCGCGTGTATGAATACACTAGACAAGGGGTGTTCCAGATAAGGATTTCTAGTACTCCTATATAACTCATGTTATCCAGTACGTCTGAGAAGCGACAAACCATGGGTATGTATCCCCTATAACAACATCAAAGACAAACAAATAAAAAATGTGAAAAAAGTTGTAAAAAACATAATATATAATAAACTGATTTCTAACATCGCAATTCACAAACAAATCCACTTAACCATGTGTGTAATTGACAAATTTCAATCTAGATCGACCGTTTGAGTGTTATAGCTGCAATCATCAAAGTTAATGTTCACGTTAAGGATGATGACAACAATAACTCGTAATTTTTTTCTGCAAAAAAACAGACAAGCTAAAATGTACACTTAACCCTTTGAATGCTGGGCACATTTGCAAAGTCATTTGCAAAAAGTGTAGACCCAGATCAAAAGGCTCATAGGGGAGCCCTCTGATCAACCAGGGTCTGTACTGTTTGTCTGTACTGTACTGCTTGTCTGTACCGTTTGTCATTAAAACTTGTCTTACAAAATTCTACTCTTCAAACTGAATAGACACTATCGTTGCACAAGTGTACTTTTGACAAATGTCATTCTAGATCAAAATAAACACTACACTTAACTCATTACATCATAGCTAGGCTATTTTAAGACCCGGTGTCTTTGAATAAATCTATTGAAAAGAACCATTTGCAAGAAAGAAGGAAGTTTTTTAGAGAAGTTCTGAAAACATTGTGATAAATAAAGCTTTTGCTCCTATGAAGCAAATTCTCTATTTCTTACAATGGTTTAAAAAAAGTGACTTTAGCAGAGGCGTGAACACATGACAATATGAAGGAATGGGTGAACTGATACTTTGTGGGATGTTACTGTATTTTGGCCAAGTATAGGTTAGAGCTTATAAACTGCAGTCTTCGAAAATAAGACAGCCGATAACGAGAATTTTTCACCAACTACATTTTCAAAATGCAAGCTATAATCAATTTGTCTACCAAAGTGGAATCAGGATGTCAAACAGTTTGGATCCTGATGAGACGCTGAGTTACTCAGCGTCTCATCTGGATCCAAACTGTTTGCATAGGTATTCACTCATCCGCCCATAGCAGGCTTAAGGTTAATACAGTGACCTACTTCCATTTATTTCCTTTGTGAATCCTTGACTCTTGATGTAGGATGACACAAAACCAGGAAACACATTGTGTCAACCCTTTACGTTACAGACTGTACTTTTTTACGCTTTTGCAAAATCTATAGCTTTTAAAATATATCACATGAAGTTATAGAACCATATATATATATATATATATATAGTCTGGCCTTACTGTGTGATTATGTAGTGCTATGTACATGCATATAATTTAAATTTAGTTGCAATATAGTTTAAATATTGTTAACAATAACAATTAACAGTGTTGATCAACAATGGGTTATGGAACATTGTATAATATAAATAACAGAACACGTATAATATGAATAACAGAACACGTATAATATGAATAACAGAACACGTATAATATAAATAACAGAACACGTATAATATGAATAACAGAACACAAAAAGCTAAATAGAGCCGTGATTTCAAATAAACGGCTACACAACAATTACCTCTTTCTTTACTCTCGTTAAAATATGGGGTTGAAGTTATTTCTTTACTCTCGTTAAAATATGGGGTTGAAGTTATCGCTAAAAAACAACAAAATTCATTGTACAGTAAAACTCCTATAAACCGGATATTAGTTTTAGTATAAATATCATTCTTGGAAACAGGTGGCAGCTGTCTGCATGACTTTCAACCTGTAATAAGCACCCACCTGCCTAAAAGTATCTTAATTCTTCTCTACTAGAAATCAATTTAGAGTGGTTTTACTGTACTCATCATATTGAAAATTAATAATTGAAAATACAAAAAAGTTTATACAAGAGCCGTGTGAGACGCAAACGCTTGTCTGATTTGGTACTTGTCCAGCTAAATTAAAAAAAAAAAGAAAACGACAAAGGGACATTACTCCAAAATTTTGAAATCAAGAGTTATGGTTCTTATGTAGGGGCCTTCATCTCAAGGAGATCTACTAACCTACGAAGTTTCATGTTGATACCTCTTATACTTTTCGAGTAATGATCTACATTAGTTTTTGCACGCCGCCGCCACCGCCGACGACTACGACCCAGTGATCACAATAGCTCGACTTTTCTTCGAAACAGACAGGCTAATAAAACCAATAATATGGCAGTACTTTGATCTGCATCTACATTATAAAATTTCATCTAATGAAGCAATTATTTCTAACATGAATATTCATCAGGAAAAGGCTAACCCTTTCCCTCGTATCAACGCTTTTTCATGCATTTGCAAACAGAGGCCTTGCAAAGGTCTTATATATATATACTTCGTTCCTGCTCATTATCTGTTAAGAACAGTTAACTCATTCCCTCATATTGACGACTTTTGACGACTCTGTAAAAGTCACTTTGTGAAACCACTCACCACTGTGATAAATAGAGCATTTGCTCTTATAGGAGCAAATGCTCTATTTATCACAATGGTTTCAAACTACATAATTCTAAAAGTTTCTTTTTCTCTAGTTAATGCTCCTTTTCTGTAGATTTATTCAAAAAGGTTGTATCTAAAAATAGCCTATGATGTGATTGGTTAATACAGTAAAACCTCTACATTAATGATCAGCCAAACAAACTCTTGAAATGGGCCTAACTAATAAAGAGTAGCTCTGTTTGCAAAGACGTGAAAAAGAGTTTATAACCCTTTACTCAATAAATACGCCTTTCTACACCTTTGAAAACAGTAGACCCAGATCAGGTGGCTCCTATAGGAGTTGTCTGACCAGAGTCTGCTCTGTTTGCTTATGAAATTATGGTAGGCCTGACTCTTCAGTTTCTACCGATACCAACAAATCCTACATACAGTCATGCCATTATAAACTTCAGTAAATCAATATTCATGATGTCATTATTTCTGACATGAATATTGAACAGGGAAAGGGTTAAATCTGAAAACAGGGGTACTCTATTTACCATCATCTCAGATAGGAAACAAATTGAATTGCAAAATCTATAGCTTTTAATATACAGTTGAATACCGTTACCTCGAAGTTCAAGGGACCCAGATGTAACCAAAGTTCGATGTATCGGTATTCATGCATAAGCTTGTTGAAATCCATGTGTGTTATTGAAGTACAGTCGACTCTCGTTATGTTGAGTTCGTAGGGACCTGTTAAAAACTTCGACTCATCGAGAGTTCGACTCAAAAATCACATGCCATTTTTAAAAAAAATCCAGTTTCTTCCATTACGTTCACCTTAAACAAGCTGCCATATTACAAGAATATTAATGTGCTTGTACAGTTTAGTCTTCACATTGTGTAAAAGAATCGCACTCTGTGTATATAAAATTGTACATGTGCGTGTTGATCCATTACTGCGAGAACAAAATTCTGTCTTTCCTACCCTCCATTAATGACACTATGCCGTAATTTACAAGGCCCTATCCAATTTTCAGATCCCTTTTGCCTTTATTATTGAATTAATCACCGTTGGTTTGGCGATTTTTAAAGCGCATCGTTTGTTTACGCCATTTCTATGGGAAATCCCTTTTCCCTAACGGGCACCGGAAATACGCAATCACACGTGAACTAGCTGGTTGCCGATTCGTGTACTTCCGGTACATCTAAGAGAACAGCCTTATTCGGGAAACCAGACGTTTCAAAATGTAGTCACCATTTTAAATATGTTTCGCCATGAGCTGTTTCGCTATTACTCAAGTGACAAATTAAATTCAGTGTTGAACTGCATGTATTGGTAATAAAATAAGGAACAGGCCTTACTTTTTATCTTTCTTACTACAGTAGTTATGATTGACACTTAGGACAAATGAACAGTAAGGTGTCATTTTACTAAATAACGTTCACTCAACGCGGCATTGTTCCACAGTTTGAATAATTATCTGACACCAGTTATTGTTTACCCACAAAACACTGTAATTATGTGTGTCGTGATCACCTGGCGTACTTTGCCAGGGTCGGATCAAAAGGTCCAATTCACACCTCGAATTCAATCAGACTGAGAGGTGCGACTTCGATACAAACACTGATAATTACATGCAAACAAACACTTTGGGGACGGAAAATGACTTCGACTTAACGAAAATGTGATCAGTTCGAATTCGTCTTAGAAACTTAAATTTATATAGAATATATAGGAAGAAAAGCTGGGACTTTACAAAAACTTCGTGTCAACGAGAAATTCGTGTCAAGCGAGTTCGCCATAACGAGAGTGGACTGTATGTGTAATTTATGCATATGTAGTATTAAGATATACTCTATGACACATCACCTATACTGGTAATTACTCTGTTAGATCTAGTGGGCGCTATTTTGGTAACATGAACACAAAACAAACAGGAATATTTATGAAATAAAGTTTCAAATGAAGCAGAATAAATCACATATCAATCATAATATCTGACACTAACAAGCAAAACATAAAACTGAAAGTAACAACGAAATATTTACACTGCCATGGATACACTTCTGTTTGTAGCTTAGATGGTGCCATTGTCATTTATACACACAAAAACACACTGTAGACTGGAACACATACATTATGTATGCATAAACCCTTATCGCATCACCGTCAGTGCTAATAAGTGTTTTACGCATAAAACACTGTCCAACCATTATTTATACACATGTATGAGTGTGACACTTTGTTAATCATTAAAGAATTATGGAGACACACTTGCTAATGTCCTTTATAAAGCAAATCAATTGCTTGGTAATCGTTCACTCATTAATGACAGGAAACCTGCTCCCGAAGTTTTCTCTGATTAGGAAACAAACAAACACCCACTTATGGTGCGCATAGGGTATTAGCGGATTATTATAGACAACACAAGCGGCGTGTTGAATGTCACACACGGGCAGCTTCAAAGGCTGCCACGGTGACCAGCATTTCACACATATTGCTGTGTAGTCTGATCAGGTGAGACTTACTGAACTATGCTGAGGTAACTGGATAAAAAGTAAAGAGAAATGTGCATATATGGGATTTAAATTTTACTTCGAACAAATCAAAATTTCGAGCTAAAAATAACAAAGTAATGAAACTGTGTTACATAGAAATATATAAGGAAACTGTCGGAACCAACAAAGTAGGATCGAGCTAACCGGTAAATCGGCCTGAGTTCGAGCTAACGGTATTCGACTGTATATCACATGAACCATGTATATTTTTTGTCTGGCCTTACTGGGTGATTATCTACAGTTCGATTTCGAGCGCTGAGCCGTGACTGCGTTTTAATATTTATAGAAGTTGCAACCATTCTAGTTCATGGGTAAGTGGACAATGATTGTCACAAGAAGCTCGTAGTAATCGTGCAGTATTAATGTACATATGCTTATTACAGGTCTGTATAACCACAGGTCACTCCAGAACAAATAAATGGTTTGTGACGTGTTTTACCTCTACGGGTGGACTCGTCCTAAAGGTCACAGCTCACGGGTCAAAATCGAACTATAGTGCTATGAACATGCATATAATTTCCTGATAGTTTAAATATTGTAAACAATAACAATTAACTGTGTTAATCAACAATGGGTTATGGAACATTGTATAATATAAATAACAGAACACGTATAATATAAATAACAGAACACGTATAATATGAATAACAGAACACATATAATATAAATAACAGAACACGTATAATATGAATAACAGAACACGTATAATATGAATAACAGAACACGTATAATATGAATAACAGAACACGTATAATATGAATAACAGAACACAACAAGCTAAATAGAGCCGTGATTTCAAATAAATGGCTACATAACAATTACCTGTTTCTTTACTCTCGTTAAAATATGGGGTTGGAGTTATTTCTTTACTCTCGTTAAAATATGGGGTTGAAGTTATTTCTTTACTCTCGTTAAAATATGGGCTTGAAGTTATCGCTAAAAAACCAACAAAATTCATTGTACAGTAAACCCCTATAAACCGGATGTTAAATTTAGTATAAAGATCGGTCTTGGAGCTTTCTGCATGACTTCCACCCTGCATTAAGCAGCAACCTGCCTAAAAGTATCTAAATTCTTCTCTACTAGAATTCCGGTTTAGACAGAGTTTTACTGTATTCATCATATTGAAAAAATACAAGTTTATATAAAACCAATAACGTGGCAGTAAAACAAAAATATAAGTACAGTAAAACCTCTCTATAACGGCCCCTAAATTGTGTTAATTAGTTAGTATTTAGGACAGGTGGCTGCTTAAAGCAAGGTGAAAGTAAAACAGAACGCTCCTATTGGAGCGTTCTATTTTACTTTCATCTTGCTTTAAGTAGGCACCTGCCTTTTACACAAAATACTCGGTGTAATTTAGTGGCCGTTGTAGAGAGGTTTTACTGTAGTTCAAAGGACTCCTGAAGGAGCACTTTGATCTGTGTCTACACTGTTTGCACAGGTCCTATATATACTTTGCTCCTGCTCATTATGGGTTAAGAATATTTAACTCATTCCCTCCTAGACTATTTTTAGACCCAACCTCTTTGAATTGATCTACCAAAAAGTAGCAATAACTATAGAAAAGGAGAATTTGAGAATTTTGTAGATTTGAAACCATTGTGATAATAGAGCATTTTGCTCCTATGAAGCAAATGCTCTATTTATCACAATGGTTTAAAAAAAATGAGTTTGACAGAGACGCAAAAAGGTGTCAGAATGGGCTAATACAGAAAAATCTCTACATTAATGATAACTCAAAAGAAGTCTTAAAATGGGTCTAACTTATAAAGAGTGTCTTAGTTTGCAAAGGTGTGAATATTCAAGGAGTAAAGGGATACCAGTGAATTTGACTGATGAATTACTTCCATTCTGCATAAAGAAGTCACCTATTTCAAAGGTCACCAATGTGTAATCAGTACCCCTTTACTTCAAGAATATTCAGGTGAGACATAATGACATCACGATTATTAATTAGATTAATTGTTATAATAGCACACAGACCCAGTTAGTTTTTGTCATGGCAGAAACTGTAGAATCATATCTGTATAATACCGTAAGCAAACAGAGCTGACCCAGATCAGATGGCTCCTGTATGAGCTGTCTGATCAGGGTCTGCTCTGTTTGATTACGGATTTATGGTAGACCTGACTCTACAGTTTATACCAATACCAAAAATCTTATGCCATTATAAACTTCAGCTAATAAATATTCATGATGTCATTATTTCTTACATGAAAATTGAACAGGGAAAGGGTTATATCTGAACACAGGGGTATTCTAGTTACCCTTATCTCAGATAGGAAACTAATTTATTTGCAAAATCTATAGTTTTTAAAATATATCACATGAACCATGTATATTTTTGTCTGGCCTTACACGGTAATTATGTGTGCTATATACATGCATATAATTTCCTGAAAGTTTAAATGCATTGTTAACTATAACATTTAACAGTAGGTTAATCAACAATGTGTTATGGAACATGTATGATATGAATAACAGAACACAAAAAGCTAATAGAGCCATTCAACTAAACGGCTGCATAACAATTACCTCTTTCTTTACTCTCATCAAAATATGGGCTTGGAGTTGAAATTATTGCTAAAAAAACAACAAAATTGACTGAACAGTAAATCCCCTATAAACCGGATGTTAAATTTAGTATAAATATTGGTGTCTTGGTGGCAGCTTAATGCAGGGTAAAGTAATGCAGAAAGCTCCTCAAGCTTTCTGCATGACTTTTACCCTACATACTGAGTGAAGTCTATCATTAACCCTCTCCCTCATATAAAAATGTTTTCACGCATTTACAAACAGAGTAGACTCAGTTCAGACGGCTCCTATAGGAGCCGTCTGATCAGGGTATACTCTGTTTGTTAATGGAATTTGAAAGATCTGTTTCTTTACTTTTTAAAATGGCTACACTTTTCCACCTTCTATAATTTATTATAACCATATTGTTCATGAATATTCTGCAGGTATTGAAATTTTTAATAAACATAGAACAGGGAAAGGGTTAATGTAGGGTGAAAGTCTATCACCCTGCATACTGAGTGATGTCTACCATTAAACAATGAAGGCCCATTCTGAAATTTTAGCTATATACTTGCCACAATATTTCACAACACAGCAACCTTCTTTGATCACATCATGCAAAACCAGCAATTATTTTCTCTCATTTTTTTGGGAGATAAAAAGAACACCACTAGAAACAAATATCCCTCATAAAATTCTAGAAGTCACCGTCATCAACCAAGAACTAGCAAAATGTTTTGATGATGAAGAGCTTAACCCTTTACTCCATGAAAGAAATAATGACATAATGAATATCAATTAGATTAATTGTTATGATATAATATAATAATTAACAAAGGCATGTTGTATTGCTATGCAAGACATGAGTCCCCCACCGGACTGAACAAAAACCCTCCACTCTCCCCATCCCACCCACCCATGGTGTGGTTGACCATGGTATATACATGACCACCTGAATGGTATTAGTACCTACTTTCATACATTGAATCAGTAAATAAAAAGTTATTGTCCCGACAAGAAAATATGAAAAAGGGGAGTAACTCCAAAAATATTGATGCTAGAGTTATTGAATTTGTGCATGACACTACACCCCATCATGCTTGTTCCATATGAGAAGTTTCAAATCAATTGAACCAGTACATAACAAGATGTGTTTGTGAAACACTATGCCCCCTCGATATGATATTTGACCCTAAAGGATGACCTTGATCTTGCCATGTCACCACTCAAACTGTGCAGCTTCATGGGGCGCACATGCATACCACATATCAAGTCTGTATCTCTTTTGGTTCAAAAGTTATGGCCAATGTTAAAGTATGTGACCTTTGACCATGAAGGATGACCTTGACCTTGACATGTTACCCCTCAAACTGTGCAGCAAAATGAGAAACACACGTATACCAACTATCAAGTCTGTATCTCTACTGGTTCAAAAGTTATGGCCAATGTTAAAGTCGGTGACCTTTGACCCTGAAAGATGACCTTGACCTTGAAATGTCACCCCCTAAAATGTGCAGCTTCATGAGATACACATGTATACCAAATATTAAGACTTTATCTCTATTGGTTCAAAAGTTAGGGCCAATTTGAAGTTGGTGACCTTTGACCCTGAAGAATGACCTTGACATTTCACCCCTCACACTGTGCAGCTTCATGAGATACACAATCATGCCACATATCAAGTCTCTATCTGTACTGGTTCAAAAGTTATGACCAATGTTAAAGTCGGTGATTTGACCCATGTGTTTGACCTCTGACCTTTAAAGATGACCTTGACCTTGACATGTCAACCCTCAAAATGTGCGGCTTAATGAGATACATATGCGTGCCAAATATCAAGTCACTAGCTGTACTGGCTCAAAAGTTATGACCAATGTTAAAGTTACAGACAAAGAAACGGACAATTTGACCTTTGACCCTGACGTATGACCTTGACCTTGACATTTCACCCTCAAAATGTGCAGGTTCATGAGATACACACGCATGCCAAATATCAAGTCTCTATCTCTACTGGTCAAAAAGTTATGGCCAATGTTAAAGTCGGTGATTTGACCCATATATTTGACCTCTGACCTTGAAGGATGACCTTGACATTGACATGTCACCCCTCAAAATGTGCTGCTTTATGAGATACATATGCATGCCAAATATCTAGTCTCTATCTGTACTGACTCCAAAGTTATGACCAATGTTATAGTCGCGTTAAAGTTACAGACAAAAAAACAGACAATTTGACCTTTGACCCTAAAGATGACCTTGACCTTGACATGTCACCCCTCAAAATGTGCAGCTTCATGAGATACACAAGCATGCTAAATATCAAGTCTCTACCTCTACTGGTCCAAAAGTTATGGCCAATGTTAAAGTCGGTGATTTGACCCATATATTTGACCTCTGACCTTGAAGGATGACCTTGACCTTGACATGTCACCCCTCAAAATGTGCGGCTTCATGAGATACATATGCATACCAAATATCAACTCTCTATCTGTACTGGCTCAAAAGTTATGACCAATGTTAAAGTTGCTGACAAACAAACAGACAAACAGACAAACAGACAAACAGACAGACAGACAGACAGGGCAAAAACAATATGCCCCCCAGATCTTATCTGGGGGGCATAAAAAGTTATTAACTGGATAAGAAAATATGAAAAAGGGGAAGAACTCCAAAAATATAGATGCTAGAGTTATGGCCCTTGTGCATGACACTGCCCCTCATCATGATTGTTCCATATGTGAAGTTTCAAATCAATTGAACAAGTAGATAAAGTAAAGTAAAGTACCTAGTTATAGTCTACTTTCAGTCCGAATGACCGCTCAGCCGACTGTACATTTACTCCCCTGGTCATTGAGTCATTGGCCTACAATATTGAGCACTGCTAACATATGGCGCAATCATGCAGCCGCAGTACCGGCGAGTGACCCTCACAGGTACCCATTTTAACCCCTGGGTGGAGAGGATGTGCGGGTGGGAGACACGGAAAAGCGTCTCTGAAATTTCCGGGTGGGACCGGGATTTGAACCCCGGACCTCCGGACTGATAGTCAAGCGCGTTACCACTAGACTATCGCCACCTACAAAGAGTTATAAAGAGTTATTGTCCGGACAAAAACAATTATGAAAAGGGGGAATAACTCTAAAAATATTGATGCTAGAGTTATGGCCCTTGTGCATGACACTACTCCTCATCATGCTTCTTCCATGTGTGAAGTTATAATGAATTTGGCCTAACTTTGTAGGAGATATGGCCCGGACACGAAGCGTGACAGACGGACTGACAAGAAAATATGAAAAAGGGGAAGAACTCCAAAAATATTGATGCTAGAGTTATGGCCCTTGTGCATGAACCTAGCCCTCATCATGCTTCTTCAATGTGTGAAGTTATAATGAATTTGGCCTAACTTTGTAGGAGATATGGCCCGGACAAGAAGCTTGACAGACGGAATCGAGTAAACCTATAGTCCCCCCAACCGGTAACCGGTGGGGGACTAATAACACATGCACACGGGAAGTTTTGGCCATGGTAGAATTTCTAGAATCATATCTACAATGTATATCATATCATAAGCAAACAGAGCAGACCCTGATCAGGCAGCTCCTATAGGAACTGTCTGATCTGGGTCTGCTCTGTTTACGAAGGCATAGCAAGGCATATTTATGGAGTAAAGGGTTAAGACTTTTTAAAACATTTGATGATGAGAATGTAAAACATGTTTGTTCTTTCACAAGAAGCAGCTATATACTGTCACCTGCACAATGTTTTCTGTTTCAATTCATTTTTTTTTTTTTAAATTTTCTTTCATTCTTTAATTTAGAAAAAACAACAACATCAAACTGCAGAGCCACTAAATTACATCAAGTATTTTGTGTTAAAGGCAGGTGGCTGCTTAAAGCAAGGTGAAAGTTAAACAGAACGTAACTTTCACCTTGCTTTAAGCAGCCACCTGCCCTAAATACCAACTAATGAACACAATTTAGTGGCCGTTATACAGAGGTTTTACTGTATTTGCACTTCTAAAGGTTTGCCATATACATTCAACAACACGCACCGTGCCATGGCTTCTTACCTTTTGTGGTGCCGGCTTTAATATCAGGTACGGCATCAATGTCAATATAACCACCACACGCTACTGTAAACAGAAGAAAAAATACATTAACCCTTTACCTCATGAATATTCATGTACAATGAAATCATGAATATTCATAAGATGCACTTTTATAAATACAGGAAATGTCGATCATAGTTGAAACTGTAGACCTCAGATCTAAATCATTATTCCATAAGCAAAACTAAGCAGAACCTGATCAGACGAGCTCCAACATATGATATCAGAGCTACAGATAAGCGTGCGTACAGAAGTACTAAAATCGTCATTTCTCCACCAAACCCTATTAGGCTGGGTCCTAGTAGTGGTTACCGTAGCATCCCCCCCTAGACTTTTTTTCATGGGTACCAAATTGTTCGTTGGGGTCCTCAGAACACATTTTGAGCATGCCCCCAAAAATAAGTTTGTCCCAGCTATGTTTTATTTAACGGTTTCCATGGTAACCCGAGGTAATTTTCGAAACTACCTTGGTTCAGAAAATGCGCCATAACTTTCTTTTTAGAAGCAATAGAAGGACAAAACAAGCACCAAAGTAAAGCAGAGACATATAGTTTGAATATGATATATGATTTTATTAATATTCATAAATGCATTCTTATGAATATTAATGAGGAAGTAAAAAATGTGATTTTTTTAGAAAAAAAGGAGTTTGTTGTTTAGTCTGAGAGGCTTATTAATGCACAGAAATTATTAAATTTAGGTTTAAACTGTTCGTTGGAGTCCTCAGAACACATTATGAGTATTTCCCCATATAATTTTGTCCCATCTATGTTTTAATAAACGGTTTCCATGGTAACCCGAGGTAAATTCCGAAACATCCTTGGTTCAGAAAATGCGTAATAACTTTGCTTTTAGAGGTTATAGAAGGACAAAACAAGTACCAAAGTAAAGCAGAGACATATAGCTTGAATATGGTATATGATTTAATTAATATTCATAAATGCATTCTTATGAATATTCATGAGAATGTAAAAAAAATGCGTTTTTAGAAAATTGAGCTTGTTGTTTAGTCTGATAGGCTTATTAATGCACAGAAATTATTGAATTCAGGTTTAAATTGTTTGTTTGGGTCCTCAGAACACATTTTGAGCATTCCCCCAAAGTAATTTTGTCCCATCTATGTTTTATTGAACGGTTTCCATGGTAACGCGAGGAGGTAAATTTCGAAATATCATTAGTTCAGAAAATGCATAATAACTTTGCTTTTAGAGGCAATAGAAGGACAAAACAAAAACCAAAGTAAAGCAGAGACATATATCTTGATTATGATATATAATTTTAATAATATTCATATATGATTGCTTATGAATATTAATGAGGAAGTATAAAAATCCGCGTTTTTAGAAAAATGAGTTTTTGTTTAGTCTAAGAGGCATATTAATGCACAAAAATATTGAATTCAGGTTTGAATTGTTCGTTGGGGTCATCTGAACACTTTTTGAGCATTCTCCAAAAATAATTGTGCCCCAGCTATGTTTTATTAAACGGTTTCCGTGGTAACCCGGGGTAAATTTCGAAACTATCTTGATTAAGAAAATGCTTCATAACTTTGCTTTTAGAGACAATAGAAGGACAAAACAAGAACCAACGTAAAGTATAGACATATAGCTTGAATAAGATATGTAATTCTATTAATACATATAATGCATTCTTATAATGCATTCTTATGAATATTAATGGGGAAGTAAAAAATGCGATTTTAGTTTGACGAGTTTGTTTTTAGTATGAGAGGCCTAATAATATACAAATGGTTATTGAATTCAGATTTAAATGTTTTAATATCGACATACAAATACAGGAAAACATCTTTGGTTCATGTAATATTTCTAAAACATGTATATATTAATGCATATTTATGAATATTAATGAGATGTAAAATAAACACACTTGAATGAGCTGTTCTTTTTATCTGAGATTATTTTAGTTAACCAGTATAGAGCTTGATACTGACTAAACCAGCGATATTGATGTTCATGTATATAAATATGTAGATAATGAATTGAGGAATTGAGCCTCATGCATGTTTTATGAAGAATATTACTGTTATGGGTGTTTTGCAATGCAATAGAAAATATATAGCATCTCGACTGTAATCATCAGCTTATGTTTACCCATATTAGCCTTGCGTGAGTTCTAACTTACTCGCGATGTCTTATGCATTTGCTTGATTATTTACCACAGCACGCCAGAGCAACGCAAGGCTTCTTGCGAGCATTTCGCGACAGACTGGACAACTCATTAAGTATGTCTGGCCTGCTGTGGATGCTCCGCGTCAGTTCCCTGTCCAGTTTCATCCCTCTGGACAGGGGAGACGTGGGAGCTTGCTGCCCGACGGAAGAAGTATTCTTCTCTTTGGTCAGCGACTCCCTCGCAACAGACAAATCACTGTCCTCTAAAGCTTAGAAGAAGCCTGCTTCTTCTTTAAAATCTCTTTCATCAACAGCCCCTGTGGTGCAGTCGATTCCCCAGTAATTAGTTGCTGATCGGCACCCAACTGCTGGCCCGGGTGCGGGTTCCCCGTTTACCACTTGAATGGTACCCTTTGTTCTGGTCCCAGGTACTATTGTTGCCAGGTCTTCCGGTCCGCTTGTTTTGTGAAGAGTTTTGCCTGGTCCCGCTGAATCTAGGCCCAGTTATCCGTCACCGGTCCCCGGTGTCCTGGCGTTAGTGCTTCCGTTTCATGACATCACCAGCAGACCGGTCTACCGGGCACCCGCCCAAAGATGTCACTGTGTATTCTTTGGCCCGGTGTCCTAAGTTTGCTCTCCAACGGTCCTCCGGTGACCCGGTCTGGTCCTTTGGACCAGGATACCGAAGTGGACCGGTAAATCTACCAGTCCAATCTTTTCTACAGGGCATTCTGTATCTACACCGCTTACAGTGGTGAAAGTCAACAGGAAGCTGCTCTGGCTAAGTCTAGACGTTCTTGGTCGTCTAGACCCTGCAATTACTCTTCGTCTTCTGAGTACACCTCGGACTCCCCAGCCCCATCCCACCCATCCTGTAGGAGGCGTAAAAACTTTCTTATTCTTCTAATGGGAACCGGCACTCGCACCGCTCTCATCGCAGATCGAGGTCTCACCATTACTCTTCTATGCAAAGACATCGCTCTGTCTCCTCAGATTCGCCGGCTGGTCGCTCTCGATAGCCGACACTCATTCTGGGAACCAGCAAGCTTCACCTAGAGGGAGAATAGCTCTCACGTGAACCCAGAGTCCACACTTCTATGTCTGTGGCGGGTCCCACTCTTCCCGGGTGCTGCCATCCATGGCGTTCACCAGGGCGGATTTTGAGGGAGAGCAGGAAGACACTTTGTCCATTATGGCTCCTAGGGATGGTCCTATTTTTTAAGGGAATCAGACTTTGTGGAAGCCTCTCACTCAGATTTAGACGGGACTTAGTCCTCTTTAGATGATTCTGAACATCAATATTTTCTATTGAGAATGCGTGTGAAGATTGTTTTAGAATCATCCCACCCTCTGTCTGCCCTAGACCCCCGAATCCTATTCACAGGGGTCCTCTATCCTCTTCCATGCTAGTGTCAGTCGAAAAAGTGGACCTCCCTAACCTAATTAAGTCTAGGGAGTATCTTTCTCCTTCCACGGAGAAATTCTTTCCCGTTTGCCTGACCTGGACGAAGATTATTGTGCCAGCCCGGCAACTGGGTGGAGTGAGTGAGTGAGTTGGGTTTAACGTCCGACCAACAGTATTTCAGTTATATGCAGACGGCAACCGCATGAGACAAGTTATAGTGCTGCCTCACTGAAATACACCTGCCGCGGGCACATGGCAAGGGCATCCCACCCAGTCACATTATCCTGACACCGGGCCTCGCAGTCCTAGAACTACACCTTTTAATGTCGAGCGCAGACAAGGGAGCTACTAGTACTAACTTTTAACGACTTTTGGTCTGTCGCGGCCGGGGATCGAACCCACGACCTTCCGTACCACAGGCGGACGCTCTACCACTGAGCCATGCGGCCGGTGCAACTGGGTGGATCATGTCCGCTAAACTCTTACGGACAAGGGATCCCTGGGTATCTCTTAGGCCTCCGGTTTCAAATGAAATTCGACCTGGGATGTTTTATCAGATCCCCTCACGTGTTTCCGACAGCCCCAGGGGCGGGCATTAGGCCTCTCTCCCCCCCCCCTCTCTCTCTCTCTCTCTCATTCACTTCTTTAGCACCGGCAGTTGCATCCAACAGATGTTATTTGCTTCAAACATTGACGTATTATCATTGACGTACGTATTATTATCGATATTTAAGACAGGTGACAGCTTAATGCATGGTGAAAGTCATGCAGAAAGCTCCTAGTGCAGCTTTCTGCATGACTTTCATCATGCATTAAGAAGTCACCTGCCTAAAAGGGCCTTAATGCTTCTATAAAGAAAATTCGAATAATCGAGATTTTACCGTATACTCAAAATACTACTAAATACAATGCTCATAGAAAATTGCTTATTCATATACGTACATTATATGCAAATAAGCTTAAATACGCATGCTTTATAGAAATATTACCTGAAACAAAGATGGTTTATTTTCCTTCACATGAAAACATTTAAACATGAATTCAATAACTCTTGTTTATTAATAGGCATCTCAGACTAAACAAAAAACTCCTTTTTTCTAAACAAAAATCGGATTGTTTTACTTCCTCATTAATATTCATAAGAATACATTTATGAAAATTAGTTATAATTACAAATCATATAAGTTATATGTCTTTGCTTTATTCAGGTTCTTGTTTTGTCCTTCTTTCGCCTCTAAAAGCAAAGTTATGACGCTTTTGTTTAACCATGGATGTTTCGAAATTTACCTCGGGTTACCATGGAAACCGTTAAAAACATAGCTTGGACACAATTATTTTGGGGAATGCTCAAGTGGTGTTCTGCGGACCCCAACGAACAATTTAAACCTGAATTCAATATTTTTTGTGCATCTACAGGCCTCTAAGACTAAACAAAAACTCATTTTTCTAAAAAAGCGGATTTTTTTTTACTTCCTCATTAATATTCATAAGCAATCATATATGAATATTATTAAAATTATATATAATAATCAAGATATATGTCTCTGCTTTACTTTGGTTTTTGTTTTGTCCTTCTATTGCCTCTAAAAGCAAACTTACTATGCATTTTCTGAACTAATGATATTTCGAAATTTACCTCCTCGCGTTACCATGGAAACCGTTCAATAAAACATAGATGGGACAAAATTACTTTGGGGGAATGCTCAAAATGTGTTTTGATGACCCAAACAAACAATTTAAACCTGAATTCAATAATATCTGTGCATTAATAAGCCTATCAGACTAAACAACAAGCTCATTTTTCTAAAAAACGCATTTTTTAACATTCTCATGAATATTCATAAGAATGCATTTATGAATATTAATTAAATCATATACCATATTCAAGCTATATGTCTCTGCTTTACTTTGGTACTTGTTTTGTCCTTCTATTACCTCTAAAAGCAAAGTTATTACGCATTTTCTGAACTAAGGATGTTTCGGAATTTACCTCGGGTTACCATGGAAACCGTTTAATAAAACATAGATGGGACAAAATTATTTGGGGAAATACTCATAATGTGTTCTGAGGACTCCAACGAACAACTTAAACCTAAATTTAATAATTTCTGTGCATTAATAAGCCTCTCAGACTAAACAACAAACTCCTTTTTTCTAAAAAAAATCACATTTTTTACTTCCTCATTAATATTCATAAGAATGCATTTATGAATATTAATAAAATCATATATCATATTCAAACTATATGTCTCTGCTTTACTTTGGTACTTGTTTTGTCCTTCTATTGCTTCTAAAAAGAAAGTTATGGCGCATTTTCTGAACCAAGGTAGTTTCGAAAATTACCTCGGGTTACCATGGAAACCGTTAAATAAAACATAGCTGGGACAAACTTATTTTTGGGGGCATGCTCAAAATGTGTTCTGAGGACCCCAACGAACAATTTGGTACCCATGAAAAAAAGTCTAGGGGGGGATGCTACGGTAACCACTACTAGGACCCAGCCTATGTAGTGACCACTCTTGGAGACGATTCTAAAGAGTGGTCACAACATAGGGTTTGGTGGAAAAATAACGAAGTTATAGTTGAAAATGTTTTAATTTACGCACCTTATCTGGACCTCTGTGATCTAGGTCAACTCTTGTTTGTAAAAGTATCATTTTTAGCAATGGCAGAGACTGTAGAATCATACCTATATTATATCATAAGCAAACAGAGCAGACCCTGATCAGATGGCTCCTATAGGAGCCGTCTGATCTGGGTCTACTCTGTTTGCAAAATAGTAGAAAGGCGTACATATGGAGGAAAGGGTTATATGTCGACATACAGAGGCATCTGTCCAGCCCTCAAAATTTGCCAGCTTCTAAATCAGAACATATTTCCCACTCTGTACCTACAACTAAATTTTCTGACAAAACCCAAGAGTATAAACAGTTTGGATAGAGGGTTACCCAAATCTCATTTCTCTTTATCCCTTTATTCCATGAATATTCGTGCAAGAAATAATGATATCATGAATATTAATTCGCTTAATTGTTATAACTTAGGAACTTTTTTATCATGGTAGAAACTGTAGAATCGCATCTTTATAATATCATAAGCAAATAGCAGACCCTGATCAGATGGCCCCTACAGGAGCCGTCTGAACTGGGTCTACTCTGTTTGCAAAGGCGTAGAAAAGTGTATTTATGGAATAAAGGTTTAACCCTTTCGGCGCCAAATTTCTAATTGTCGTCTGCAATCCAAGTTTGTTAAATAATTCAGTAAAATAAGGAAATGAGATAAATAAATGCAAATTTCAAAGGAATAAAGCACATATATAGAAATACATGTAGAGATTGAGACAAATAGTGAAGTCCCTGATCAGACGCCGCCTTGAATCTGCACTATTTGTCATGGTGCATTTATGCGACTGCGGCGGTGAAAGGGTTAAGCATTTTAGTAATGATTACTGTAGGAATGTTAATGAGCTGAACTTTCATAATGGCACAAACTGTAGAATCAGATCTGTATCATTTCATAAACCTGACCTAAAGCAGACCTCAACCCATTCTCGCATATTGACGCCTTTCGGCGCATCTGTAAAAGTCACTTTTTGAAACCATTGTGATAAATAGAGCATTTGCTCCATTTATCACAATGGTTTCATAGCTGCACAATTCTAAAATGTTCCTTTTCTCAAGTAAATGCTCCTTTTCGGTAGATTTATTCAAAGAGGTTTGATCTAAAAACGTGTATCTATGAGGTAAAGGTTTAATTTGTGTGTCGCCTGTGAAGCATGGCAGACACTAGGGATCACTTTGTCAATCATTATTTCTCACATGAATATTCATGGAGTAATCAATGACGGGCCATTCCGCATTGAATATTTAGCATTCAAATGTTTATTTATACACTTTGCTAACCTTTAGCCTGCTAAGTAAAATGATTTTTACAGAACGGTTCACCTACCATATATTCAAAATTCAAGGTATTACCAGCTTGTTTACCAAAATGCAATCAGGGTGTCGTGTGACAGGGTAACAGAGCGGATCGTGATGAGATATCAAGTTACTCTGTATCGTATTTGGATCCAAACTGTTTGCATAGGTAATCACTCAACCACCCGCTGCAGGCTAAAGGTTATATACAGTCTAATGAAGATACCTGTGTAGTCAAGAAAGTTTCTGCGAAATGTTTCGTCTGACTTCACAAAGTTTATCAGGGGTATGTAACTGCTGTCAGTGCTAGGGGGTAGAGGTGGTGGCCCCAATAGGGTACAAATTGCCGGAGAACTGTGCGTCATCGTCTGAAACAAAATAAAAGAAAGCAGAAATTTAAAAACCTTTTTGGGCCAACTGGATCAAGAGAAATGTCAAGTAATTTGACGTCTCATCAGGATCAAATCAGTTTGTTACTGCGATAGTGCTCTTTGAAAGAAATGGGAGAAATTAACCCTTTCCCAGTTCTGTTTTTATTCCAAATTTCAATACCTACTCAATATTCATGAGCAAAATAGTTATAATGAAATGTGGGAAGTGCAAAATTGTAGCCATTTTAGAAAGTAAAGAAACAGATCTATCAAATTCTATTAGCAAACAGAGTAGACCCTGATCAGACGGCTCCTCTAGGTATACTCTGTTTGCAAATGCGTGAAAACACGTTTATATGAGGGAAAAGGTTAAACAATGCCAAAAGCAATTTTGCAAACAGTGCTTGGTAGCGAAAGATTTAACCCTTTCCCTGTTCTGTATTTATTCCAAATTTGATTACCTTATGAATATTCATGGACAAAATAGTTATAATGGAATATGGAAGGCAGAGCATTGTAGCCAGTTTAGAAAGTAAAGAAGTAGATCTAGCAAACAAGAGCAGACCCTGATCAGTCTGATCTGCATTTACTCTGTTTGTAAATGCATGAAAAGGCATTTATATGAAGGAAAGATTTAAAATGTTATTTAATAGTGGAGCAGTTTTACGCATTTGCAAAAAAGGTACAATCATATATCAATCAATCAATCACTCACAGATAACACTTTATGCAGTCATATTCTGTTGCGCTTTACAATGTCAAAGTTACTTTTAAAACTACATGTATATACACAATTCACACTGGTTATGTATAGTGTTGTTTGAAGAGATGCATTTTAACCCTTCGCTTGTTGAATTTTAAAATACATTTCTCCTTCTTTCCCCGTGCCCTGTTGTATAATAACATATATCTTCACTGTGTACAAGTATTTCGCTGTGCAATCACTGCTGTGGAGTGCACTGGTTGCACACTCAACTTGTAAATAGTGCAGACCCTGATGAGACAGCTCCTGCAGGAGTTGTCTCATCTGGGTCTTCTCTATTTACAGGTAGGTATATTGACGTGAATAGCAAGAGAAGGGTTAAGCCTTTTTCTGAATACTCAAATAATCAGACAGACCCTGTAGATCTAGATCAGATCTCGTTGGTTAGAATTACCCTGATGATCAGCAATCCTTTGTTTTTTAGTGTTTGACATTGTTTTTGGATTGTTTAGGATTTTATCTGCTAGTCACCAAGCTGTGAGTAGCCATAACGAATATCCAGAATCAACAGTAGATAAAGTTTGATATTAAATTAATATATTTCTGATAAAGTCAAGATTTTGCATTCCAAAATTAGTCATTATCGTTTGTTTTTTTACGGAATAAAATAATTATGATCAAAAGCATGGGCAGAAAAACTAAAAATGATGAACCCATTGAATATGGCAAAACAAGTCAACTGATATTTGCAAACAATGCAGACCCAGATCAGAGGGCTCTTAGAGGCTCTCCTATCAAGTACCTTGAAAGTGAGACACAAAGTCAGCTTGCATTTTGCAGGCAGGGCAGTCCCAGATCAGATTGCTCCTGGAGAAGTTCTTTGATCAAGGTCTAGTCTGCACTATTTACAATTAAAAAATATGGAACCTACCAAAACAATGATGGATATAATTATCGACTTTAGTGAAAAATTTAGTGTCAAAAGGGTCAAACATTATAACAAGAGGGCCATGAGGCCCTGAAGCGCTCACCTGAGATACCCTAGGGACGGGGCCATCATTTGTACAACCTTGGTAGAGAACCACAAGGCAAAGCAGTATGCCATTAATTAAAGGTCTAAGCCTTATGGTTTCAGAGAAAAATGATATAGTTTTCCAATGAAAACTGATAAGCCAGGGCCAAGTTTCGCCCAGAGGTCATGGTTGTAAGCTGAACAATCTTGGCAGAGGACCACAAGCCAAAGCTACATGCCAAATATCAAAGGTCTAGGCCTTACAGTTTCAGAGAAGAAGATTTTTAAAGATTTTCATATGAAAAATTGATAAGCCCTTGGGCGGGGCCATGTTTTGCCCGTGGTCATAATTTGAACAATATTTGTAGAGGACCATTAGATCATGCTACATACCAACTATCAAAGGTCTAGGCCTTACAGTTTCAGAGAAGAAGAATGTTAAAGAGTTTCCTATGAAAAACTGATAAGCCCTTGGGCGGGGCCATTTTTGGCCCGGGGGTCATAATTTGCTAATCTTTGTAGAGGACCATAAGATCATGCTACATGCCAAATATCAAAGGTCTAGGCCTTACAGTTTCAGAGAAAAAGATTTTTAAAGATTTTCCTATGAAAAACTGATAAGCCCTTGGGCGGGGCCATTTTGGCCCAGGGGTCATAATTTGAACAATTTTTGTAGAGGACCATTAGATCATGCAACATACCAAATATCAAAGGTCTAGGCCTTACAGTTTCAGAGAAGAAGATTTTTAAAGATTTTCATATGAAAAACTGATAAGCCCTTGGGCGGGGCCATTTTTGGCCCAGGGGTCATAATTTGAACAATTTTTGTAGAGGACCATTAGATCATGCAACATACCAAATATCAAAGGTCTAGGCCTTACAGTTTCAGAGGAGAAGATTTTTAAAAATTTTCCTATGAAAAACTGATAAGCCCCGGGGCGGGGCCATTTTTGGCCCGGGGGTCATAATTTGTACAATTTTTGTAGAGGACCATAAGATCATGCTACATACTAAATATCAAAGGTCTAGGCCTTACAGTTTCAGAGAAGAAGATTTTTTAAAAATTTCCTATGAAAAACTGATAAGCCCTTGGGCGGGGCCATTTTTGGCCCGGGGGTCATAATGTGAACAACATTTCGTTCCCCCTAGCCACTGATGCTTCTGACAAAATTTGGTTAAAATCGGGTCAGCAGTTTCAGAGGAGATGTCGTTTGAAAATGTGGACGGACGCCGGACGACGGACGCCGGACGCCGGACGCCGGACACCGGACACCGGACGCCGGACGCCGGACGACGGACAAATAGCGGTCACAATAGCTCATCCTGAGCCTTTGGCTCAGGTGAGCTAAAAACACTTAACCCTTTCCCTTATATATATATATATAAACGTCTTTTCATGCATTTGCAAACAGAAAAGACCCAGATCAGACGGCTTCTGTAGAAGCCATCTGATCAAGGTCTGCTCTATTTGCTAATGGAATTTGATAGATGTTTCTTTAGTTTCTAAAATGGCTATGATGTTACATCGTCCATAATCTATTATAAATATTCAGTATGTATTGAACAGTAAATATAGAACAGGGAAAGGGTTATGAAACATGAAAATTTCCTGTTCCACTTCATCAACATACCAACTATAGATTGATGTTAACATAAACATCAACAGGCCAGCCTTATAATCCACAAAAAATGAAATGGAGAAATTCTTACTCCACCCTAAATAAGTTCAGGTCCCAAGGTTATAAACATTTTGTTTCAGTCTGAGCTTATACTCAAGCATCTGACTGGCCAGATTTTGAGCTTGCTCAAAATCTGGCCAATCAGACACTTGTGAATGAATTTAGACACACAATCAGAAGGTTTATAACCTCGGCCTGTCAAGTTGCAACAAACTGGAAATGACAAGTACACAAAGGTGAATGACAGAAAATAACAGTACTGTACATGTGTTTTTATCCCTTTACTCAAAATATGCATTTCTACACCTTTGCAAACAGTAGACCCAGATCAAATGGCCCCTAAAGTAGCCATCTGACCAGGGTCTGCTCTGTTTGCTAGTGGAATTTGAGTTCTGTTTATTGACTTTCTTAATATTGGCTACAAGGTTCCGTCTGATCAGGGTCTGCACTGTTTGCTTATGATGTAATATAGATATTGATTCCATTGTTTCTGTCATGACCCAAACTGCCTGTGTCCATGTGCTATTATAACAATCTAATAATTATTCATGATGTCATTATTTCTTACATGAATATTCATGGAGTAAAGGGTTATGGAATGATATATAGCTGAATATAATTATTGAATTCTACAGCTTCTGCCATGGCCATAATGCCTGGGTCCATTTAGTTGAGTCCGAGTTCGTTCTCAAGCTTTTGATTGGTCAGATTTGAGTTCTCAAGCTTTTGATTGGTCAGATTTGAGCCAAAGGCTCAAATCTGACCAATCTAAAACTTGAGAACGAACTCAGAGTGAGACTCAACTAAAAGTTTTATAAGCATGGACCCAGATTATAAAATTCACTAAATAATATTCATATTTTTATTATTTCTCTAATGAATATTCATGCCTTCCTAGTTCATACCTTACTTCCTTGTCTCAATATTTCATTCAAGTAGCTTGTTATTATTTGATCAACTTCCTTCCATGTATTCACTTTATATTGAACTTGTAAAATCAGCTAGCCAATCAAAATTGACACAGTATTTGAAAACCCAAGGAGTTGAATCTTTACAATCCATTCAAACAAGGAAATCCTGTGCTAATGAATGATTACTTTTGCAAATCAATGTGTAATTATTTAACAATTACGTAAACAATACCTGATTGAAAAGGTGAGAATATCCTTGAACAGTTTCCTGTTTAGTGCAGGATATGTGTTATGAGTCACTGTACTTATATTATCAAAGGTATAATCACTGGGGTTTTTTTTGTGCACTATTCTACAAATAAACCTTTTTCTTTGTTGAATATTCATGCTAGAAATAATCAATATTTATTATCTGAATAATAAGGGCATAATTTTATGTACACATTAGAAACTGTAGGGTTAGATTACAATTTCATAAGCAAACTTGATATGCAAATGCATTAAAAAGCGTTTGTATGAAGGACACGGTTAACCGTTTCCTTCATATAAACACCTCACGCATTTACAAACAGAGTAGACCCAGATCAGACTGGAGAAGCCGTCTGATGAGGATCTGCTCTGTTTGCTCATTGAAATTGATCTGTTTGTTTACTTTCTAAAATGGCTACAGTGTTCCACCTTCCATATTTAATTAGACCTATTTTGTCCATGAATATTCAGCAGGTATTGAAATTTGAATAAACATAGAATAGGGAAAGGGTTAAATCTGACAACTGCATACAGCTGGGACAATTGGATCAATTCATAAACCAGTGACTACAGTAGAAACTGAATTACAGTAAAAACCCTCTAAACCGGAATTCTAGAAGAGAAGAAATTAGTCACTTTTAGGCAGGTGGTTGCTTAATGCAGGGTAAAAGTCATGCAGAAAGCTCCTAGAGGAGCTTTCTGCATGACTTTCACCCTGCATTAAGCTGCCACCTGTCTCCAAAACCAATATTTGTACCAAAATTAACGTCCGGTTTAGAGGGGTTTCACTGTATTCGAACACTGAAATATGTATCATTATTGATCTTTAGCCCTGGGCCTTTCCTCCATGAATATTCATGTAAGAAATAATGATCATGAATATCAATTAGATTAATTTATTTAACCCTTTCCCTCATATAAACGTGTTTTCACGCATTTGCAAACAGAGTAGACCCAGATCAGACGGCTCCTAGAGGAGACGTTTGATCAGGGTCTACTCTGTTTGCTTATAGAATTTCAAAGATCTGTTTCTTTAACTTTCTAAAATAGCTACAATGTTCCACCTTCCATATTTCATTATAACTATTTTGTCCATGAATATTCAGTAGGTATTGAAATTTTGAATAAACATAGAACAGGGAAAGGATTAAGAGCACATGGGCAATTTTTTTTTGGTGGCAGATAATGCTGAATCATATCTTTATTATATCATAAGCAAACAGAGCAGACCCTGATGAGCTGTCTGATCTGCATCTACTCTGTTTGCAAAGGCATAGAAATGCATATTTATGGAGTAAAGGGTTAAGACAGGTGGCAGCTTAATGCAGGGTGAAAGTCATGCAGAAAGCTCCTCTGGGAGCTTTCTGCATGACTTCCACCCTGCATTAAGCAGCCAGCTGCCTAAAAGGGTCTAAATTCATTTCCAAAGATTTTGAAATATATCAAGTTTTACTGTACAATTGTAATTCACTAAATGACAATTAGCATGTGATGTCAGAAACCCTTTATTTCATGAATATTCATGCCAGAAATAATGAATATGAGTATCACTTAGTTGAATGTTTATAATGGGTTTCATGATTCATGAAACCCATTGAAAGAGGGAAATTCCCCCGGAATATTGAAAATAGAAGAAACTACAGAAACATGTCTATGTTATTTCATAAGCACACAGAGTAGATCCAGATCAGAAGGATCCTACAGAAGGTGCCATTTAACTCTTTGCATGCTAGCGGCGAAACTGTGATTATCTATGCAAACAGTTTGGATCCAGATGAGACGCCGCATAAAGCGGCATCTCATCAGGATCCAAACTGTTTGTCATCTTGATCATATTTTTGCAAAGAAATTAGACAAAAGTTATTTTAAGAATTGGAGCAGACGACAAATGTTGCAGACGAAAAATTACTTAGCGTGCAAAGAGTTAAAAGGTTAGTAAAGGCTTAACCTTTAACCCTTTTCTTGTTTAATATTCATGTAAGATATATAATGACACCATGAATATTTATGAGCTGAATATTTATGGTGGCATATGTTCATAGGATGTTTTGGTTTTGGTAGAAACTTAAGATCTGTAATTCCATCAGCACACAAAGTAGACCCAGATCAGATGGCTCCAACAGGAGCCATCTGATCTGGGTCTACTCTGTAAAGGCATAAAAGGCATTTATATGAAACAAAGAGTTAAGCAGTCTTTTAAAATCTTCTGGGTAACCCTTAGACTATCATAACCATTTACTCTATAAATACACCTTTCTACACATTTGCAAACAGAGTAGACCCAGATCAGATGGCTCCTATAGGAGCCATCTGATCAGGATCTGCTCTGTTTGCTTGTGATATATTACAGATGTGATTCTACAGTTTCTGCCATGACCAAAATTTCCTGTGTCCATATGCTGTTATAACAAATCATTTTAAATAATTTTCATGATGTCATGATTTCTTACATAAATACTGGTATTCATGTAGGAAATGATTAACCCTTTCCCACATATTGACAACTTTTGACGACTCTGTAAAAGTCACTTTGTGAAACCATTGTGATAAATAGAGCATTTGCTCCTATAGGAGCAAATGCTCTATTTATCACAATGGTTTCAAACTACAAAATTCTAAAATTTTACTTTTCTCTAGTTAATGCCCCTTTTCAGTAGATTAATTCAAAGAGCCTGTATCTAAAAATAACCTATGAGGTAATGGGTTAAGCTTTACAATGCTGAACTGTCAAATTAAAGTTTAATAATAGAATCCATACAGTAAAGAAAGGGTATAATTTGCACGAGAATTTTGATTAACAGACGGTGCAGAACCAGATCAGGTGACTCCTCTAGGAAATATTTGACCTAGGTCAATTTGCAAATTTCCTGCACTAAAGGGTTCAAATTCAAAACTATCATGAATATTCATGGAGTAAAGAGTAAATGATATTCATAGCTAAAGGATTAGATTTGCAAGAGGTCTTGAATGGCAAAAAGTGCACTCCCTGATATTTCAGGAGCCCTGTTATTTGGGTCTACACCTTACTACTTAACCCTTTCCTCCATAAATACGCCTTTCTACGCCTCTGTAAAAGACACTTCTTGAAACCATTGTGATAAATAGAGCATTTGCTCCTATTTATCACAATGGTTTCAAACTACAAAATTCTAAGATTTTACTTTTCTAGTAAATGCTCTTTTTGGGTAGATTCATTCAAAGAGGTTGGGTCTAAAAATAGCCTATGGAGGAAAGGGTTAATCAACCCTTTATTTCATGAATATTCATGTCAGAAACCATGACCTCATGAATTATAATTAGATTAATTTTTATTATGGCACATGGACACAGGACCGTTTCGCCATGGCAATCATGTCTATAATCGTTTCATAAGCAAACGGAGCAGGCCCTGATCAGGCGGCTCCTGTAGGAGCCGCCTGATCTGGGTCTACTCTGATTGCAAATGTGTAGAAAGGCGTATTTATGGAGTAAAGGCTTAACTATTAATCACTTTAAGGAGATGCATTTGTGTACATGTATGAACATGTTTTTTCTGTTAATGAAGATCTACTTAATTGTGGCGCTAGTGCAGTGGTGTGCCAGCATTATCTTGCCAATCTAATTAGTTGCAATCACTGCTTCTCTATTTACCTCAATCAAGAAAGTCTATTTTACAAAACACAAAGATTTTACTACTCTAATTATCCTATGTATTAGGACACCCAATCTCCCTTCTACAGTGGTTTGTACCCTTATTTAGGCATCCTATCTCCTCTCTACAGTACATGTACTATAATTACCCTATGTATTTGCACACCCAATCTCTCCTCTACAGTACCCTAATTACTCTATGTATTTGGACACCCAATCTCCCCTCTACAGGCCCTAAGGGTCTGTACCTTAATTTCCCAATGTATTCCAATACCCAATCTCCTCTCTCCTATTGGAGCCATCTGATCTGGATCTAATCTGTTTGCAAAGGCATTTATATAATGTTAAGATATGTTAGGGTATGCATTTGAAATGCACATTTTATACAAAGCTGTATCATCTATCCATTGTAGTATCTCTGCTATGTCCTTTTTATTAGCACTAATTGACAGCCTGTGAAAGACAATTCTATTCAATAGCACCAAGGTAGAGCGGTCCAGTTTAGTTAGAATTGTGTGGTCTAGTGATAGTAGAATCATAACTGAATTTAGTCTTACAGTATTTAATTAAGTTTTCCTAAACCCTTTACCTCACACACAAACACATTTTGTAACTTTTGAAAAATAAGTTATGAAGCAAACAGTGCAAACCAGGGTTACAGATAAGGGGAGTATTGGGGTATTTACCCAATTAAAATAGTGGAAAAAGCAATTGTTTTTCAAAATAATGAGTAACACAAAGCAAATAAATATAGCAAAAAGCAAAAAAAATTTAGAATACATAATGAGAGTATGAATAATACCAAATTACGAAAATTGCCAATACCCAATAAAAATTGCAAATACTCAATTCTGTAAAAAATCAAGGAGTAAATACCCAATTGCATCAAAACCTTATCTGTAACCCTGGCAAACCCTGATCAGGAGACTCTTATCTGGTCTGGGTCTACACTATGTACATGCACATACATCGATTCCTATGATAACACATTCCCCCATATTGACACCTTTCAACGCCTCTGTAAAAGCCACTTTTTGATTGTGCTCGATTTATCACAATGGTTTCAAAACTACACAATTATAAAATTTACCTTTTTGCTAGTAAATGATCCTTTTCTGTAGATTAATTCAAAGTGGTTGGGTCTTAACCCTTTCCTCCATAAATACGCCTTTCTACACCTCTGTAAAAGTCACCTGTTGAAACCATTGTGATAAAATAGAGCATAAAATTTTGCTCCTATATGAGCAAATGCTCTATTTATCACAATGGTTTCAAATTACAAAATTCTAAAAAATTCCTTTTCTCTAGTTAATGCTCCTTTTCAGTAGATTTACTCAAAGAGGATGGATCTAAAAATAGCCTATAAGGGAATGGTGTTAAAATAGCCTTTGAGATAATGCAAATGAATTTCTCATGTAATTGTGAACTATTAACCCTAATATCGCTGTATTCTCATTGTTACAGAATCTTATCTTCTCTGCATGCCTCCTTATAATGACTGTTCAGTGCTTGTTGAGGCCTAAAACCCACGTAGCTCCAACAGCTACTCTGATATCTCCATCATTGTCCTGAGAAATAAAATTCTCTTATCCCTTTCCCTCATATAAACATGTTTTCATGCATTTGCAAACAGAGAAGACCCAGATAAGACGGCTCCTAGAGGAGCCGTCTGATCAGGGTCTGCTCTGTTTGCTATTAGAATTTGATAGATTTGTTTCATTAGTTTCTAAAATGGCCATAATGTTCCACATTCCATATTTCATTATAACTATTTTGTCCATGAATATTCAGTAGGTATTGAAATCTGGTCTAAATTATTATAGAACAGGGAAAGGGTTAACCCTACATTGTAGCCCTGCTGTGAAAAATTAAAGTCTGCACAAATTTGGATCTGGTGCAATTTCGACTCCATCCAATTTGATCAAGCTTTTGAGAAACTATTGATCCAGTTTCAAACAGCTTGGATCATGATGAGATGCTGAGCTACTTGGCATCTCATCTGTATCCAAGCTGTTTGCAAATATGAGTCAGATTGTATATAGCAGGATAAAGGTCAATAGAGAATGAAGTGTCATTCACTTGTATAATGCCGAAAGGGGTAACCCTTTTAATAAAGGATATGAATGCACTTACAATTGCAAACAGTGAAGACCCAGATCAGATGACGTCTAGAAGAGCCCTCCGATCAGGAAATGCACTCCACATATCATACTGAATGAACTCTACTATAACACAGGTGGGCCATTCCAGTATTTAGCATATCTTGTATAGACTGTATATCAAAATACTCCTATAGCTAGGTCAATAACACTGACCAAAGTTCAATAACAGGTTATCAAATCTGTGTGAATCCTTCCAGATACATAATTGTACCCTATTTATCCTATATATTTGGACAGACAAACTTAGGCAAATAATGCAGACCCAGATCAAACTGCTCCTGAAAGAAGTAGTTTGATCAAGGTTTACACCATTTTCTAGATCATCAGTTTTAGAATTTACTTAATCAGCTTTACAAACCATTGGAAAGGGGAAAAGGGATGTATGATTTTTTTCATGCAGTATCTTTCAATGCTGGGAAATGGGCACGCAAGATTTGCTAAACAATACTGTTATTTGTTTCTACAGTTTTCCGTTCGTTCCCTTATTCATTAACTGGTCAGGATTTTATACCTAGCCATACCGTTAATCCCGACTATTGATAATTACACTTAGTAAACAATGGCGCGAGGTGTCATGTTGCGCAAGCGTGTTGAGAGGCCAGTAAGCAAATTACGTTACGGTTCGCTGGTTTTTGGCACCCGGTTTACACAGGTGAATTTGGGTTGAAATGAGACAAATATTTGGCGAGACCCGTCCGGTATCCAGTTTTCACAGGGTCCGGTTTTTAGAGGGATTTTCATAATGGGCAAAGAAGGGAAAAAATCGGGACCGATCAAATCGGCCGGTTTCGAGAGTATACCGGTTTACACAGGGTCCAGTTTTCACAGGTTTCACTGTATATGTTGCCCTTCTAAGAGTGCATTTGTAGGAATTCTGAAGCTGTCTGGATATATTTTTGATTTCTGACCTGTCTAGATCTATTCTTGGTTCCTGAAACTGTTTAGATATATTCTTGATTTCTGAAATTGTCTGGGTATATTCTCAATTTCTGAAGTTGTCTGAATCTATTCTTGATTACTGAAGCTGGCTGCATCTATTCTTGATTTCGGAAGCTGTCTGCATCTATTCTTGATTTCTGAAACTGTTTGCATCTATTCTTGATTTCTGAAGCTATTCTTGATTTCTGAAGCTGTCAACATCTGTTCTTGATTTCTGAAGCTGTCAACATCTATTCTTGATTTCTGAAGCTGTCAACATCTATTCTTGATTTCTGAAGCTGTCTGTATCTATTCTTCAAAATTTCAAACAGTGTAGAACAAGATCAGATGCAGTGCTTGAAGGGCAGCATCTGACCAAGGTGTACACTGTTTATGATTTGTCAGATCTTGATTAAACACTGCATTTTCAATAAAGTAACAGATCTGGAACAATGCCACTTGAGCTGTTTGGGTGCTAATTTACCTATGAATCAGCTAATATAGTATTTCACAAGATGTTCATGCAGAGCTCCAGATAAGAGGCGTAAATTAAAGCATTTTCCAGAATAACTTCTTTATTTCTCCACCAAACCCTATGTTGTGACCACTCTTTAGAATCGTCTCGAAGAGTGGTGACAACATAGGGTTTGGCGGAGAAATGATGGTTTTAGTATTTGAGTACGCACCCTTATCCGTAGCTCTGTTCATAAATGATATAGAGTTAACCCTTTATCTCACACATATGCCTGTCACACCTTTGCAAACAGAGTAGACCCAGATTAGAAGCTTCTGTGGGAGCCATCTGATCAGGTCTACTCTGTCTGCTGATGGAAGAATTTAGATATGATTTTGCAGTTTCTGCCATGTACATTATTCTGTATTCATGTGCCATAATAAAAAATAATCTAATTAATATTCAAGATGTCATTCTTTCTTACATGAATATTCATGAAGTAAAGGGTTAAAAAACACTTGTTCTATGACTGTTGTGTAACACATAAAGCTCAACCTGTCTTAAAACACCATTCATTTATTGAACAAATGACTCTTAAAAAGCAGGTAGTAAGTTGCTTAATCTTTTCCTCCATCAGCTATTTTTAGACCCAACCTCTTTGAACGAATCTACCAAAAAGGAGCATTTACAAGAGAAAAGTAAAATTTTAGAAATTTGTTGTTTGAAACCAATGTGATAAATAGAGCATTTGCTCCTATAGGAGCAAATGCTCTATTTATCACAATGGTTTCAAGAAGTGGTTATTAGAGGTGTAGAAAGGCGTATTTATGGAGGAAAAGGTTTATGCAGGACTAAATGCAAAAAAAGGTCTTATTGGAGCTTTCTAAATTTCAACCTGTTTTAAGCTAACTCGTCTTAAAAATTTATTTTCAATAATTTTGACCTATTTTTAATGATCTACATTACATCAGAAAGAATTATCTCTTTGAACATTACACTACTGTCTACTGCTTTCAAAAACAGTGCTGAAATGTCAAACAGTTTAGATCCCTGATAAGATGAAAAATTGAATACAATGCCAATAGCATCTAAACATGATCCAAGCTGTCATTATGAACTCACCTGTAATGCAGACATCCAATAAATCACATGAATTAGCAATCTATGCAATCACTTCAAGGAACTCCACTATCACCATGGCAATTAAGAAAATCAATTATTTCTTCAAACCATTGAGAAATATATAGATGAATTTGTTTCAAGTCCATAAAGTTCTCGATAAACTGATCACAGTGTAGATCCAGATTAAACTCTTTTAACCCTTTACTTCATGAATATTCATGTATGAAGTAATGACATCACGCATATTAATTAGCAGTATTTCTAAAATAACACATAAACACAATTATTTAACCTTAAAGACAGAAAGTGTAGAATTAGATCTATATTATATCCAAAGCAAACAGAGCAGACCCTGATCAGACGGCTTCTGTAGGAGCCGTTTAATCAGGGTCTGCTGTGTTTGCTTATGGAACAATTATAACCTGATTCTACAGTTTCTACTAGGGCATAAAAAGTCTTGCGTTCATATGCCGTCAAAGTACTCATCTAATTAATATTCGTGATATAATCATTTCTAAAATGAATATTTATTAAGCAACGGGTTAGCTCTTTCAATGTTCTATGTTTATTACGAATTTCAATACCTACTAAATATTCATGGACAAACTAGTTAAAATGAAATATGGAAAGGGGAACATTGTAGACATTTTAGAAAGTAACACACACAGATCTTTTAAATTCTATTAGCAAACAGGGTAGACCCTGATCAGACGGCTCCTCTAGGAGCCGTCTGATCTGGGTCTACTCTGTTTGCAAATGCGTGAAAACACGTTTATATAGGGGAAAGGATGAAATGGCCTCTGTCTTTTCAAAGAATGAAAGTTTCATTCACTGTAAAAATAAAATGTAATGACAATAACCATTTTTGGATTTTTATTTTACTTTACTCTTTGCTTGAGAATCATAAACTGTTTTTCACACCTTTACAAACAGAGAAGACCCAGATCAGATGACTCCTATAGGAACCATCTCATCAGGTCTATCCTGTTTGCTTATGGTATAATATAGATCTGGTTCTACAGTTTCTGTCTGAGCCAAAATGTCCTGTATTCATATTCCATTATAACAGATAATCCAATTCATATTCATGAATCAATGTTTTCATTTCTTGCTGAATATTCAACAGGTAAAGAGTGAACGATATTTCTACATGTAGGACAATCCTACATCCCAGAGTTCTAGTCTTCCAATAATGATGAGATGTCAAACTAAACAAATGTCTGAATAATTATTGGATCCAACATACCCTGTCAAGCAGTTGTTTCTACATAAACTGTTACTTGCTTCAATTATTTCTTGTGGAAGTTTCTTTAACCCTTTCCTTCATATAAACACTTTTTCATGCATTTGCAGACAGAACAGACACAGATCAGACGGCTCCTGTAGGAGCTGTCTGATCAGGATCTGCTCTTTTTGCTTAAGGGAATTTATCGGTCAGGGTCCATGCTTATAAAACTCTTAGTTGAGTCTGAGTATGTTCTGAGTACGTTCTCAAGCTTTTGATTGGTCAGATTTGAGCCTCTGGCTCAAATCTGACCAATCAAAAGCTTGAGAACTCAAATCTGACCAATCAAAAGCTTGAGAACGAAACTCAGACTCAACTAAAAGCTTTATAAGCATGGACCCTGATTATGCAGTTTCCACAACAGTGAAAGAATTCAGTTTTCCATATTCTTTGTTATTGATTCCGTCCATGAATATTCACAAGGTGAAGAAATCTTGAATAAATGTTAAACAGGGAAAGGGTTAAATATTCTTTATAAAAAATTATGTGCACATTATCATTTAGTTTAAACCTTTACCAGATAAATATTCATGTAAGAAATATCGATGATTTTTTAAAATAATGATAAATATAATTATGAACACAATTTTTTTCTGGCCATGGGAGAATCTGTAGAATCAGATCTATTCAATTCCATAGGCAAACAGTGCAGATCCTGAACATATTATGCTCCTGCTGTCTGGTCTAGGACTATTCTTTTTGCCAAGGCTTGGAAAGGTGTCTCCATCTACTAAATGGTTAATCCTAATTCAACATCACATCTGGATCTAAACCTTTTTAACCCTTTAACCTCATATTGACGCCTTCTGACGTCTCAGTAAAAGTTGCTTTTTAAAACTGTTGTGATAAATAGAGCATTTGCTCCTACGGAGCAAATGCTCTATTTATCACAATGGTTTCAATACTATACAATTCAAAAAATTTCCCTTTCTCTAGTAAATGCTTCTTTTTGGTAAATTTATTAAAAGAGGTTAGATCTAAAAATAGTCTATGAGGTAATGGGTTAACCAGGAAACAAGTATAATGGTGCAGACACAGATCAGGAGGCTCCTGAAGGAGCCCTCTGATCAGGGTCTGCACTACTGATCATTCAAAATCCTCTCTAAAATACTGAATGGACCACACCACGTAATATCCCATGAGTATTCATCAACAGCATACATGCACTAAGAGTGGTATGATGCTGGATGTCGCTGCATTATGTACAGTAATGAGACAGCTACGGTTTAATAATGAATGAACTATTCCATTTTGACTGCGTCTAATTTAAAGTAATTTCTGCCTAAGCACAGTTCTTTGTGATGTTGTCACACCTTATAAATCAATTAACATTTCTAAAAATGTGCACTTTAACCGTATTAGGTTGGCTTTGGGCAAATTCATGGATATTTTTGTACACAGTTTCGATGCCCAGTTACTTGGTGTCTCATTAAAATCCAAACTGTTTTACATGATAATGAAATGCCTGTCAGTTGCAATGATTGAATACAAGAAGCTAGTTCTAGAAATGCTAATTATGATAAAACAGATTTCAGATCAATATCTTTCAATTTCTTCGCCAAAAATATGCAATCGCAGACTTCATCCAGAATTAAATCTCAAGTCAGTCGTAATTCAATCAGGATCTAATTGAATTTCAGTTTAATCAATGACAATTTTTTTTTTACAAAATACGTGTACACACACATGCATTATTAAAGATTGAAAGAATCTTGTCTTAACCCTTTCCTCCATAAATAAGCCTTTCTACGCCTATGTAAAAATCACCTATTGAAACCATTGTGATAAATAGAGCATTTGCTCCTATAGGAGCAAATGCTCTATTTATCACAATGGTTTCAACAGGTGACTTTTGCAGGGGCCTAGTTTAAGGCGTATTTATGGAGGAGAGGGTTAATCAGATGGCTCCTACCAGGAGCTGCCTGGTTTGTGTCTACTACTTTTGCAAAGGCATGAAGAGGCCTGCATATGGAGTGAAAAGGGTAAAAACTCTAATATGGAATCAATTCTTTGCATTGAGATTACCTAGATGTATTTGTGAAACACTATGCATATAACCTATATATGGTATGCTCCAAATACAAAATAATTGTCAGTGTGACTTTTTAAAGTATGACCACACCACTTAAAGTTACAGTTTCATGAGATTGTTACGGTATACATGCCAAGTATGAAGTATCTTATGTTTAACCCTTTCCTCCATAAATACGCCTTTCTACGCCACTGTAATAGTCACTTCTTGAAACCATTGTGATAAATAAAGCATTTGCTCCTTAGGAGCAAATGCTCTATTTATCACAATGTTTTCAATACTACACAATTCTAACATTTTCCTTTTCTCTAGTAAATGCTCCTTTTTGGTAGATTTATTCAAAGAGGTTAGGTCTAAAAGTAGCCTAAGAAGGAAAGGGTTAAAATATCAAAAGTTATGGCTAGAGTTTCGAACAAATATACAAGCCAGACCAAAAAAAACTAGAACTATCACTAAAGGTGATGAATACCCCCACACGGCAGCCTTGATTGCAAATCCAAGTTTTGAACATGTAACAGGACCAAATAACAAAAATACCCAAAGTTCAAATAGAGAAAATTCTGTAATTTATGCCAAGTATCAAGTGAATCAGGTTGAAATTGAAGGAGGAGTTCAAAGTACTAGATTTTGCCTGCCAATTTCAAGGCCAAATGTCAAGGTCAAGGTCACAGAGACCTGAAATTTGTGTCTTGCACATCTACTACTCCTGAGTAACATTTATGCCAAGTATCAAGTAAATCAGGTTGAAAGTGAAGGAGGAGTTCAAAGTACAAGATTTTGCCTGCCAATTTTTAGACCAATTTCAAGGCCAAAGGTCAAGGTCACAGAGATTTTAAATTTGTGTCTTGCACATCTACTACTCCTGAGTAACATTTATGCCAAGTATCAAGTGAATCAGGTTGAAAGTGAAGGAGGAGTTCAAAGTACAAGATTTTGCCTGCCAATTTTAAGACCAATTTCAAGGCCAACGGTCAAGGTCAAGGTCACAGAGACCTGAAATTTGTGTCTTGCACATATACTACTCCTGAGTAACATTTATGCCAAGTATCAAGTGAATCAGGTTGAAATTGAAGGAGGAGTTCAAAGTACAAGATTTTGCCTGCCAATATCATGACCAATTTCAAGGCCAAAGGTCAAGGTCAAGGTCACAGAGACCTGAAATTTGTGTCTTGCACATCTACTACTCCTGAGTAACATTTATGCCAAGTATCAAATGAATCAGGTTGAAAGTGAAGGAGGAGTTTGCCGTACAAGATTTTGCTTGCCAATTTTAAGACCAATTTCAAGGCCAAAGGTCAAGGTCACAGAGATTTTAAATTTGTGTCTTGCATATCTACTACTCCTGAGTAACATTTATGCCAAGTATCAAGTGAATCAGGTTGAAATTGAAGGAGGAGTTCAAAGTACAAGATTTTGCCTGCCAATTTCAAGACCAATTTCAAGACCAAAGGACAAGGTCAAGGTCACAGAGACCTGAAATTTGTGTCTTGCACATCTACTACTCCTGAGTAACATTTATGCAAAGTATCAAGTGAATCAGGGTGAAATTGAAGGAGGAGTTCAAAGTACAAGATTTTGCCTGCCAATTTCAAGACCAATTTCAAGGCCAAAGGTCAAGGTCAAGGTCACAGAGACCTGAAATTTGTGTCTTGCACATCTACTACTCCTGAGTAACATTTATGCCAAGTATCAAGTGAATCAGGTTGAAAGTGAAGGAGGAGTTCAAAGTACAAGATTTTGCCTGCCAATTTCAAGACCAATTTCAAGGCCAAAGGTCAAGGTCAAGGTCACAGAGACCTGAAATTTGTGTCTTACACATCTACTACTCCTGAGTAACATTTATGCCAAGTATCAAGTGAATCAGGTTGAATGTGAAGGAGGAGTTCAAAGTACAAGCTTTTGCCTGCCAATTTCAAGACCAATTTCAAGGCCAAAGGTCAAGGTCAAGGTCACAGAGACCTGAAATTTGTGTCTTGCACATCTACTACTCCTGATTAACAATTATGCCAAGTGTCAAGTGAATCGGGTTGAAACTGAAGGAGGAGTTCGCCGTACAAGATTTTGCAGACAGACCGACCGACCAACCGCCCGCCAGGCTGATTCCAGTATACCCCCCTCAAACTCTGTTTGTGGGGGTATAAATATATCCCCATGATCAAGATCTGGGGCCATATTGTACTTGACTTTGTCTATTTTTCATCAAAATACAACAAAAAATTCTAATATTTGTACCAGCAAGAAAACTGGAGAAACAAAATTAGTTTTGAAATATAAATTATGGGGAAAAAAATCCAAATAGAATTTTATCCGATGATCCTAATCTTCAGAAGTTTCTCAAACATACAGTAAAAGATGATCTTACAAGATACAAATTCTATTCATACTCACCTCCAGTCACTGGTAAATCCTTCAGAGATCTATCACCTGGAAAAATACAAACACAACTGACCAAATTCTCCTCCTTTACTTTTAGCCTGAAGGTTTTGTTTGAACAAATTTCTGTCTATTGTTTTCCTGAACACAAGGTGGAGTAAAGTCTCGCTAATGCAGCTGAATAATTCATCAACATAGGAGTGTGTAAAAGCAAGTGGTTGCTTAATGCAGGATAAAAGTATAGGAGCTTTCTGCATAACTTTTATCCTGCATTAAGCTATCACCTATTTTAAAAATCCAGAAATATACTTCTTTTCAGTTGTAGTATTAGCGAGAGTTTATTACATTTGTATATTTTTAATTTGTCATGCAATATGCAATTAGACAAAGATTCTGATAGGATGTTGAGTCAATTGGTAATTCTGAGCGAGATCTAAACTGTTGCATTGGTATATGTCTATTCCCCCATAGCGTACTTAGTGGTTAGATAAGGTTAGTGCATTTAATAAGTACTCTTAATGAACACTCCTGCTGTAGTAGACTCACATTTCAATCCAACCAGAAACAAAATGTATGTACAGTAAAACCCTTCTAAAATGGATGCCAATTTTAGTATAAATATCGGTCTTGGAAGCAGGTTGCAGCTTAATGCAGGGTGAAAGTCATGCAGAAAGCTCCTAGAGGAGCTTTCTGCATGACTTTCATCCTGCATTAAGCAGCCACCTGCCTAAAGGTATCTAAATGCTTGGTAAGATGCTTTTTACTCGACATCCATCTACATTTGTAGATCCAAATTGTTTAACCCTTTACTCCATAAATATTCATGTAAGTAGAAATGAAATCATGAATATTAATCAGCTGAGTAGAATTTTTATAATGAGGTTTGAATGCAGGGTATTTTGGCCATGATAGCAGACACTATAGAATCAGATCTATATTATACATGTATCATAAGCAAACAGCAGACCTTGATCCAGCGGGGTTTTTTCACCCAATTGGGAACGGGTCTGGTACCCTTCAGATTGGGAATTGTAAACTCTTGACAATATCTGTAGATTTATTATCACTGAACGTAAACCAGTCTCGATGAAGGGGCATGTATAGATCTTTATCAGGACCGTTTCCGAAATGCGGCCGTATTCAGTGGTATGGTTTTATACATACCCAAAACATGTCAGTAGAGTTACGTACCTTCATTTACGTTCATTGTAGACCTACATTATGGCAAAAGATAAGTTTGATTTTGGATAGTTTGCTATGAATTAAGAGAAAAATGATTTGACATGTTGGGAAATGTGTTTATTTTGATTGGGAACGGGTCCGTTATTTGAATTCTTTTGATTGGGAAGGGTCCTGTCGTCGAATTGGGACGGGTCCGTGTCAAACTGGGAACGGGTCCGTTTCCCGGTACTGTTCAAAGAAGGAAAAAAACGCTGTGATCAGACAGCTTCTACAGGAGCTGTCTGATCAGGGTCTACTCTGTCTGCAAATGAGCTGATTAGAATGGAAAGGTGAGTAAACTGTTGCTGCCAACTATAAACAAATATAAATAACCTGGCTGACATAATTATAGAAAGGCATATTTATGGAGTAAAGGGTTAAAAAGGTCATTCTAATTTTGCACTTAGAGTGAAAAGATTACCGTAAGTACTTTTCTTATGATTAAATTGGCAACTAGCAGATTAGTCTAGAGCAATTTTGACTATAACAAGGTGCTTCGTCAGCTAATGTAATTATCCAGAAATGTATGTGCAGAAAACAGACACAAAATCTACATGTAAATGTAAAACATTGGAAGTACAGTAGAACCCCTCTAATGTGACCACTTAACCAATAATCAATGCTGTCTTTATAAGCAGGTGGTTGCTTAATGCAGGACGAAAGTTATGCAGAAAGCTCCTTTAAGAGCTTTTTGCATAACTTTTGTCCTGCATTAAGCTACCACCTGCCTCTGCCACCCAGAAATATGCCCCTTTTTGGTGGTCGCATTAGAGGGGTTTTACTGTGGTAAACTTACATAATTCATGCTAGAATTCTTCAGCACTCTGACTGATAACTCATTTTAATGCCTTTGCAGACAGAGTACACTCAGATCAGAAAACTCCTGTCTGAACATGGTATTCTCTGTTTGCCTATGGCATAACATAGATATGATCTACAAGGGTCCATTAACCCATTCCCTCATACTGACGACTTTTGATGACTCTGTAGTTGTCAGTTTGTGAAACCGTTGTGATAAATAGAACATTTTGCTCCTATAGGAGCAAATGCTCTATTTATCACAATGGTTTCAAACTACAAAATTCTAAAAGTTTCCTTTTCTCTAGTTAATGCTCCTTTTTGGTAGATTTATTCAAAGAGGTTGTTTCTAAAAATAGCCTATGAGGTAATGGGTTAAAAGGACCCATTTCCAATGCAAAATATGTAACAAAGTAACAATGTAAAAAGACCATTTATTAAAATGCATTTTTCACAATTTTTTTTTACAATGGCATATGTTCAGAGTTTCTAGTATTGATAGAAACTATAGAGTTGGATCTATCATATTTTCATATGCAAACAGAGCAGTCCCTCACGATCAGACCCCTCCCGGTGTTTTTTTTCGGGCCTTTTTGGGGCCGATAATGGGCCCCATTCCCCTCCGGAAAAGTATATATTTTTCCTCTAATTGGAAAAAAAATTCCCCTCCAATTTCATTGGTACTGATGTCAACTGAAATTTTGAAATATTTGGAGAAAAACAACAGACATTGACTTGTAAACCTATCCTGTAATATATCTATGATCAGGTTTTTACTGCATTACAGTAAAAATAGAAATATCTCTTATGTACATGGTTATATTTAATTTCCCCTATTTTGCTCTCAGAATGCATTTTTCCCCTATCAAAGGCCCCTCCACCATTCCCCCAAAAGTGGAAAAAAAACCACTGCCTCCTACAGGAGTTGTCTGATCTGGGTCTACCCTATTTGCAACAACATGAAAAGGTGTTTATAAGTGGGAAAGATAATTCTTGATTGGTCAGACGGCCAAGTGTCTTTTACTAAAGTTCAAATAGATGGTCATGCAGGTATGCTGACACTGTATGTACCAAACTGGTCACTTTTATATGTAAATTATAGCATGCTGGACATTCAAATGGATTGGTTTTCATGACCTATGTGAACTCTAATGACCATTTAAACTCTTGCCCCAAGGTAAAAGCTTGTCCATGAAACAAAATTTTCAGAATTATCACATCGTCCATGAAAAAATTAGGAATACAGTAAAAACCCCTCCAAATCAAATATCTAGTAAAGAAGAATTTAGATACTGTTAAGCAGGTGGCTGCTTAATGCAGGAGGAGCTTTCTGCATGTCTTTCACCCTGCATTAAGCTGCCACCTGTCTCCAAGACAGATATTTATACTAAATTTAATGTCCGGTGTAGAAAGGTTTTACTGTACACATATATGTAGCAAAACTTGTCCTAGGCAACCATTAACCATTTACCTCATAAATATTCATGTAAGAAATAATAACATCATGAATATTTATTAGCTGAATTTTAAAAATGGTTTGGCCATGGCAGAACCTGTAGAATCAGATCTATAATAACATAATACCATTAGCAAACAGAGCAGACCCTGAATTAACCCATTCCCGCATATCGACGCCTTTTGACGCTTCTGTAAAAGTCACTTATGAAACCATTGTGATAAATAGAGCATTTGCTCCACAGGAGCAAATGCTCTATTTATCACATTTGGTTTCAAAACTACACAATTCTGAAACTTTCCATTTCTCTAGTTAATGCTCCATTTTGGTAGATTTAATCAAAGAGGTTGGGTCTAAAAATAGCCTAAGTGGGAATGGGTTAATAAAGCAAGAATTTTATCCTTTACTTAACCCATTACCTCATATTCTATTTTTAGATCCAACCTCTTTGAATAAATCTACCGAAAAGGAGCATTCAAACTGAAGAAAAGGAAAGTTCTGAAATTGTGAAGTTCTGAAACCATTGCGATAAATAGAGCATTTGCTCCTATGGAGCAAATGCTCTATTTATCACAGTGGTTTCAAAAAGTGACTTTGACAGAGGCGCCAAAAGGTGTCAATATGAGGGAATGGGTTAATATATGTGCAAGAAATAAAGACTTAGAAATAATATTTAATGAATACCGGTAACTGAATTTTTATAATCATGGCATATAATTATGGGAAATTTTGGCCATGGCAGAAACGGTAGAACTAAATGAATACCGTATTATTTCATAAGCAAACAGAGCACTGACCCTGATCAGACAATGTCTCCTATAGGAGCTGTTTGATCTGGGTATACCATACCTTGTTTGCACATTAACCCATTACCTCATAAGCTATTTTTAGATACCTCTTTGAATAAATCTACCGAAAAGGAGCATTAACTAGAGAAAAGGGAAATTTTAGAATTCTGTAGTTTGAAACCATTGTGATAAATAGAGCATTTGTTCCTCTAGGAGCAAATGCTCTATTTATCACAATGGTTTCACAAAGTGACTTTTACAGTCGTCAAAAGTCGTCAATATGAGGGAATGGGTTAATCAAGTGAAGAGTTAACATTTCATTTTGCATATTCAAAATTACTGTAACAGAATAGAACATTACAAATTACATACCGTACTTACAAGATAAGATTATCAAATTGTTTATCAATGTTTGTTGATGTCAGCACATACATGTACACATGGAGCTATGATCCATCATCCTTTTTTATGCCTGAAATATAACAATGAAGTATTTTGTTATTTGATGAAAATTTAATTAAACTAAAATCAATATTTACATACAAGAGGGTAAACAAATAGCTTAACCCTTACAACGCTGAATTTTCAAATGGACTATTCCAAATTTCAAACAGGTCAAGCTTATGGTAAAAATTTAGGGATTTTTCTAAAGAAACGTGTAACATGACGAACAGTGCAGACCCTGATGAGAGGGCTCCTCTAGGAGCCCTCTCATCTGGGTCTACACTGTTTGCAAAGGACATTGTCACATTAGTGACTGTGTTCAGCAGTGTCAGGTTTAATTCTACAAACCTATAATATCAATGCAGACTGTAGATTTATTCTTTGTATGTTACATAATGTCGTCTGCTACAATTCTGAAAAGTCAGTTTTCTCTTAAAAACACAACAAGTGTCAAACAGTTTGGATCCTGAAGAGACAGTATGTAATGTAACACATCCAAACTGCTGTCTACATGATGAGACAGTGTGTAATGTAACAGATCCAAACTGCTGTCTACATGATGAGACAGCATGTAATGTAACAGATCCAAACTGCTGTCTACATGAAGAGACAGTATGTAATGTAACAGATCCAAACTGCTGTCTACATGATGAGACAGTATGTAATGTAACAGATCCAAACTGCTGTCTACATGAAGAGACAGTATGTAATGTAACACATCCAAACTGCTGTCTACATGAAGAGACAGTATGTAATGTAACAGATCCAAACTGCTGTCTACATGATGAGACAGCATGTAATGTAACAGATCCAAACTGCTGTCTACATGATGAGACAGTATGTAATGTAACAGATCCAAACTGCTGTCTACATGATGAGACAGTATGTAATGTAACAGATCCAAACTGCTGTCTACATGATGAGACAGCATGTAATGTAACAGATCCAAACTGCTGTCAACATGATGAGACAGCATGTAATGTAACAGATCCAAACTGCTGTCTACATGATGAGACAGTATGTAATGTAACACATCCAAACTGCTGTCTACATGATGAGACAGTATGTAATGTAATACATCCAAACTGCTGTCTACATGATGAGACAGTATGTAATGTAACAGATCCAAACTGCTGTCTACATGAAGAGACAGTGTGTAATGTAACAGATCCAAACTGCTGTCTACATATATATTCTATCACATATTCAGAAGAATTCCATCAATTCAATTTCAAACAACAGTCACCAGTCAAATTTTCATACAGTTTAACCCTTTACGCCTTTCTACGCCTTTGCAAACAGGGTTGACCTAGACCAGACAGCTCCTATAGGAGCCGTCTGATCAGGGTCAGTGCTCTGTCTGCTTATGTGATAATATAGATAAAATTATGATTCTACACATTCTGCCTTATTTAAAAATTCCTGTCTTCATAAATTATGTTATTATAAAAATACATGTACAGCTTATTAATATGCATGACGTCATTAATTATTTCATGAATATTCATGAAGTAAAGGGTTGAAAGATCATTAGTTTGTCTCATCATTTGAATTCACACTGTTTATTACCAACCTTGTCCATCGATAGCATATCCATGTACTGAAAGAACAAAATCATCCAATTCTGAATGTCTTATCAACAGTTATCTGGGTGTTAACTACATGTATAAGGAAATTATCCTGTATTACATCCTGTTCTAGAAAATCCTTCTTAACACTTTCACTGCCAATGTCGCATCTGTGATTTATTTATACAAACACTGGAGATCCAGAATAAGTCTGTGCCAAATCAGAATCTAAAATGTTTGTTACTGTGCTATTTTTTTTAAGGAAAAGGGGAGGAAATTAAACACACCAAAATTGTTACTTTTGTAGCAGAAAACAATTTTGCAGACAACAAACACTATTTGATAGCAGAAGAGCTAATATTATTATTTATACCAGTGTACACATGTCCGTTTTGATAAACAATATCCTATTTATTATTAAAACTTTGAATTGACATCACAACCCCTTAAAGGCTGAGTATTTAAAGTGGAATAGCCCACGAAATGCTTAAATTTGATAAAGGATTTTGAATGACAAACTGTGAGTGCAGACACTTATCAGAGGACTCATCTAAATCCCCCTGTTTTAGATTTTCACTGTAAGTAAATACCAGTATACTTGTTTCCCTCAATCAAAGTGTTAAGGATCTTCATAAAAAATGCACTTTTAAGAAAATTTGAACCAGAAATTTTTTACCCCTCTCTTGCTGAATTTTAAAATACATTTCACTTCTTTACCCATGCCCTGTTGCATAATTACATATATCTTCACTGTGTACAAGTATTTCACTGTGCAATCACTGCTGTGGAGTGCACTGGTTGCACAATCAACTTGTAAATAGTGCAGACCCTGATGAGACAGCTCCTGCAGGAGCTGTCTCATCTGGGTCTTCACTATTTACAGGTAGGTATATTGACGTGAACAGCAAGAGAAGGGTTAACACTCCCAAACCACAAATGACAAGACCTCCGATGCCGCTGAGTGCAACAACTCTTTTAACCCATAACTCCATGAACATTAATGTAAGAAACAAGGTCAAAGATTTTGAAAAAATATGCATACCCCCAGACCCCCTGACCTTTGACCTAGTGACCTAAAAAACAATAGGTGTCATTTAGTGGTCATGACTTATCACCATAGCACGTTTGAAGATCCTAAGCAAAACCCTTGAGCAGTTATTGATCTGAAACCATTTCACAAGTTCAAGTCATGGCAACCTTGACCTTTGACCTAGTGACCTCAAAAACAATAGGGGTCATCTAGTGGTGATGACTAATCACCACAACAAGTCTGAAGATCCTAAGCCAAACCCGTGAGCAGTTAATGATCAGAAAGTATTTCATCATTAAGGTGATAATCAGGTGACCTTGACATTTGACCTAGTGACCTCAAAAACAACAGGGATCATCTAGTGGTGATGACTAATCACAACAGCAAGTTTGAAGATCTTAAGCCAAACCCTTGAGCAATTATTGATCGGAAACCATTTCACCAGTTAAAGTCATGGTGACCTTGACCTTTGACCTTGTGACCTCAAAAACAACAGGGGTCATCTAGTGGTTATGACCAACAACCTAAGCAAGTTTGAAGATCCTACACCATATTGTTTTATGAACTGTTCGATCTATCGACTGACCGAACGACATGTGCAAAGCACAGGAGTCTGTAGCCTGCTTCATGGGGGTTTATATGTACTATATACCCCTGTGGTGCAAAGCAATATACCCCCACTTATTTCAAAAGCGGGGTATAATAATGATGTCATGACTATTAATTAGATAAACTGTAATAATAGTTCATGGACACAGGAAGTTTTGGCCAAGGCAGAAAGTGTAGAATCATATCTATATCATATTATTAGCAAACAGAGCAGATCCTGATCAGACGGCTCCTTTAGGAACCGTCCAATCTGGGTCTTCTTTGTTTGCCAATGCATGAAAATATGTTAATATGAAGGAAAGGGTTAACATTTCAAATGCTGAATTTTCAGAATGGAAAAGTCCACTAGTGTTTAATTCTTTCAACCCTGGAAATTGTACCACTGTCATTTGCAAACAGTGTAGATTATGTGATTACCTATAGATCAGTTTGGATCCAGATGAGAATTTGGCAATTCATCAGGATCCAAAATATTTGACACTTTGATCATGTACTTTTGAGGAGAAAAATCTGCCATGAAAATTAGTAGCAGAGAAACATGCAGACAACTGTTTTGGCATGTATTAACCCTTACAACTCTGACTTTTCAAATGGACTATTCCAAAGTTCAAACAGATTAAGCTTATGGTGAGTATTTAGGGATTCTTCTAAATAAAAGTGTAACATGACAAACAGTGCAGACCCTAATGAGACGGCTACTCTAGGAGCCCTCTCATTAGGGTCTGCCTTGTTTGCAAAGGACATTAGTGACTCGTGACCCGCACTGTAAGGATTAAGAGCTAACTTGGACCCTTCACAGTTATGGCAAAATTGTTTTAACCTTTGCAACTTGTACTCTCATGAGACTCCAAAAGTTTTGATACTCTGGTCTATTTGGCAAAGAAAGGAAAATACAGTTGGACCTCTGTATATATACATTTGTACATGAATATAAGTACTATCAGTCTATCTACAAATATAAACCAAAATGCCACTGGGGGCTTACATTTTTGGAATAGAAATTTATAACACAAGTGGTTGCTTAATGCAGAATGAAAGCATTGCCAAAAGCTCCAGAAGGGAGCTGAATGCATTGCTTTCAGTCTGCATTAAGCTAGACGTCCCATCTGTGTTTTGAAAAATCTATCTTCCTTTTAAATAATGGTTATTAACTCATTCCCTCATAGGCTATATTTAGACCCAACCTCTTTGAATAAATCTAACAAAAAGGAGCATTTACTAGAGAAAAGGAAAATATTGGCATTGTGTAAATTTGAAACCATTGTGATAAACAGAGCATTTGCTCTTATGGAGCAAATGTTCTTTTTATCACAATGGTTTCAAATAGTGACTTTTACAGAGGCGTATGTATGGAGGAAAGGGTAAATATTATATAGAGTTTTGATTGTTTTGTTTATTGTTTAATATTATCCCCAGAAGGGGGCGTTTATTAGAGTGGGGGGATTTATTAGGGAAAATGTTATATTTAAGAATATAAGTATAGCAGAATGTTGGCTGTAAAGAAATGTTAAGCTTAACCCTTTCCTCCATAAATACGCCTTTCTACGCCTCTGTAAAAGTCACCTGTTGAAACCATTGTGATAAATAGAGCATTTGCTCCCATAGGAGCAAATGCTCTATCTATCACAATGGTTTCAAGCTACAAAATTCTAAAAGTTTCCTTTTCTGTAGTTAATGCTCCTTTTGGGTAGATTTATTCAAAGTGGTTGGATCTAAAAATAGCCTATGGAGTAATGGGTTAAAGGCTAACAACGCACAAGTTGACTCGAGCAAACAGTTTGGATCCAAACGAGACATGGAGTGACTTGGCTTCTCATCAGGATCCAAACAGTTTGACACACTGTATTTTTGAAGAGAAACATAATTATGAAAAATACATTTGAGAACATCAACTCAAAACCATTGTCCGAAAAGGAAATAATTTAACGAGTTAAGTGACTGTTAGAGATCTACAAAATAATTAAAGGGGATTTTCCCTTCCCCAACATTTTTTTTTAAAAAAATACACCCCCCAAAACCCAACTAACCACAGACTGGCACAGAGTCAACCAATTAGATCTTTGTATAAACCTAATTATCTTAAATGCATTAGGACTGAGTCTGACAACCTTAAGCAATCTGTATAGACCCAGATTAGAGTCTACACTATTTGCTGCTATGTCAGTCGAATTGAAAGTTATCAGAATGTTGCCATTTAAAGTTCACCAAAATTCAGCTTCACCAATTCCCTGATGTATATTCATGTAAGAAATTCATGAAAGAAATAATGACATTATGCATATTTATTAGCAGAACTTTTGTAATAGCATATGTACATAGAATGTTTTGGTAAAGGAGAAACTGGCCAGAGTCAAATCTGTTATTATTTCATAAGCAAACAGAGCAGACCTGGCTCAGATGGAGCCTACAGTTTGTAAATTTGTAATCACCAATATTATAACTTATACATACAATTTGGATCCACATGAAAAGCCATTTTTATACTGTTAAACTCTTTGCAAACAGTGTAGACCCATATGAAAGGGCTTCTAAAGGAGCCCTCTCAAGGAGCCCTCTCATCAGTGTCTGCACTGTTTGTCATGAATAATCTATTTGAAAATTCAGCATTGTAAGGGATAATCTAGTCATATATATGCAGTACCATAAACAATTGTTTCAATGCAGAGTGTCAGACAATCAATGCTTGATATACTAATTGTGTCATGATCATCAGGTTCACTGGTAAAACCCTGAATAAAGATTAAAGAGGCAAGCATAAAATACAAGTTATTTAACATTTTACTCACGAGTATTCATGTAAGAAATACTAACATCATGAAAATGAATCAGACTAAGTTTTACAAAGGCGAAATTATTTTTTGGCTGTCACAGAAACTGTAAATCAAATCTATATTATTTCGTAAGCAAATGGAGCAGACCCTTATCAGATGGCTCCTACAGAGGCTATCTGGTCTGGGTCTACTCTGTTTGTAAAGGCGTAAAAAGGTGTATTTACGTGTATGGAGTAAAGGGTTAACTCTTTGAATGCTGAATGGAATTCAATGGAGTGGTTTATCATCATTAAACCATTCCCTCATAGGTTATTTTTAGATCCAACCGTTTTGAATAAATTAACTGAAAAGCAGTATTAATTAAATGAAAAGGATTTTTTTTAGAATTTTGTAGGTTGAAACAAATGTGATAAACAGAGCATTAAAATTTTGTTCCTATAGGAGCAAATGCTCTATTTATCACAATGGTTTTAACAGGTGACTTTTTGTGCAGAGTATAACGTACAAAGATGAATTTAAATGACAAACAGAGCAGACCACAATCAGTTTGCTCGTCTAGGAGTATTCTGATAAAGGTCTACATTGTATGCAAAATCTATTACATTTGTTTACAAGGGTTTAAAATGAAACTTTATACTAGGACATAAAACCATGGCTGAAATGATTTATTCAACATCGGAAGTACGCTTTGTCAATAATTATATGATTGGGCAATAAAACCCAACCCTAGGTATCTCTATTGCACATCTGGACAAAAGCTGAACCTGAACACTGTATACCGTCAGCTTTTAACCCTTTCCTCCATAGGCTATTTTTAGACCCAACCTGTTTGAATGAATCTACCGAAAAGGAGCATTAACTAGCGAAAAGGATTTTTTTTTTTAATTTTGTAGTTTGAAACCAATGTGATAAATAGAGCATTTACTCCTATAGAAGCAAATGCTCTATTGATCACAATGGTTTGAAGAGGTGATTTTTACAGAGGCGTAGAAAGGCAATATTTATGGAGGAATTTTGGGTTAATACAACAACATTCATTCAGAGGTCCGAATAAGAAGTGTAAATTTAAGCATTTTCAAGAATAACTCCATTATTTCTCCACCAAACCCTATGCTGTGACCACCCTTTAGAATCAATCATCTCTAAGAGACGATTCTAGAGAATGGTCACAACATAGAGTTTGGTGGAGAAATGACGATGTTAGTATCTGAGTACGCATTGTTATCTGTATAGCTGTCTTATTAACAAAATTCTTACAATCATAATGTCATATGAACAGAACACAGGAGTTTTGGCAATGTCAGAAACTACAGATTCTGATCAGATCAGATCTATATAATTCAATAAGCAAACATCTATATAATTCAATAAGCAAACAGAGCAGATGTCTCCTACAGGATCTGTCTGATCTGGTTCTACTTTGTTTGTAAAGGCATCAAAAAGGGTCTCTATCAGGAAATGGGTTAACTCATTCTCTCCTAGGCTATTTTTAGACCCAACCTTTTAAAATTAATCTACCAAAAAGGAGCAGTAACTATAGAAAAGGAGCAAATGCTCTATTTATCACAATGGTTTGACAATGTGAATTTTATAGAGGCGCAAAAATTTGTCAAAAGCGGGTAATGTGTTCAAAGCATGTGACATATATTCCCAGTACAAAGATGCAAAGGGCTACTTGTTGAATCCAATCTTTAACCCTTTCCTTACGCATGAATGGATCATTTCATGAATATTCATTGACTTAATTTTCAAACTGTACAATTTTCAGGTGAATTTTTTTACTTTGACGAAAACTGGAGATTCAGATGTATATACATGTATATAATTCCTAAGAAAACAGAGCACACCCTGATATTAGTCAACTCTGGAGCCCTTTGATCAGGGTCTTCTCTGTTTGCAAAGGCATGAATAGGCAAGGGGTTATGGTACAAGTATCTTATTCTAACTGCATGTATGTTGCATAATCACATGTGTGTCATGACTAATGATGATGACTAAATGACTTGATTAGATTATGCATGTTTTGTCCACAAGATGATGGATATACATATAGCTTATCTTAATCCTTTCCTCCATGAGCAAAATTTATGCTCTATTTATCACAATGGTTTCAAACTTTACAAAATTCTAAAAAAAATCCTTTTCTCTAATTAATGTCCCTTTTCGGTAGATTTATTTAAAGAGGTTGGGTCTAAAAATAGGTTAACCCTTTCCCTGTTCTGTATTCATGTATGAAATAATGTTAACCCTTCGCTTGCTGAATTTTAAAATACATTTCTCCTTCTTTACCCATGCCCTGTTGTATAATTACATATATCTTCACTGTGTACAAGTATTTCGCTGTGCAATCACTGCTGTGGAGTGCACTGGTTGCACAACCAACTTGTAAATAGTGCAGACCCTGATGAGACAGCTCCTGCAGGAGCTGTCTCATCTGGGTCTTCACTATTTACAGGTAGGTATATTGACGTGAATAGCAAGCAAAGGGTTAACATGACTATCTATTAACTCAAATTTTATAACATAAACTTTTCAAGCATTTTCTTTGCTTTGACAAAAACTTTAAAATCAAGATCTATATCATTATAAGAATGTGACAAAGGCAAACAGAGCAGATCCTGATCAGACGGCTCCTATAGGAGCCGTCTGATCTGGGTCTACTCTGTTTGCAAATGTGTGAAAACGCGTTTATATGAAGGAAAGGGTTAATACATATTTGTTACACACTATTAATACCACTCTAAGTGAAGCTCTTGTATCAGTAAGAGTGCATCAAACCCTATGTAACCATATGTTCAGGCAATCATAAATGATCAGATAACATGTTCTGTTCCATCTGATCTAGTATATACTCTAATTGCCATAAGAAATCGGACTGACAAACTTAGACAAGCAAATCAGACTCAGATCAGAGTCTGCTTTATTTGCTTCTATCAATTTAACCCTTTCCTCTGTAGGCTATTTTCAGACCCAACTTTTTTTTTAATTAATCTACCGAAAAGGAGCATTAACTAGAGAAAAGGAAAATTTTAGAATTTTGTAGTTTGAAACCATTGTGATAAATAGAGCATTTGCTCCTATAGGAGCAAATGCTCTATTTATCACAATGGTTTCAAGAAGTGGTTATAACAGTTGCGTAGAAAGGTGTATTTAGTGAAGGAAAGGGTTAACGCTTTACCTGTTGAATATTCATGAATGAAATAATGACATCATGAATATCTATTTGCTTTGACAAAAATTGTAGAATCAGATCTATATCATATCAAAAGCAAACAGCAGACCCCGATCAGATGGCTCAATTGGGAACTGTTTGATCTGGGTATGCTCTGTTTACAAATGCGTGTTTGCAAATTGTCTTCTTCACCTTTACAAACTAGTGGTAATTAGATGTCCAAATTCTTACGGCAATTACTGTAGGGTGTACTGTCTGAAATCTTGACCAGTTATGCATAAACCATGAGATAAACAGCTTATGTTTTGATACCTATATACCAGTAGCATGTTACACCTGCTGGCAGATTAACCCTTTCAATGTTCCTATATCAGAGGTCCAGATAAGATGCATAACTTTAAACATTTTCAAGAATAGCGCCTTTATTTCTCCATCAATCCCTATACTCTAACCACTCTTTAGAATCGTCTTTTCAAGACGATTCTAAAGAGTGGTCACAGTATAGGGTCTGGTGGAGAAATGACGATTGTAGTATCTATACTAAATTTAATATCCGGTTTAGAGAGGTTCTACTGTATAAAACCACAGCTCAATCCAGACTGTTTCCAGAACCACAGACAATCCCCTTCCGATACTGCTGCAACTTTTGAAAGAAACCACAACATTCATGTTTCCATGTGTGTTCTGTTTTGCCAACAGCTCTGAAATCTCTCAATGTCATCATATTGGCATGATCTGAATTGATCTCAGCTTATCTTTAACCTTTAGCCTGCTATGGGCAGATGAGTGAATACCTATGCGAACAGTTTGGATCCAGATGAGATGCCGAGTAACTCAGCGTCTCATCAGGATCCAAACTGTTCGACACTCTGATTGCATTTTGGCAGACAAATTGATTTTAGCTTGATTTTTGAAAATGTATTAAGTGAAACATTCGGTAAAAATGATTTGCTCAGCAGGCTAAAGGTTAAGCTGCAGTATGCTGAAAAACAATCCTCAGTTTATCAGAACACAAGCAACAAAGACAATAACTCCACCTAAATAGTAAATACTGTATGAAGCACACAGATGAGCAACTTCATATGCTGACAATATCCAAGTTAAAGATTATGTTGCTTATAATACAACACAGGAAAGTTGACAGACTGACCGATCAATAGACAGACATGGGTAAATCAAATACAAATACATGTACCTCCCTTGGTAGAAGAAGCAGGAGCATAAAATACAGGCAAAATATCTGAATTGAACCATATTTAAGAACTGCTCCTTTATTTAAATTTCTTCATTAAACCCTATATGGTTCTAAAGATTGGTCACACCATAGGGTTTGGAGGAGAAATTATGATTTAAGTATTCAAATATACAGTAAAACCTGACCTTACGGTCACCTTAAATGAACGGTCACCTCGTCTAAACGGTCAGTTTGAAATCCTCCCGATGAAAATCAGTCTTTAATGCACCTGTTTTAGATGGTCACCTTACTTCCGCGGCCAGCAGCCACCATATTTCACCCGAAACCCTATATTTCAACCCCATTAGACAGCCAGCAGACAGCCTGGCGGCCAGATTGAAATGTGTGAAAACCCAATACACACGGCCAGTTTGATACATGTCAAAATGGAGACTGAGCATCGTTACTTTCCGACATTGCGGAAATCGCCGATCGAAATATCGTGACCGCTTCAGAAACTTCCGTTATCTCGGGAAAGTGCATTGATTGGCCGCTTCGATGTTTTTCGTTATGTCGGAAGTGAAGGAAATAAACCAAGCGTTGACCTTGGCCTTAGGGCAAGATTATAACCGATGGCATGATAATCCTTTCAACTCATTTACCTATTAAATACATGTATGCAAATATGGGGGTGTTGCACGTTACTGAATCAAATGAGATAACATCAAAACAAAATATTCACGCCTTTTCCAAACGTAAGTTCCTCAAGAGAGAATCGAGTGAATTATAGACATGTACATTTGTATTTCCGGATGTGTCAAATCGCTGATGTTTATTTTTTATTTTTTTCATGCAATGTTGTATTTTACCTGTATTTACAAGGATAAAATACATAATCGTTTTGATAAGGCATTAAAGTACATGTAGATATATTTTGCGTTTGTCTGACCAAACAGAAAAATCTCCCAAAATCTCCATCCCTCGATTAAGTGGTCACCTCGCTCAAGCGGTCAATTTGGCCACTTCCATTGACTGGCTGCTTAACACAGGTTTTACTGTACACCTTTATCTAGGGTTTGGTGGAGAAATGATGATTTTAGTATTCAAATACATGTATGCACATTTGTCTGAGGCTCTGTAAAACATTAACCCTCATTAACCCATTACCTCATAGGCTATTATTAGATACAACCTCTTTGAATAAATCTACCGAAAAGGAGCATTTACTAGAGAAAAGGAAAATTTTAGAATGTTGTAGTTTAGAGCCATTGTGATAAATAGTGCATTTGCTCCTATAGGAGCAAATGCTCTATTTATCACAATGGTTTCACAAAGTGACTTTTACAAAGGCGCCAAAAGTCTTCAATATGAGGGAATGGGATAAACACCTTTCACGCTTTTGCAAACACAGAGTAGACTCAGATCAGTATGATCCAGATGGGTCCTGTAAGACTAAGAGGTGTCTGGGGGTCTAATGTCTGATCAGTTTTCTCTGTTTGCTTATGAAATTATCATAGATCTGACTCTACATTTTCTACCAATACCAAAAATCCTGGGTACATTATGCTGGTAAGGTAAAGGAGATATGCTCCGGACAAGCTTTTTGTAAAATCGGTCAAAGGTCATGGTCAAGGTCACAGTGATCTGAAAATGGTACGCGACACTCCTCCATCCCAAGATGAACTCACACACCAAATTTGGAATCCTTAGCTGGTAAGGAATAGGAGATATACTCCGGACAAGCTTTTTGTAGCTGGTAAGGTATAAGCGGTTTTTAAAATCGAGGTCAAAGGTCAAGGTTAAGGTCACAGTGACCTGGAAATGGTACGCGACACTCCGTCATCCCAAGATGAACTCACACACCAAATTTGGAATCTGTAGCTGGTAAGGTAAAGGAGATATGCTCCGGACAAGCTTTTTGTAAAATCGGTCAAAGGTCATGGTCAAGGTCACAGTGATCTGAAAATGGTACGCGACACTCCTCCATCCCAAGATGAACTTACACACCAAATTTGGAATCCTTAGCTGGTAAGGTATAGGAGATATACTCCGGACAAGCTTTTTGTAGCTGGTAAGGCATAAGCTTTTTTTAAAATCAAGGTCAAAGGTCAAGGTCAAGGTCACAGTGACCTAGAAATGAGGTTAGCGACACTCCGCCATCCCAAGATGAACTCACACACCAAATTTGGAATCTGTAGCTGGTAAGGTAAAGGAGATATGCTCCGGACAAGCTTTTTGTAAAATCAAGGTCAAAGGTCAAGGTCAAGGTCACAGTGACATGAAAATGGTACGCGACACTCCCCCATCCCAAGATGAACTCACACACCAAATTTGGTATCCGTAGCTGATGTGACAAAGGAAATATACTCCGGACAAAAGGTACACACACCCACACACACACACACACACACACACCCACACACCCACACACCCACCCACACACGCACGGTGCGATCACTATATGCCGCCAAAGCCTAGCTTTGGGGGCATAAAAACCCAGCTAATAAGTAATCATCATGCCATTATTTCGTACATAAATATTTAACAGGGAAAGGGTTAACCCATTCCTTCATAGGTTATTTTTAGACCCATCCTCTCTGAATAAAGCTACTGAAAAGGAGCATTATTTTACTACAGTAAAGGAAAATGTTAAAACTGTGTAGTATTGAACCCATTGTGATAAATAGAGCATTTGCTCCTATGTAGCAAAATGCTCTATAGTCTATTTATCACAATGGTTTAAAGAAGTGATTATTACAGAGGCCTAAAAAGGCGTATTTATGGAGGAAAGGTTAAATGCTGAATCATGATTCTATTTCAAGATCTGCAGTCACTCCCTTCTAGTACTCCTGAAACTCTTGAGACAAACCACAGCAATCATGCTTCTGTTCTTGCCAGTACAGAAATAACCATCTACTACATGGTGTTTCATTTTTTTTTTATAATGGCGTGAGAAGAAAGGAAATGTTAGAATCCGATCTATATTAATCTACAGTAAAACCTCTCTATAATGATAACTAAATTGTGTTAATTAGTTGGTATTTAGGGCAGGTGGCTGCTTCGCCCTCTTGCTTGAGCCCTGTTATGTAACTGAAAATATGTGCCAACAACAACAAAATTCCCAGCATTATTCAGTTTTCTTATTACTGTGAGTTTCAACAATGTGTTAGCATCTCATTTATTTTAGTCTTTCCTATCTCTCATTGGCCAAGACGGAAGCTGGTTCATAAGCATGTAATCATGCCTAACTTACTCATAATGCACTTTACTCTTAACCCTTCGCTTGCTGAATTTTAAAATACATTTCTCCTTCATTACCCATGCCCTGTTGTATAATTACATATATCTTCACTGTGTACAAGTACTTTGCTGTGCAATCACTGCTGCGAAGTGCGCTGGTTGCACAATCAATTTGTAAATAGTGCAGACCCTGATGAGACAGCTCCTGCAGGAGCTGTCTCATCTGGGTCTTCACTATTTACAGGTACATATATTGACGTGAATAGCAAGCGAAGGGTTAACCCTTTCCCTGTTCAGTTGTCATGCAAGAAATAATGACAACATGAATATTTATATAGTTCAAGTTTTATTGTTTTTCATGGGAATTTTTTGCTTTGACTACAACTGTAAAATCTGATCTATACCATGTCAAAAGCAAACAGAGCAGACCCTGAACAGATGGCTCCAATATGGGCTGATCAGATGGCTTCGATATGGTTTAAAAACTACACATTTCTTAAATTTTCCTTTTCTCTAGTAAACGCTCCTTTTCGGTAGATTTATTACCGGTAACTGATTATTTATACTACAGTGCTCCCTCCCTACAACGACCCTCTCAATAACGATTCCCTCCTTACAACAACGTATGTCACTGTTTCCGAAACAACAAGGCCCCAGAAACAACCTTTTCCATCGTATATTATTTATGCCTCCATCAAACCCTATGTTGTGACCATTCTTTAGAATCGTCACTTTGTGACGATTCTAAAGAGTGGTCACAACATAGGGTTTGATTGAGGCATAACGGTTTTAGTTCTCGAAATACACCTTATCTGGGGATCTGCAAACAAGCTAATTTTGATTTTCCCTCCCTATAACAACTCCCTCTGAACAACACATACAATCTTCGTATCCCAAAGGGTTTCGTTATAGAGAGGGAGCACTGTACATAATTATATACATGTACAAGGGTAAGTAAATCTATCTTAAGTACAAAACCATTTCATCAGGCATTCTGCACATTGTTTAGGTTACTATATGACATATTTATAAATAAATGTTACAATGTACCAGCCAAGCCTTGCCTATTAAATACATTTTGTAGCACCTTTGTAGTGTTCTGCAAAAATTGATATCTGCTACAAATCCTTTAACTCATTCTCTCCTAGGCAATTTTTTGACCCAACCTATTTGAATGTATCTACCGAAAAGGAGCACAAACTAGAGGAAAGGAAAAATATAGAATTTTTTAGTTTGAAACCATTGTGAAACCAGTATAGGAGTAAATGCTCTATTTATCACAATGGTTTCATAAAGTGACTTTTATAGATGCGCAAAAATGCGTCACTAGGGGATAATGTGTTATAAAACCCTTTCCCTTTTCTGTGTTTATTACAAATTTCAATACCTACTGAATATTCATGGAGAAAATAATTATTATGTAATGAAATATGGAACATGGAACATTGTAACCATTTTAGAAAGTATAAAAACAGATCTATCAACTCGAATCCATTAATTAGCAAACAGAGCAGACCCTGATAAGACTGCTCCTATCCCATTCCCTCATATTGATGACTTTTGACGACTCTTAGGTCTTACTGTAAAAGTCACTTTGTGAAACCATTGTGATAAATAGAGCATTTGCTCCTATAGGAGCAAATGCTCTGTTTATCACAATGGTTTCAAACTACACAATGGTTTCAAACTACAAAATTCTAAAATTTTCCTTTTCTCTAGTTAATGCTCCTTTTCGGCAGATTTTTTCAAAGAGGTATCTAAAAACAGACTATGAGGTAAAGGGTTAAAGGAGTAGTCTGATCTGGGTCTGCTCTGCTCTGCATGAAAACAATTGTTTATATGAGGGAAAGGGTTAAACTATTCTTTCTCCATTTTTTTCTTAAAAAAAAAAAAAAATCAATGATAGTTTCGAATCAATTTTGATCCATTCCTGATAAGATGCCATGTTACTCACTTTTTCATCTGGATCTACACTGTTTGCCTTGGTAAATGATTAGTCTGAATTCCCCACTAACAAATAAAATATAAAGTAAACCCGTATCATGCTAAGCCCAACCTGACCGGCATTTGCAAACAGTGTGGATCCAGATGAGACTTCGAATAAATCGGCATCTCACAGAATTTAACCCTTACTCCATGAATATTTATGCAAATAAATAATGACATAATGAGTATTAATGAGTTGAATTCTTATAATGACATTCTAAACACATGTATTTTTGACCATGGCAGAAACTTAAGAATCAGATGACAGGGTGGTCGCAATAGCTGAATATCAACTGTATAATGTTGTACATTATTGACTGTAGATCACTGTTAACAGTGCATTATTAGTGATTGTATATTATAATTTCATACAAAGAAGACTGCCACTATTGCAGAGAACGGCTGCTAGTTTACCGGGTATTTAAATGCAGCTCTCTCACCTAACCTGTAGGTGTCTTAGCAAATGCTACTTCAGTTATTAATGGTATCTATATTACTTACTGAATATGTTTTATGCATACAGTTGTGTATCATACACACAATAGATAGTTTCACAAACTAATATTTATGTGTTCATACTGGCTCCATAGATCTCTTTGAAAAACAAAACACGAAATTATAGGCAAAATCTCTTTTACAGCCCCTTGGATGAGATATCGATAGTTGATAACAAAGACTGGGTGTATTGGGTTTGTACATAACAAGGACAATAATCCATTGTTTATTTCTCTTTTGTTTATTAAATTCGTCAACAAAGCAATATGTTAACTGTAAATGGCATAGTGCACAGAAAAGTGCAAAAATTGTTGGTATTATAGCAAAATAAACAATGTGTAGGTATTAATTGTATATCATGTCTTCTTTGTGCCACAACTGTCAATTTTCAAGGAAAAGAAAAGTCGACCTATCAAAACTTGCATTGAACACTCTTCTTTTCCATCTTGAATATATTTGAGATCAGGAAATTAAAAAATACCATTTAATAATTTTTCCCTTAGAAGTATCCTTTTCACACATTTTACTAGTTTTAATAGCATTGGCTTCTCATGTTTCTATTATGTCCTGATAAAAACTTTGCATCAGGTGGCCAACAGACTGATGGGAAAGCAAAAGTATCTATAATGCTTTGTGCTTCTTCGCCTTCAGTCTGCTTTTAACAACTGTCTATTTAAATACTAATAACAGGTCACGGGGAAAGGGTTCGACAGCACATAGCTATGTGATAATATGCAATATCAATATGTATATTATATTTTATTACATAACATGTATTGAAGTGAAGCCAAATAATTAAAAAATAATAATAATGAACAAACATTTAATATTTGCTCTATTCCTTTCCATTGAACGTTCGTTTCGTATAAATGTCTTTTTCACGAGAGGTGGGACTTACAGGTAAAAAACACATAAGGCGGTGCTTACTCTGAGAATGACATTTTGACATTCATTTTGCATGAATGTCTTTTTGTGGAAAGGCATTGCTTATGGGTCAAAATTAATGCCACGTTTCTTTCAGTGGAAAGGAATGCAGCTTTTCTGTAAAGTATCTACATAAGGCATATTTTCTCTCTTGGCACACTATTTCAAATTTCATAACTAGTATGGCAATATTTGAGAGAGAGAGAGAGCGAGAGCCTTTAAATCCCTATAATATGAAAATGCTTGTTTAATTCATATATATGAGTATATACAGACGTGTATATATGCCATTTGCAAATAGTCTACAAGTTAAGTGTATATTTGTCCTATGCTAACAGTGTAGAACCGGATTCCTCTCATCAGGGTCTTAACTGTTTGTCATTTTGCAAATATATTGTTAAAAACAGTCAAAAAAATTATGAATAACAGACTAGCCTTAATTGAAAACTGGAGTTGTCTTTTTGAAGATTCGGGCGCGAATGAGTTAAGCCAACAAATGCATGATGTCATTCCGTTTGCTGATAGCAGCCTTTTGACTGAGCATATCAGACCCTAGAATTTCAGTAGAATTTTCTGGCAAAAGGCTACTGTTTTCAACACCTTCAATATCATCATCAGCATATGATTCCTTCCCAAGTATGAAATTGTGCAGAGCACAGCATGTAACTATAACACTTGGGATATCAGTAACTTTTTTCATATCCAAGAATTTCAACTTTCTAAATTTACCCTTCAAAAGCCCAAAACACCTCTCTATATCTACCCTAGTGGAACTGTGAGCAAAATTGAATACTTTCTCTTGCGTTGACAAATGACCATTGTCTCTGAAAGGCACCAAGAGCGAATTGGACAAACCGTATGCTGAATCACCTAGCAAATGAAATTCACCAGGTGGCTGATGTGTTTGAAGGTGTTTAAACAGTGGGCTATTTTTGTAAGCACGGGCGTCGTGAACACTGCCTGGAAAGGCTGAAAATACATCAAGGAACCTCAGGTTGCTGTCACAGACTCCCTGAAGGTGAAAAGCAGGAAAACCTTTCCTGCAAATATATGAGTCCCTAAAGGAAGGTGGTCCTGGAATTGGGACATATGTGCCATCAATAGCCCCAATTACACCCGGAAAGCCTGCTCTCTGGGAAAATTGGAGAGCAACTCCAGAATATTCGTGCACCTTTGGCCAGCACACCAACTTCTGTAGGACACAGCCTGTCATCACTCTGCAGAAGGTAGTCAGGTACAAATGTAATGACCCCTTGCTCATTCCAAACCGGTCCACCACACTGCGGAAAGTTTCTTGGTTAGCCAAATACCATAGACAGGCTAAAACTCTTCTCTCCAAACTTATTGTCCTGACAACCATATGAGGCCCAACAAGCTCCAAAAGTTCCTGGAAATATATAGCACACTATTAGATTAGTACCAACACAACTTTCGCATATTTGCCTTAAAGTATTGCATATGCAGTTAACAGTTTTTCAAATATATTAAGATTGAAGGATTATTTAAAACTTGCATATGAAAATAAGCATTGTCTAAAAGAGCTCTGGAATTAATAAAACAAATAATGATCATTATTTTAATATATAATGACTGGATTGATAATAGAATTCTGTGAACATTTAAAATTGTTAGCATACATAAACGCCCAGTACATAAATGATATAAGTTTATTAAGACTATAAACCCCATCAATAACTCATATATCCCTTGAAATAAATATTGAGTCTATTTTTAGATTTAAAACCTAATTACAAAATGTCTCAAACAAAACAATTCCCTCTTTTCTTCGGGTTTAATTTAACAGATTTAATGCTCGACAACTAAGCCCAGTCCAGCCAAGCTAGTTGGTATGGTTGTAAATCACTCACTCACAAGTACCTGGCTGTGCTAATAATGTAATTAACAATCAGGTGTAAAGTGTGTTGACCATCTGGGTCAGATCCTTGTGATTGTGTAGTAACAACTACTAAATCAGCCTGTTAATTGAATTAATTCAATAGCATATGTCGAAGGTAAAAGGACTAAGAAAACGTAGGAAATTGACACCTACAGTGTTTTCTAAAATAAACGGCTAAATGAAAACCATAAATTATTCTATAAAGATTGAAAACTGACCTGGAACGATGATCGGCTCATCCTGAAGTGTGCCTTAAATAGGGGATCACTGTAGCGTGGCACTGTTTCTTCCACATAATTGTCTATTCTCACAGTCCCTAGAACTGGTTGTTGTATTTGTAAGGCAGCTGTTGTCAGTAATAAAGCTGAATTGCTCTGATGTAACCTTTTTAAAGTGCTACTGGATGAACATTCATCTAAAACAATCTGGAGAATCGCTCGGTCAAAGAATTTATCGTTGGCAGTGGCCATTTTGAATACACAAAATGCCACAGAGGCGTTCAACAGGCAATATTTTACGTGCGCGGGTACCCATTAGTACACACACGCTGCTGAACACGCCTCAGATCTATATTATACCATAAGTAAACAGAGCAGACCCTGATCAGACGGTTCCTATAGGAGCCGTCTGATCTGGGTCTACTCTGTTTACAAAGGCGTATAAAAGCATATTTATGGAGTACTCCTATAGGAGCCCTCTGATCTGGATCTACTCTATGGAGTACTCCTATAGGAGCCGTCTGATCTGGGTCTACTCTGTTTGAAAAGGCGTAGAAAAGCATATTTATGGAGTACTCCTATAGGAGCCGTCTGATCTGGGTCTACTCTGTTTGAAAAGGCGTAGAAAAGCATATTTATGGAGTACTCCTATAGGAGCCATCTGATCTGGGTCTTCTCTGTTTGCAAAGGCGTAGAAAAGCATATTTATGAAGTACTCCTATAGGAGCCGTCTGATCTGGGTCTACTCTGTTTGAAAAGGCGTAGAAAAGCATATTTATGGAGTAATTAACGAGTTAACACTTGGTCAGAAGTTTCTCAAAAGCTTCAACCAATCGGACATGAATAAATGTTGCAGCATACAATCATGTATTTGCGCAGAAGTAATTTTGTCAGCAGGATGAAAATTAACCCAGCAGCGACTGCTGTAATTTTCTCAGTTACAATTGTTCATAAATTTTTCGCTATATTTGTACAAAATTATTGCTGCGTAGAAAAGTTTGGCGTGCGAAACATGAACAATTACTTCCGAGTCTGGAATTACCGTAGTTATCCTAGGTATTCAGACACGTACTGACGTAGTCTCTCCACTCTATTAGCTTGTACAGCTTAACATTTCCTCCATAAATATGCCTTTCTATGCCTCTGTAATAGTCACCTATTTATCACAATGGTGTCAATACTACACAATTCTATTATTTTTTTCCTTTTCTCTAGTAAATGCTCCTTTTTCGGTAGTTTTATTCAAAGTGGTTGAGTCCAAAGAGCCCATGAAGGAAAGGGTTAATAAGTCAGGTTAGGTCCATTTTTGCAACTTTAAATTACACTTATTTAGTAGTAAAAAATGAAGACCGTTGATCTCAAATGGCTTTTTCAGGAGACAATTGATCTACCAGTCTGCACTATTTACATAAGTTTGTCAAAATATTTACTTTGCAGAGCAACAGATAATATGTGTGTACTCAGATGCTAAAATTGTCAGTTCTCCACCAAACCCTTTATGTTGTCACCACTCTTTACAATTGATTGACATAGGGTTTGGTGGAGAAGTAAAGGGATTACATGTATTTTTTAAAATGTTTTAACCCATTCCCTCATATTGATGCCTCTGCGAAAGTCACTTCCAGAAACCATTGTGATAAATAGAGCATTTGCTCCATAGGAGCAAATGCTCTATTTATCACAATGGTTTCAAAACAGCACAATGCTATTTTTTTCCTTTTCTCTATTAAATGCTCCTTTTCAGTAGATTTATTCAAAGAGGTCGGGTCTAGAATTAGCCTATGAGGGAATGGGTTAATTTACCCAGCTTATCCTATTAACCTCTGGTTAGGCTAATAAGGACACTTACATGTAAGTACATCGAAACCAAATAAGGTGAGAACAGCTATTTGGCTATACAAGCACAGTTATAATCAAAGTGTTCCTGATCTGAGCTGACTCTACGCTGTTTGTATGTATACATGTATATCTTACAGTACATTAATTTCCCACATTTAAATTTCAGAAAGTCAACCTGGTTGGCACTATAAACACATACCGGTACCTTATTTTGACTAATGTCCCTTGTTTGCACATTCTCATACAAATCAATCATGTTGTCATTCACAACGGATACCAGTCAAAGCTCCATCTGTGTAATATTGATTTCCCCCAAGTATGACTGTACTGTGTTGTATTAATCATGTGATCTATTGTTCATTGCAAATACGTAACATGTATAATATGTCAGGTGACCATACGTATTTCTTTGTAACACTTAATTCTTGAATTCCATGAGCAATAAGCATAGCTCAAGATAAGATGCGTAAATAAAAATATTTTCAAGTATAACTTCTATGTTTCTCCAAAGAACCCTCTGTATGTTGTGACCACTTTTCAGAATTGTCTCGAAGAGACAATTCTAAAGAGTCGTCACAACATAGCATTTGTCGGAGAACTGACAATTCCATTATTTGAGCATGCAGTTATCCCATTACCTCATAGGTTATTTTAAGATCCAACCTTTTTGAACAAATCTACCTAAATGAAATAATTACTGAAAAGGAAAATTTTAGAATTGTTTTGTGTTGAAACCATTGTGATAAATAGAGCATTTGCTCCTATGGAGCAAATGCTCTATTTATCACAATGGTTTCACAAAGTGACTTTTACAGAAGCGTCAAAAGGCGTCTATATGCGGGCATGGGTTAATTCTTGAATTCATGAGCGATAAGCAGAGCTCAAGATAAGATGTGTAAATAAAAATATTTTAAAGTATAACTTCTATGTATCTCCAAGGAACCCTATATATGTTGTGACCACTCTTTAGAATTGTCTCGAAGAGACAATTCTAAAGAGTCGTCACAACATAGCATTTGTCGGAGAAATGACAATTTTATTATTTGAGCATCCAGTTATCCCATTACCTCACAGGCCATTCTTAGATCCAACCTCTTTGAATAAATCTACCGAAAAGGAGTGCTCACTAACTAGAGAAAAGGTAAATTTAAGAATTTTGCAGCTTGAAACCATTGTGATAAATATATGCTCTATTTATCACAATGGTCTCAATAGGTGACTTTTGCAGAGGCGTCAAAAGGTGTCAATATGAGGGAATGGGTTATCTGTAGCTTCTAAATAGGATTATAGTCGGGATAACACTTTATCTAGATGATGCCAGATTATAAAAGTTTGATAAAATATCTGCTTTGAAAATTAAATGAGAAACCAATTTCATAAGTATCATAATTATTCAAAGGGTTAATAAACCCATGACTCCATAAATAGCCTTTCTATGCCTTTGCAAACCTCTTTGAATAAATCTACTGAAAAGGAGCATTTACTAGAGAAAAGACAAATTTTACAAGTATGTACATATAGTATTAAAACCATTAAAATCTATTTCTCACAATGGTTTCAAAAAGTGACTTTTACAGAGGCGTTAATATGCAGGAATGTGTTAGCTCTAGGAAACTTCCCTATAACTGAAATACTTATGGAGGAGGATGTTAGACGACAATATCAGCAAACCTATCACGATTCAGGAAGATCTATACATTCATGTTTTGGCTTTCTAATTTAAACCTCTACTCCATAAACATGCCTTTATGCGCCTTTGCAAACAAAGTAGATCCATATCATTCTATAGGAGCTGTCTGATCAGGGTCTGCTCTATTTGTTAATGGAATAATATAGGTCTTTGACAGAAGACCCCAATCAAACGGGTCCTAAAGGAGCTGTTTGATCAGGTCTGCTCGGTTTGCTTATGAAATTGCAACAGATCTGACTCTTATGTCTCTACCAATATAAAAAAATCCTTTATAAATATGCCAAGCAGACATTATAAAAATTTCGCTAAAATCTAAACAAGAGGGCAAATATGAAAGCTGAGAACCTTCCAGTTTCAGAGGAAAAGATTTTCAATGTTTTCACTATATGTTCCTATAGAAAACAATGTACCCCTGGGGCTGGGCCAATTTTGACCCCTGGGACATAATTTATATATAACTTTTGTAGAGGACCTACAGATGATGCTATGTGCCAAAGACGAAAGACGAGAACCCTGTAGATTCAGAGGAGAAGATTTTTAAAGGTTCAAATTGTTGACGACGCACGCCGACAGACATCAGGAAATTACAAAAGTTCACCCTGAGCACTTTGTGCTCTGGTGAGCTAAAAATATTCATTATATTGTATTTCTTACATGAATATTGAACAGAGAAAGGATTGAAGCACCATTAGCAGTGAATTTGTGAATTTATATGCAAATACAGTCATGTAGTTTCAAACTTTGGAGCCAGATGAAGTGATGATCCAAACTTTTGACACTCAGACACTGCATTTTTTAGGCAAACATTTAAAGAAAATTTAACTTTTAATAAAACAACTAAAACTGTAAAGAGTAATGGACTATATCTTTCAGTCTTCTAAGTTAAAATGTTTTGCCAAGTTTGCACATTTGTTTGAATGCTCAAAGAATTGTTCCTCTTTTATCCTTAAAACTTCAGCTATTTACAGAAGGGCTGTTGTAATTGTATATGTATATTACCTGAGTAAAAAGTATTTGAGTGCCCGTGAAACACATCCAAGAAACCAGAGGCAATCATTCATACAAAGCAAGATCAACAAATCAATCGTTTTTTACCAGAATCCTCGAAATAATTTACACACTTTCAAAAGAATTGGGCATAAATCAATCAAGCCAAAACTTGTGGTACTTGATAGAAGCGACTAGAAAATAAATTTTGTATTGATTCAATCATTTAAAAAACATGGGAAATATTTGGGTAATTGTATTTATTTTTACTTTCCCAAAGCTACACATCAAATTTCATGAGAACTCTTACAGTTTTAATAAATTTTCTCCCATTAAAATTCTGACTAATGAAACAATCAAACCTCAAAATATACGAAGATGATTCTTGGATCAATTCATGATTCAATTGCCCTGATCTGTAAATTTGATCGGATCGTCATGTGCCAGACAGTTCACAGTCTTCCTGAGTAATCTAACTTGGCCAGTGTCACACAATCTAAAGACTTAATTTAACCCTTTCCCTCATATAAACGTCTTTTCACGCCTCTGCAAACAGAGTAGACCCAGATCAGACGGCCCCTAGAGGAGCCGTCTGATCAGGGTCTACTCTGTTTGCTAATAGAATTTCAAAGACCCGTGTCTTTACTTTCTAAAATGGCTACAATGCTCCACCTTCCATATTTCAGTGTAACTTTTTGTCCATGAATATTCAGTAGGTATTGACATTTGTAATAAACACAGAACAGGGAAAGGGTTAAGTCTTTAAGATATTTGCTAATTACATTATACTCTTATACAACGGTTTAGGACAAAACACTGTCCCCTGTGATAACTGACAATGATGAAACTCTTACCTTTTAACTGATAAATATTCCAGTAAGAATTACATCATTAACATTAATTACAAGATTTTTTGTTTAAAAGGACACAATTATGGTGACATGACATGAACACAATTATGTTTAGCAGTGACACAACCAGATCTATATCATTCTATAAGCAAACATTGACAAGATCCCGATCTGGTGACTCCAGTCCTATGCATGCAAATGTGTCAAAAGACATCTCTTTCAGGTAAAGGGTTAATTAAAGACGAATAAAGAAGTCTCATTTAATCAACAGAATCAACACAATTGTTACATTTGTCTGTTTACTTCTAGGTTATATACAGAGAGGCCATTGATATAATGCTTATATCAGAATTTAGAAAGAGCATGTATATGTGCACTACACAATACATGTATATCATTCCATGTGCCAATGTCTTTTAAAACCCTTTCCTAGTTCACATTTGTGTATTCTACATGTAAATGGTGATGTCATGGCGATGATGCTTATGCCAAATTTCAATACTTACTGAATATTGATGCAGGTCAAAATGAAGTATGGAAGGTTGAACATTGTAGCCATTTTAGAAAATCAAGAAACAGAACTATCAAATTCATTTAGCAAGCAGAGCAGACACTGATAAGATGGCTCATATAGGAGCCGTCTGATCTGGGTCTACTGTTTGCATATGCGTGAAAACATGATTAAACAAGAGTCGCGTGCCACGCCAATACTTGTCTGATTTGGTAATTGTCAAGCTAAATTTTAAAAACAAGAGTGTTCAGAGGAACACATGTGTCACCTGCTTACAACTGACACAAAAACTGTTAATATGCTGGAGTGCTAAAATCCGAACAAAGGGGAATAACTCAAAAAGTATTGCATGCAAAGTGATGGACCTTAGTTACATCAATGGTCCTCAATGAGAGGAAGACACATGTGAAATTTGAAAGCTCTATAACAATTAGTTTAGAAATGACAGCCAAAACAGAAAGTGTGACTGACAAAGTGTGACGGACAGACAGACAGACAGACGACAGACAGACAGATGGACAGACAGACGACGGAAAAGTGATCCCTAAGTGACACACTGCCTCTCGGCAGGTGACACAAAAATGAAAATGATAAAGGGACATAACTCCAAAATTTTGAAATCAAGAGTTATGGTTCTTATGTAGGGGCCTTCCCCTCAATGAGATCTACTAAGCTATGAACCTTCAATCATATTGATACCTCTTATACGTTTCTAGTAATGAGCTACTTTAAAGTTTTTGCACGCCGATGCCTACGACCCAGTGATCACAATAGCTAAACTTTTCTTCAAAACAGATGAGCTAAAAAAGGAAAGGGTTGAATAAAACTGAAGGGGCCTTAACCCTTTCGTTCTCAAGCGCGCTTTCAAGCGCGCTTCTATATGTTCGTTGGATCTATTACCATAGCGGACAATTTTAACGAGCAAATCGGTACTACAGCACCGTGTAAGTGGAAGTGAATGTCTGTGTAAACAAACGTATCAAAAAGGAAACAAAAAATCAACTTTTTGAGTTGTTTTTTTAAGGCGAATAATGACCCAAAGGGTGAGATTTTCTGCCGAGGAAGCTTGGCGAACCATTTCATCAATGCCCAATGGTTCTGACAGCGATTATACTGATTTTTTCGACGTAAAAGGTGACTTAGAAGACGGGTCTGTTTCGGAACCGTCCTTTAGTGATTCGAACAGCTCTGAAACGGATGACATTGTATATTCATCCCCCTCTCTTCTTCCTCAGGGATAGGGGTTGCGAGTGGGCGTGGTCTTGGTTGTAGTAGAAAAGTGTGAGATCGCCGTAGAAGACGATTACTCTGCAGAAATGATCGAATCAGACCAAGAAACCAGCAAATGCATTTCAGCCCCCCTCAGACCCAAAATCCTGACTATCAATTGGGTGATTTAGATCACTGGACAGTTGTAAACAACCCAGTCCTTGGTGAAAACCATGAACAAACAGTTCCATAAGGATCTATATATCCGTTTTCATTTTCAAAACAAAGCCCCCCAAACTACAAAATTTAATAACTTTGACATTTGTCCTAAAATATACCTAAACAACATAGTAAAGCTTATTCAGACTGAAATATGCCAAAAAAATCGGTTTGAAACAGTTTTATAAGAGGAAAAACAACAAAATGTCATTTTTTCGGTCGCTGGAGCTCATTTGCATATTATGAATATTAATTATATGCAGATTTTTTATAATTTGCATATGCCAATACAAAAGAAAAATTCATACCCTTTCCAATGGTATATAGTTTTATGGGTCTTAGACAAACAAGGGCATGTTGTATTGCTATGCAAGACATGAGTCCCCCACCGGACTGAAAAAAACCTCCACTCTCCCCACCCCACCCACCCATGGTGTGGTTGACCATGGTATATACATGACCACCTGAATGGTATTAGTACCTACTTTCATACCAAAAAGTGACATTGACCTTGGGTATAAAAGGCCAGGTATTGTGTATGACATACCTTCCCATATGTGAAGTGTCAAATAAATTGAATCAGTAAATAAAAAGTTATTGTCCCGACAAGAAAATATGAAAAAGGGGAGTAGCTCCAAAAATATTGATGCTAGAGTTATTGCCCTTGTGCATGACACTACACCTTATCATGCTTGTTCCATATGAGAAGTTTCAAATCAATTGAACCAGTACATAAAGAGTTATTAACTGGACAAGAAAATATGAAAAGGGGAATAACTCCAAAAATATAGATGCTAGAGTTATGGCCCTTGTACATGACACTACCCCTCATCATGCTTGTTCCATATGTGAAGTTTCAAATCAATTGAACCAGTAGATAAATAGTTATTGTCCGGACAAAAAAAATGAAAAAGGGGAATAACTCCAAAAATATTGATGCTAGAGTTATGGCCCTTGTGCATGACACTACTCCTTATCATGCTTCTTCAATGTGTGAAGCTATAATGAATTTGGCATAACTTTGTAGGAGATATGGCCCGGACACGAAGCGTGACAGACGGACTGACAAGAAAATATGAAAAAGGGGAAGAACTCCAAACATATTGATGCTAGAGTTATGGCCCTTGTGCATGACACTACCCCTCATCATGATTGTTCCATATGTGAAGTTTCAAATCAATTGAATCAGTAGATAAAGAGTTATTGTCTAGACAAAAAAATATGTAAAAGGGGAATAACTCCAAAAATATTGATGCTAAAGTTATGGCCCTTGTGCATGACACTAGCCCTCATCATGCTTCTTCAATGTGTGAAGTTATAATGAATTTGGCATAACTTTGTAGGAGATATGGCTTGGACACGAAGCGTGACAGACGGACGGACAGAATCGAGCAAACTTATAGTCCCCCAACCGGTAACCGGTGGGGGACTAATAACAAACACAGTATTAATTAGTGATTACATACATCAGTACCCTTTAATAAATAATAGTATGCAAATTTCCAAAATAATGCTGAGAAGAAAGGGTTAAATTGACCTGATGTGTTGGTCTCTGCATGAATACATCCTATTAAATTTTACTCCATGAATATTCATGTGAGAAAATTATAACATCATGAATATTAATTAGATAAATTTATTCACAAAATTTGTCATGGAAGAAAGTGCAGAATTAAGTTGATCTATCATCTGTATCATGATTTCATAAGTTAGTAAGAAGAGCGAAGCCTGGTCTAGTCCACATTATGTGACATATGTGTACTGAAAATAGTGATATTGAGCTACTTCTGCTTTGACGATTAAGTATCTATTCATGAGACAGTAAGATGGCAAACGTCACAAAACTATCATGCTGTTTTAACCCTTTCCCTCATACAAACATGTTTTCACGCATTTGCAAACAGAGTAGACCCAGATCAGACGGCTCCCCTAGGTCAGGGTCTGCTCTGTTTGCTAATAAAATTTGATAGAACTGTTTCCTTGCTTTTTAAAATGTCTACAATGTTCTACCTTCCGTATTTCTTTTAAACTATTTTGTTAATGAATATTCAGCAGGTGTTGAAATTTGGCCTAAATAAAGAACAGGGAAAGGGTTAACATGATTTTGTTGAGACAGAAGACTCATAGGACTCATATTATTTGAAAACATGTGAACAGTTGTATATATAGAGTAAAGGTCGTGATATTACGAAATTATGTGGTTACGAATTACATCGGGACGAATCCCACTTCTAATCTAAATACGGCGATGTTCAGTCCGAATCATGCATATTAATATGTCCTGATCTGGTTATTTTCTCTCACCATTTTTGATAATTCTCACGTCATTATATGATAATTCATTTAAATTAATTGCACAGCATCAAATTATCAACTTATCAACAAGGAACACTTTAACAAGGAATGTTTGAAATGCGCAGAAACGGTAAACGATGAATAAAATTTGAAAATCCTCAGTGTTTTAAACAATATAATATAGAAAATATGTTTACCGTTTATGAATTTCCGGTTGTTATTTTCACGCGTCACCAATAACGTTCGATTTGAAAATCGATCCATGAATTCACCGCTCCTTCTCTATTATTTATTTACTTCCGGGGTTTTGCTTGGTTCTATAAAACACGGACAGGTTCCTGTATTTTATACCCGTATTTTATCTATTATTTTTGCGGTGTTCGAAGATGGTGTCGCGATAAAAAGCTCCGAGTTAAATTCCATTAGGGAAATGATTAAAGCGTCCATACTAACAGATTCTCACTTCTTACTATAATACAGTCAGTCAGTTTTAAGGCGACCAACTCAGGTTAGAATTAGATAATACATTGATAATAGGCAGTCTAAATTTGTATTCTCACATCCCGACCTCTTAGTCTAAAACAGATCTGCTGAAGTATGATTAATCGCCCAGCACGTTCGTATTATTTATTTATTTATTTATTTATTTATTTATTCATTCATTCATTCATTCATTCATTCATTCATTCATTCATTCATTCATTCATTCATTCATTCATTCATTTATTCATTTATTTATTGATTTATTGATTGATTTATCTATTTATCTATTTATCTATCTATTTATCTTTTTATCTATTTATCTATTTATCTATTTATCTATTTATTTATTTATTTATTTATTTATTTATCTATCTATCTATTTATTTCAGTCTCATCTGTATACAAACAATAACAACAAACATGTTTAGATAAATTATCAATTGTTGTATACAGACATTCTATAAAGAATTATACGAGACTATACATATTAAACATGCATACAATATTTACTCACACTGTATTATAAGTATATTTCGTCCACGTGTACAAATCTCGAACCTCACCTATTTTTCGAACCTTTCCATGTGTTGTGGGTTTTTTGCGCATGTGCAAGTGCGCATTACCTCATCAATTCATGAGTTTCGATGCTTTGTCTGTAAACAACACCTCGTAGCTTTAAAAACGAAATATGCGTCATAAACAGGTCATTACAGTATATTTTTCTTTCAGCTATGATAAACATGAGTGAGTGAGTGAGTGAATTGGGTTTTACGTCCGACCAACAGTGTTTCAGTTATTTCCAGACGGCACCCATATGAGACAAGTTATAGTGCTGCCTCACTGGAGTTCCCCTGCCGAAGGTACATGGCAAGGGCACCCCATCCAGGCACATTATCCTAACACCGGGCCGACCAGTCCTAGAACTACCCCTTTAATGTTGAGCGTAGACAAGGGAGCTACTAGTACCAACTTTTAACGACTTTTGGTCTGCCGCGGCAGTGGATCGAACCCATGAGAAAACTCTTAATACTTTATTAAATCAAATCAGAAAAATATAGAAAATCAACATAAATTGAAAAGTGTACCACATTGAAAATGTTTGACAGCTCTGACCCATTCGGGTGATGCAAAGGGCACATGTCCATGATGAAATCACGTGCCTATGAATTTTATGTTACAGTAAACAATTTCTAAAATAAAGGTTCGAAAAGCAGGTGCTCTTTTTCTGACCGCAATTTTTGACTGGATTGTTTGGGGATTAATAGATGAGGATAAAAAAATACTTAATTGTTTCCAGGTATATATGTATAAAAGATTATTTTGAATTGCTGATTTATTATTTTCTTCAATATTCACGGTAAACGTTTTCTGTTCCTGGTCAAAGCTTAAGAGAAGAAAGATGGTGCGACCACGCTAAAGTGTCAATAAAACTAATTACTAATCGCTGCAAAGATGCATATAAATTGCTTAAAACAGCAAAGTAAAATTTGACAATGAAAACACAACGCAAAACGCATAATCCCCAGAAAAGTCTTAAGAGATAAAAAAAATCAAAGTACTGACAGTACTAAAGGTTTCGGACATAATATATATCATATTGATTGTTTGCTGTGGATTTTTCTGAAAATCATGTCAGTAGTTTGGAAGACATTTAAAGAATTGTTTTATGAACATGTCACATACAGGGCGATTCCAATAGCTCATCTTGCCACTTTGTGCCAATAGAGCCAAAGTTGATAGTTTATGTAGTAAAGAGCCATCACTCCGTCAATTGAAAGTAAGGGTCAAGTCAAGTCGTGCTTAGCATAATAGAATTAACGATTTCACCATTATCGTTGAACGAATGAGAACACTGTAGGTCTAGACTGGACCCCGGATGATGCTGACCATTACTTGGTCAGTACCAAACATATGCAAGAAATGTCTGATTTATAAAAATCCTAATTTCCTTAACCCTTTCCCTGTTCTATGTTTATTCCAAATTTCAATACCTACTGCATATTTATGGACAAAAAAGTTCCCATGAAATATGAAAAGTGGCAATTTGTAGCCATTTAAGAAAGTAAAGAAAAAAAGAAAGAAAGAGTAGCATATATATATATATATATATATATATAGGGGCAAAAGGGGCATTTAACTCAGAGTCCGACAACAATATATCGGATTTTTGTAAATACCACAGGAAGGGTATGGAACTTTAAAAATCCGACGACCTTATGTCGGACTTCTTTTGTAAAAAGACACCATGCTGTTTGAACAAAGGCGTTTGGATTGACAGTAGGTCATTGGTAAAATCTATTCATTTTATACTTGGAGATTTCATGAAAAATGGGTCTGTATAATTTGCATATTAAGTATGTACGTTCACTAGTCGTTGTTGCTTTTCACACCTTTGTAGCGTTTAAATAGAACCATGTAACACTTATATATTGGGACCCAAGCGGTGGCCGAGGGGAAAGAGCTGCGTCTATGAATCTCTACCAAATGCAAGTAGAAAAATGATTCTAATATATTTTTTATTCTTTATCTTTTTTTATATTCTTTTCTCTAAATACATTTTAAAGCAAACAAACTAGAAAACATAAGCATGCCTCTTGAAACTTGTTATGGACTTTTTAAAGCATTATGCTATATTAACATACAGTCCTGGTGTCAATAGTATGCATTTCGATGAAACGTAGAGGCAGGATCCAGACCTTGTGCTAGGACAACTATGAATTCGAAAGTACCATGTTCAATTTAAAATTGTCACCTACTCATTATTTTGTGTATTGCATATATAATTATTTAGATTCAATTAGTTTATGCTTTGCATAGTTTTATTTTAAAATTGTCAAACATCTAGGATCCTGATCACAGACCGACACACACAATGTACAACTGGCAATTAGGTCACGATAACCTGCATAATATTTGAAAACTTAGTTTGTTTCAAAAGGAATTACTGCACAGTTCAAACTGACTATAAAAAATTCCCTGAGAATTTGAACAATAATTACATCAACAAAAACAATAGTTTAAAAAGGTACATGTATATAGACACAGAGCGCAAATGGAACGGATCCATGTAAGAAACTTGATTCCTGTTCTATGTTTATTCTAAATTTCAATACCTACTGAATATTCATGAACAAAATAGTTACAATGAAACATGAAAAGTGGAAATTAGTAGCCATTTAAGAAAGGAATGAAAAAGATCTTTCAAATCCCATTAGCCAACAGAGCAGACCCTGATCAGACGAGTTATATAGGAGGAATCAGATCTGGGTCTACTCTGTTTACAAACGCGTGAAAAGCATTTATATGAAGGGAAGGGTTTAGTGTTCTAGCACCCAGTCTCTCCTCTCTACCAGTTTGTACAGCTGAATAAGTCAGTTTGGAAACATTTTTGCAACTTTAGATTAAACATACATGGCAGCAAATAGTGAAAACCCTTCAAACGGGCCCATTAAGGAGGTGTTTGATCTGGGTCTGCACTATTTGCATAAGTGTGTTTGTCAAAATACCTAGGGTAATTAGGGTATCACTTGTAAATCTCTGAAATACATTCAAATGTATAGATTTGTCACCTTTTACAATACAGTAAAACCCCTCTTAACCCGACTTCTGGTAGATCAGAATTTAGAAACTTTTTAGGCAGGTGGCTGCTTAATGCAGGGTGAAAGTCATGCCGAGGAGCTTTCTGCATTATTTCCATCCTGCATTAAGCTGCCACCTGTCTCCAAGACTGATATTTATACTGAATTTAAAGTCTGGTTTAGAGGGGTTTTACCGTACATGTATTTTTGAAATTCTATTTCTTTCAAACCAGATCTTAGCAACAACGTCGCACGACCATTGATTAAATTCATCAGGACACATTGTAATGTCGCAATGGAATCGAATTTCTGCATTTGAATTTTGATCTACCCTAGAAATAGTACCATTGATGTTCGGTATTTCATAGTAGTTCACAAAATGTTGAAAGTGTATCGAAATATCAACCGTGACTGTAATAATCAAATAATTCTTTTCGGTTATGTGTCCATTTCATGTACCTCCAACAATTCTATAAATGTTCTGCAAAAATCTAACAATTGTGTTACTTTGGTCTACCTAACTATTACAACGGTGAAATGGGCTGTTCCAAAATTCAAACAAGTCAAGCTAAAATGAGCTTATGGTTAATATTTAGGGACTTTTCCAAACAATAGTGTAACACGACACACCGTGCAGATCCTGATTAGAGGGCTTCTCTATGAGCCTTCTTACCTGGGTCTCCTCTGTTTGCAAAGGGCATAAGTGACTAGGCTAAAAGGGCATTTAACTCAGAATCCGACAACAATATATCGGATTTTGTAAATACCACAGGAAGGGTATGGAACTTTAAAAATCCGACGACCTTATGTCGGACTTCTGTTGTAAAAAGACACCATGCTGTTTGAACAAAGGCGTTTGGATTGACAGTAGATCATTGGTAAAATCTATTCATTTTATACTTGGAGATTTCATGAAAAATGGATCTGTATAATTTGCATATTAAGTATGTACGTTCACTAGTCGTTGTTGCTTTTCACACCTTTGTAGCGTTTAAATAGAACCATGTAACACTTATATATTGGGACCCAAGCGGTGGCCGAGGGGAAAGAGCTGCGTCTATGAATCTCTAGGTCCTTGGTTCGAATCCCGTCACAACCAAATGCAAATGGAAAAAAGATTCTAATATATTTTTTATTCTTTATCTTTTTTGATATTCTTTTCTCTTAAATACATTTTAAAGCAAATAAACTAGAAAACATAAGCATGCCTCTTGAAACTTGTTATGGACTTTGTAAAGCATTATGCTATATTAACATACAGTCCTGGTGTCAATAGTATGCATTTCGATGAAACGTAGAGGCAGGATCCAGACTTTGTGCTAGGACAACTATGAATTCGAAAGTACCATGTTCAATTTAAAATTGTCACCTGCTCATTATTTTGTGTATTGCATATATAACTATTTATATTCAATTAGTCTATGCTTTGCATAGTTTTATTTTAAAATTGTCAAACATCTAGGATCCTGATCACAGACCGACACACACAATGTACAACTGGCAATTAGGTCACGATAACCTGCATAATATTTGAAAACTTAGTTTGTTTCAAAAGGAATTACTGCACAGTTCAAACTGACTACAAAAAACTCCCTGAGAATTTGAACAATAATTACATCAACAAAAACAATAGTTTAAAAAAATACATGTATATAGACACAGAGCGCAAATGGAACGGATCCATGTAAGAAACTTGATTCCTGTTCTATGTTTATTCAAAATTTCAATACCTACTGAATATTCATGAACAAAGTAGTTATAATGAAACATAAAAAGTGGAAATGAGTAGCCATTTAAGAAAAGAAAGAAAAAGATCTTTCATATTCCATTAGCCAACAGAGCAGACCCTGATCAGATGACTTCTATAGGAGTCATCAGATCTGGGTCTACTCTGTTTACAAACGCGTGAAAAACATTTATATGACGGAAAGGATTAAGTGTTCTAGCACTCAGTCTCTCCTCTCTACCAGTTTGTACAGCTGAATAAGTCAGTTTGGAAACATTTTTGCAACTTTAGATTAAACATACATGGCAGCAAATAGTGAAAACCCTTCAAACGGGCCCATTAAGGAGGTGTTTGATCTGGGTCTGCACTATTTGCATAAGTGTGTTTGTCAAAATACCTAGGGTAATTAGGGTATCACTTGTAAATCTCTGAAATACATTCAAATGTATAGATTTGTCACCTTTTACAATACAATAAAACCCCTCTTAACCCGACTTCTGGTAGATCAGAATTTAGAAACTTTTTAGGCAGGTTGCTGCTTAATGCAGGGTGAAAGTCATGCCGAGGAGCTTTCTGCATTATTTTCATCCTGCATTAAGCTGCCACCTGTCTCCAAGACTGATATTTATACTGAATTTAAAGTCTGGTTTAGAGGGGTTTTACCGTACATTTATTTTTGAAATTCTATTTCTTTCAAACCAGATCTTAGCAACAACGTCGCACGACCATTGATTAAATTCATCAGGACACATTGTAATGTCGCAATGGAATCGAATTTCTGCATTTGAATTTTGATCTACCCTAGAAATAGTACCATTGATGTTCGGTATTTCATAGTAGTTCACAAAATGTTGAAAGTGTATCGAAATATCAACCGTGGCTGTAATAATCAAATAATTCTTTTCGGTTATGTGTCCATTTCATGTACCTCCAACAATTCTATAATGTTCTGCAAAAATCTAACAATTATGTTACTTTGGTCTACCTAACTATTACAACGGTGAAATGGGCTGTTCCAAAATTCAAACAAGTCAAGTTAAAATGAGCTTCTGGTTAATATTTAGGGACTGTTCCAAACAATAGTGTAACACGACAAACCGTGCAGATCCTGATTAGAGGGCTTCTCTATGAGCCTTCTTACCTGGGTCTCCTCTGTTTGCAAAGGGCATAAGTGACTAGGCTAAAAGGGCATTTAACTCAGAATCCGACAACAATATAACGGATTTTTGTAAATACCACAGGAAGGGTATGGAACTTTAAAAATCCGACGACCTTATGTCGGACTTCTGTTGTAAAAAGACACCATGCTGTTTGAACAAAGGCGTTTGGATTGACAGTAGGTCACTGGTAAAACTATTCATTTTATACTTGGAGATTTCATGAAAAATGGATCTGTATAATTTGCATATTAAGTATGTACGTTCACTAGTCGTTGTTGCTTTTCACACCTTTGTAGCGTTTAAATAGAACCATGTAACACTTATATATTGGGACCCAAGCGGTGGCCGAGGGGAAAGAGCTGCGTCTATGAATCTCTAGGTCCTTGGTTCGAATCCCGTCACAACCAAATGCAAATGGAAAAAAGATTCTAATATATTTTTTATTCTTTATCTTTTTTGATATTCTTTTCTCTAAATACATTTTAAAGCAAACAAGCTAGAAAACATAAGCATGCCTCTTGAAACTTGTTATGGACTTTGTAAAGCATTATGCTATATTAACATACAGTCCTGGTGTCAATAGTATGCATTTCGATGAAACGTAGAGGCAGGATCCAGACTTTGTGCTAGGACAACTATGAATTCGAAAGTACCATGTTCAATTTAAAATTATCACCTGCTCATTATTTTGTGTATTGCATATAAAACTATTTATATTCAATTAGTCTATGCTTTGCATAGTTTTATTTTAAAATTGTCAAACATCTAGGATCCTGATCACAGACCGACACACACAATGTACAACTGGCAATTAGGTCACGATAACCTGCATAATATTTGAAAACTTAGTTTGTTTCAAAAGGAGTTACTGCACAGTTCAAACTGACTATAAAAAATTCCCCGAGAATTTGAACAATAATTACATCAACAAAAACAATAGTTTAAAAAAGTACATGTATATAGACACAGGGCGCAAATGGAACGGATCCATGTAAGAAACTTGATTCCTGTTCTATGTTTATTCAAAATTTCAATACCTACTGAATGTTCATGAACAAAGTAGTTACAATGAAACATGAAAAGTGGAAATGAGTAGCCATTTAAGAAAGGAAAGAAAAAGATATTTCAAATTCCATTAGCCAACAGAGCATATCCTGATCAGACGACTCCTATAGGAGTCATCAGATCTGGGTCTACTCTGTTTACAAACGCGTGAAAAACATTTATATGAAGGAAAGGTTTAGTGTTCTAGCATCTCAACCAGTTTGTACAGCTCAATAAGTCAGCTTGGAAACATTTTTGCAACTTTAGATTACAGCTTGCTTAATCCTTACAATGCTGAGTGATGTTTCGTTTGCAACAATTGACGTCTGCGTCAATTCTTCAATAAACTTTCTTTCATTTTATGCAAAAATATGATCAAGATGACAAACAGTTTGGATCCTGATGAGACGCAGAATTATGTGGCCTCTCATCTGGATCCAAACTGTTTGCATAGGTAATCACAGTTTCGCCGCTAGCGTGCAAAGAGTTAAGCGTATGACCTCTAGAGATTTTAGCATGATGTAACAGTTGCCCTGCACTACTGACCACCAGTGCGCTGTAACCTTTATACGGTAAAGGACGTAAAGAACAGAAGAAGTCTATTTAACCCTTAATTTCCCCGTATAAACTTGTTTTCATGCATCTGCAAATAGATTCGACCCAGATCAGACAGCTCGCTCCCATAGATTCAGGGTCTGCTCTGTTGCTAATGGATCCACCTTCCATATTTCATTATAAATATCTTGTAAGATTCCGGAACCGGATTGTAAGCCATGCACTGCACATGCGCGTATTCTCTTAGGGGGATTCCCGCTAGGTAGCGCTCGTGCAATAGGGTTTTCCGCCATAGTTTGAGTCGCAATCCATTTTATAAGGATTTCGGCAAAAGCCGAAACCCTAAAAAAGGGCACTGATTAGCAACCGGTAACTGCATGGTGGACATACAAGAATAAATTAGGAATGGGCTAAGATACTATTTGCATTATTTACATAAAAACGAAGATCTTCGATTTGAAATCTTAAAGCATGTTTTTATCACTTAATAAAGAGAAAGTACTTGACCCCTGTGTTGCCTTTACAGAAAAAGACTATCGCGAATATTATGGTTTAAAGGTCAGTCCGATTAATGTAGGCATCACTATGAAGAGAGGGTGTTTGTAAACTATTAACGTACAGTAAAACCTCTCTATAATACCCACTAAATTACATCAAGCATTTTGTGTTAACGGCAGGTGGCTGCTTAAAGCAAAGTGAAAGTAAAAACAGAACGCTCCAATAGGAGCGTTCTGTTTTACTTTCACATTGCTTTAAGCGGCCATCTGCCTTAAATACCAAATAATTAACACAATTTAGTGGCCGTTATAGAGAGGTTTTACTGTATTACCATTCTTAACCAGACGTTCAATTTAGTATAAATATCGGTTTTGGAGACAGATGGCGGCGTAATGCAGGGTAAAAGTCATGCAGAAAGAGCTTTTCTACATGACCTTCACCCTTCAAGAATCAGCCACCTGTCTAAAAGTATCTAAATTCTTCTCTATTAGATTTCCAGTTTAGTGGGTTTTTTACCGTATCTAGGCCCTTATCCAAGAAAGGCATGTTAGTGATACAGTAATACAACATATTGCATTAAGCAACAGCATGCTTTTATATACTCCTACACTAAATAAAGGCATCTGGTCGTATTAGCCAGGCTTTCATGTACAAATCAGATTTCATCTAGTTTTGTACAAAATGCCCACGTATACTGACACTAGAGCAGTTTTCTGGAGAAAAAACCCACAACAACATACCTTGCCATTATCGTATATTGATATGTACATATAGTAGTGGTATTAATGTGTTTTTAGAAGAAAAAATGCATCTGATCGAAGTTATGGGTATTTTAGTGTGTCAGATTGGATACTTTTTAAATAAATCAAAAGGAGTTAATTACTGTACACAGTGCCAGTGCTACACACTGAAGTGACCCCATTCTTTGTGATATTTTTAACCCATTCCCACATATTGACGCCTTTTGTGCCTCTGTAAAAGTCACTTTTTGAAACCATTCTGATAAATACAGCAAATGCTCTATTTATCAGAATGGTTACAATACTACACAATTCTAAATATTTTCTTTTCTCTTGTAAATGCTCCTTTTGGGTAGACTTTTTGAAAGAGGTTAGATCTAAAAATAGCCTAAGTGTGAAAGGGTTATATACTGAAAACGAACTGGACTGGAAAATACGAAAACAAGGGCGTCAAATGGTTCCAAAAGATTCAAAAGGCAACATGTGTCAGAAGGCGTCAAAATGTGTCAAATTTATCCAAAGGTTACAAAAGGCGGTTTAAATGTATCAAGTTTGGCTTACTGCACAATGGGCGAATTGATACCAACTGGTATATTCAGTTGTCTGTGCTTTATCATTTTCCTGTTCACAGCTATGGAAAAGAAAAGGAGAAACATCTAAAAAAAATTAACTTAAACCTTAGCGCTCTAATCAGGTGTTTATCGGCTGCTTCAATTCTCAACGTAGATTGTTTTTAACTTTTCGCAGTCTACAAATTACAAAATGTTTGGATCAAAATGAGACACCGAGTTACTGCACATATCATCTGGATCCAAACTGTTTTCAAATTGAATCAACGCTTCGTTCAAATTGAATCAAAGCTTCGTTAGTAGAGTGCTAAAGATATTTAAGCACGTGACCATTACTCAGTGTGTTAACCCGTTCCCTGTTCTATGTTTATTCCAGATTTTAATACCTACTGCATATTCATAACAAAATAGTTATATTGAAATATGGAAGGTAGAACATTGTAGCCATTTCAGAAAGTAAAGAAAGAGATCTTTCAAATTCCATCAGCAAACAGAGCAGACCCTGATCAGACGGCTCCTCTGATCTGGGTCTACTCTGTTTGCAAATACATGAAATATATGAGGGAAAGGGTTACCTCTGTCGCTGCCAATGTCCTATCTGTGATTACCTATATAAACAGTTTGGATCCAGATGAGACGCCGAGTAAATCGGCGTCTCATCAGGATCCAAGCTGTTTGTTACTATGAACTATGTATACGAATATGAAAATTGTATCAGGAGGCAAAGTTTGCAGGCGATAAAAGATGGCAGCGATAGAGTTAAAGTTTAATTGGCGCGATAGCATTAGCTGTTGCGTCTATATGGAACGCATTCGGTGGAATTTCACTGGTAGGAGGGCTGATTTATCAAGACTTGTGAAACTATTGTGGAATTGTAATTTGTGGTTTGTGAGTGTAAAAACAGTATGGCTGGAATAATACAATTATATGTAGTTGGAAACACGTCGACATATTTGTTTCCACTGTATAATTGTATGTATTTTGGAAATGAAAATTTTAGAAAATGATTTCCCCTATGGTCGGGGCTAATACAAAATGTATAAAACCGCAACGGCAAGATCATCAAGGATAATCACCGAGGAAATGACTAACATGTTGCGAAACCGAGTATGCCTAAAACACGAAAGGATGACTTTGGGCGAAAGGAGGCGAAAGGAGGATTAAAAAATAATTACGGCTATTTATTATTGATAACTGTGATGTTGCATTCTGATAAGGAATACATTGACATTGGCAGTGCCAACGAAAGGAAACGAAAACAAATCGAAAAACAAACACCACCAGAAAAATATCCATAAGGCAAGGACATACGCATTTTCCATTTTTGTCACAAATGCAAAGGCCACAACCATGCGTGCCCCAACAAATTTCCCCCAAGTCAGAATATATATAACAGTACAGCACTATCCCTCTAAACCGGAATTCTAACAGAGAATAATTTAGATACTTTAGGCAAGTGGTTGCTTAATGCAGTGTGAAATGCTCTGGGAGCTTTCTGCATTATTTTCACCCTGCATTAAGCTGCTACCTTTCACCAAGACCAATATTTATACTAAATTGAACGCCCGGTTTGGAGGGGTTTACTATAATTATATTTTAACCTTACTATATAATCCCGCAAACAAATCCAATGGACAGTTGTTTTAAAGATCTGAAACATTGCCAACACACTGATGTAATGGTCATGGATTTCTCCGAATGTTTTGGCAATGTTGATTACCATAAATTATGACATAAACTTAGAAAATGGATATGAAACCAGAAGTCGATAAATGAATTAGACCATTCTTAACCATTTCCTTCATAAATACGCATTTCTACGCCTCTGTAAAAATCACCTGTTTGAAACTATTGTGATAAATAGAGCATTTGCTCCTATAGGAGCAAATGCTCTATTTATCACAATGGTTTCAAACTACAAAATTCTGAAATTTTCCTTTTCTCCAGTAAATGCTCCTTTTCGGTAGATTTATTCAAAGTGGCTGGATCTAAAAATAGCCTATGAGGTAATGGGTTAAATAACCGCACACATACAGTGGTTGGTGAAGATCAAAATTCCAGCGAATTGCATGTGGTGTCTGTGTTCCACAGGACTCGGTTACTGGTCCATGTTTGTTTTCAAGTTGTGTAAATGACATAACTGTTCAGCCAACCCGTTTGCTGACATCAACATTGTTTACCTGATTGTAAACAATCCCAGACAGATGCACAAAAAACTATATCCTTGAGACATGGTAACGAGATTAGGTTATGGAATACACTGTGGTGTTTTAATAGTAACCCACAAGAGCCCCAGCAAGATTTCAAAACAGCAGAAACTGTTTTAAGCCGCCGTCAAAAAGAAGTTTGTCTATTTATGGGTCTGTATATGCAGGTGGTAGCTTAATACAGGTCAAAAGTAACTTTGCCCTGCATTAAGCAAACACCTGCTTTTAAGACTCCTGTGGTCATAAATGGATGGCCATGAACTGAAAATGCAAATACAATAAAACCCCTCTAATGCGACCACCAAAAAGGTGCATAATTCACAGTGGCAAAGGCAAGTGGTAGCTTAATGCAAGACCTACAGGAGCTTTCTGCATAATTTTCGTCCTGCATTAAGCAACCACCTGTTTATGAAGACAGCCATGTTTGTTTATTCATTGGTCGCATTAGAGGGGCTTTACTGTACTAAGGGGGTGGGGTAATGATATAAAAAATATCTAAACTGGTCAATACATGGAAACAGCATCCCAACAAGAGCAACTGATTCACCGATATTCATTAAATAAATGGCAAAACTAGAAATATTTCTGCAATTACCTATGTTATGTCCCAGTTAGAATATTGTTCAGCTGTTTGGCATCCTATTATCCCACAACACTGAACGTGTCCAAATACATGCGTGGTAGGCTGGCAGCTATGATTATACCAACATCGTATCACAACAGACCTACACTGGCCAACACCGGAGCAAAGAAAGGATAATAACTACAGTTGAACTTCAATATATCGAACTCGGATTACTCGAACTTCAGGATAACTCGAAGTAAAAGGTCTTTCCTTCCATAATATTTACGATACAGAATTGTTCAAAAATGTATTACTACGCATATATAGAAATTTAGAAACACATGTGACAGCTAAATGCAGGCCGAAAGTAATACTGAAAGATTTCATCATTACTTTCGACCTGCATTAACATGTGCATGAAATTGTTCAAATTATAAATCGGATGACCCGAACTTGTTATTTCGAAGTAATGTGTATGGCCCATTGAAGTTCGAGATATCGAAGTTCAACTGTATATCGTGTTCCTATATAAGATACCGGTAAAACATAAACTACTTTCTGTCTGCCTCTACACGTAACTTTTTGTCACAAGCTGTATCGTCTAAACTCATTTTCCTAGGTACATTAGATACTGGAATAATTCATTAGAGCACATACACCTATCGCTTTCAATGCTGAATATTTAAAGTAAAATGACCCAGCAGAGTTTAACCTTTAGCCTGCTGAGCAAATTATTTTTACAGAATTTTTCACCTACTGCATTTCAAAAATTCAAGCTATACTCAATTTGTCTACCAAAATACAATCAGGATGTCAAACAGTTTGGATCCTGATGAGATGCCGAGTTACTCGGCGTCTCATCTGGATCCAAACTGTTTGCATAGGCATTAACTCATCCGCCCATAGCAGGCTAAAGGTTAATGCCAGAACATATGGTATGCTTAAATTTCCCTGCTGTGTGAATGGGGATGATAAGCAGTGCAGACGCAGATCAAAGGGCTCTTCTATGGGCCTTCTGATCTATCTATACACTGTTTGCTAATGTCAATTCACTCAAGTCCCCATTCAAAGGGTTAATCCCCTACTTCGAGGTAATCTATATAGTTTATATACAGTAAAACCCCTCTAATGCGACCACCTAATGAACAAACATGGATGTCTTCATAAGAAGGTGGTTACTTTATGCAGGACGAATGTTATGCAGAAAGCTCCTATAAGCTACCACCTGCCTTTGCCACTGTGAATTATACCCTTTTTGGGGGGTCGCATTAGAGGGTTTTTACTGTAGTCATGTAATGTTTGAAGGTAACACGGATAACCTTTAACACCATGAATAGTAATACATGTATTCGAAATAATGTATGAATAATTACATGTAGCTTATTGTTTCAAAATGGCATGTGAACAAAAAACAAAAAAAGTTTGGTCATGAAAAGATTACTGATGTATTCTATTAACGATTTAGGTGAACAATTCGGAAAAAGGCAAATCGCTAACAGAATTAACTCTGTACCTCATGGTGACGCTTTAGACACATTTGCAAACATAGTACAGTGCTCCCTCTCTACAACGACACCCTTTGGGATACGAATATTGTATGTTTTGTTCAGAGGGAGTTGTTATAGGGAGGGAAAATCAAACATTATTAGCTTGTTTGCAGATCACCAGATAAGGTGTATTTCGAGAACTAAAACCGTTATGCCTCAATCAAACCCTATGTTGTGACCATTCTTTAGAATCGTCACAAAGTGACGATTCTAAAGAGTGGTCACAACATAGGGTTTGATGGAGGCATAAAGAAAATACGATGGAAAAAGGTTGTTTCCGGAGCCGTATTGTTTCGGAAACAGTGACATGCGTTGTTGTAAGGAGGGAATCGTTATTGAGAGGGCCGTTGTAGGGAGGGAGCACTGTAGACCCAGATCAGACGACTTTTGTAGGAACCATCTGACCTGGGTCTGTTAATGTGTGATATAATATATATATGATTCTAAAGTTTCCGTCATGGCAAAAAAACTTTTGTTCATTGACCATTATGAAATTCAATTAACCCATTTGCTCCCAGTGGATTATTCCATGCTTAAATATTGGATTGGTCAATTTTTTTTATCTAAGGGGTGCCTGGTCAAAAATTTTAATTTCGTTTTGTTTTATTTTGAAATTCCTATCAACAAACAGTGTAGACTCTGATCAGACGCCGCATTATGCCTAAGTCCCATATATGGTATCGTGGGACAAATGGGTTAAGGAATACTCATGCAGTCATGAATTCATCTATAAATATCACTGAGGTCAAAGGTTAAACAATACAACCAGAACATGATACTGCATAGCAACAAAGAATGACAATACCAAACAAAAACAAAAAAAGGTTAAGCAAAAGAAAAAACAACAAACCAAAACATTACATTCTAATTTCGAAGTGTATTGTATGACCAAACGTATGAAGCGATACAGAACTGACTTCAATGTTTCTTGGGTGTGGCCAAAAGTTCCCTTGTTCATGCACTATAATAAAATGCAACCAATTAATATTCATGCAGCTTCGTGAATATTTATTCATGAGGTAAAGGACTATTGGCGAATTAATGTTTAACATTGCGAACAGTCTGGATCTGGATCAGACGTCAAGTAATTTGTTTTTCTCTGAATGAAAGATTCAAACTGTTGGACACTTTGTGAAGTCATAATGTAGCCAAGGGCATTTGCATTCAAACTATTTACACATCAGTATGTAAAAGTTATCCACATATGTATTGAATAATGACATCATGAATAGTAATTAGAATACCTTTTCATAATGGGACACGAACACTGGACATTTTGTTAATGGCTGAAACTATAGAGTCATATATATAATAGGAGTCGTCTGATCTGAGTCTTCTCTGTTTGCAAATGCGTGAAAACACTTTATATGAAGGAAAGGGTTAACCCATTGCTTCACGAATATTCATGCATAGAAATAATGACGCTAAGGATACTTATTAGCTGATGTTTTACAATGGCACATAAGCATGGGAACTTTTTGCCACGACAACAACTGAAGAATCCGAGTCCATGCTTATAAAACTTTTTAATTGAGTCTGAGTTCGTTCTCAAGCTTTTGATTGGCCAGATTTGAGTTATCAAGCTTTTGATTGGTCAGATTTGAGCCAAAGGCTCAAATCTGACCAATCAAAAAACTTGAGAACGAACTCAGACTCAACTAAAAGTTTTATAAGCATGGATACAGATCTATATCATGTCATTTCTATAATTTCATAAGCAAACAGAGCAGACCCTGATCAGACATTATGATTTAATATTCATATAATTCTAAAGTTTCTTTTCCTTATTTTCATAAAGACTTGCCTGAAGTTGTACACAATTCTGTCAAAATGTTTGCAGATGATGCAAAACTATTCTCAAAAGTGGATAGTGCAGAAGAGGCCACAAATCTACAATCAGACATAGACAAACTGATATCATGGTCTGAGAAGTGGCAACTTAAATTCAATATAGACGAGTGTAAACATATGCACATTGGGAAAAGCATTGAGCATTCGACCTATAGCATGAACTGCATAGAAGGGAGGAAGAAATTGATAAAGTAGATGAAGAAAAGGACCTAAGTGTAATGATAGACTCCAGTCTGAAATTCGTTCCTCATATCCAGATATCTGTCAAAAAGGCAAACTGTATCTTAGGACTAATCAAGAGAACAGTTAGATATATAGATGAGTCTGTATTCCTAAACCTGTATAAATCACTAGTGAGGCCACACCTCGAATATGCTTCTACAGTGTGGTCAGTCATCTACAAAAAAGAGAGTCAATTGATAGAGAACGTTCAAAGAAGAGCTACAAAACTTGTACAAGGCAATCAGAACAAAAATTATACAGACATAATGAAAAATTTGGGAATACCTTCACTAGAATATCGTAGGCTTAGAGCAGTCATGATCCAAGTATTCAAAATTTTAAACGGGATAGATAAAGCTGACAAAACACAACTCTTCACTCTTAACCAAAATGTTGTAACAAGGGGTCATCCACAGAAATTAAAAAAAGAAACATTTTAGGCTAGACATCAGACGGCACACATTCTCGCAACGAATAATAAATTGGTGGAATAGCCTTCCTGAGGAAGTGGTCACCTCAGACACACTGAATATATATTTAAAAGCAGATTGAATTTTCATTGGAGTGATTTAAAAAAAAAAAAAATTCAGCCAGACTGCTATGACACTTTCACCCAAACCGGACCAGGACAAATATATGAGACGGCTCGGAGAGTTACTAGTAACTAATATTGAGTTCGACAACAGGTAACAGGTAATGATATTTTTCTTTTGCCCAGAGTGCCGTTATAAATACTCAGTTATTTTATATGCATGATGTCATTATTTCTTGCCTGAATATTCATGGAGTAAAGGGTTTTATATATATACATGTGCATGTATATGTACTTTTCGAAGCTTTTGATAAAATATTCAGTGTATACGCTGTTTGGCATTGATGGTGTTTACTTTTGTAATCCTTCAAGACTTTCTCCCAGTTCGGTAAATATTATGTATATGTATCTCAGTTTCAGTTATTCTGCAATCCTATTAAAATCTAATCGTTTGTCCGCTTGATCTAGTAGTTGACTCATAAAGTTTGAAGTCTATACTCTATTATTTAATATATAAAGATAACCAAAATGACCGTCGTTAGTTACAAAGCCAATTAATATTTTTTTCCACACGACCATTTTTGTACTCGTTGAATGTTGAATTTTAAAAATGGAAACGTTTATCATTTCTGAATGGCAGAGAATGGAATTGGAATGGCAAAGAGTGAAGACCATGATACATTTAGGATAAAGAAAAACGTTCCATGACCTTTGGCCTAGATATGATCACCAAAACAACGCACCTTTTTTCATGCACACTTATCTGGGAAGGTGACCGGACTCTCGTATGCCGCACATACCTCGGTGGTCTAGTGGTAACGCGCTAGACTATCAGTCCGGAGGTCCGGGGTTCAAATCCCGGTCCCACCCGGAAATTTCAGAGACGCTTTTCCGTGTCTCCCACCCGCACATCCTCTCCACCCAGGGGTTAAAATGGGTACCTGTGAGGGTCACTCGCCGGTACTGCGGCTGCATGATTGCGCCATATGTTAGCAGTGCTCAATACTGTAGGCCAATGACTCGATGACCAGGGGAGTAAATGTACAGTCGGCTGAGCGGTCATTCGGACTGAAAGTAGACTATAACTAGGTACTTTACTTTACATACCTCAGTAACCTCTCAGTAACCTTTCAGTAACTATCAATTGATTAACAGTTTCCTTCATATAAACGCCGTTCAGTGATTTTGCAAACAGAGAAGACCCAGCTCAGGAGCCGTCAGATCAGGGTCTGCTCTGTTTGCTTACTACACTATAGATTTGATTCTACAGTTTCTACCAAAATCAAAATAATCTTGTGTAGTTTGCCATTATAAAAAATCAGCTAATAAATATTCATGATGTCATTATTTCTTACATGAATATTCCGCAGGGAAATGGTTAATTAACGTTGGTGTCGATACAAACACACTTTTATCACTTGTAAAATTAAATAAAATATTTTGGAATCAAAACTCTTTTGGCGCAAAATTTAAAAATGCCGTCTGCAATAATAATTTCATACTAAATATAATTCTAAACTAAAAAAAAAAGGTATATTAGTAAAACATTTATTTTTAAAAACATGTATGCTTGGGCTAAACCAATACAGAAAACAGTGAAGGCCCAGGTCAGATGCCGCCTTGAAAAGGCGGCATTTGACATGGGACTGCACTGTTTTCAATGCTGCCAACAGGCGACATTGGCGCCGAAAGAGTTAATGCAGAACAAGTAATGTGCGAAACTTCTTGAGAAGCTGGCTGCAGCTGACCAGCAAGGGAGGCCATTCCAGGTTCTTATTACACAGTTTAAATGGGATTATCTCCCTTATATTAATTTCCTTTTTTATTTTTCTTCTCTTCTTTCCTTTCTTTATTCTTCTCATTACCATTCCCCCTTTTTATACAGTAGAAACTCGATTATTCTAACACCCAGATACATACCATTATTGATCTTTAACACTGGTGGCAGCTTAATGCAGGATGATAGGCATGCAGAAAGCTCTCAGAGGAGCTTTCTGCATGTCTTTCATCCAGCATTAAGCAGTCACCTGCCTACAACTATATAAATATACTGAAATAATAGTTTTGTAGTATCGCATTTTTACTTATAATATTTGCCGTTAAGACGAAACAGCAAGCAGATCAATAGCTTCCGTACATTATAGCGTTCTGTTTCAAACAGAGCTGACCATGATCATGTTATGAAAAGGTAAACCCAGTGCCAGAGACTCCAAATTTTGAGCTTTATATGGCTTGATAATACTTTTATCACGCGTTTGAAACTTGTGTCTTTACGTATTTGTGCTTTACGTCATACTTTGATGTGTGCGCACGAGTTAATCGTGGGCTTTTGGCAAGGCATGGCTGGTCATTCTACAGGTCACCTTCACATTCTGTCACATTCAGTTTTGTAGTATATTGATTGCCTTAGGAATCAAATGTGTTACACATGTGACAGGTAATTTGAATGTATGTTACCGTGTTTTTATTCGCGCTATATGTGTGTTCTTAAACTATGATAGCGAGATGACACATTTTACGTGTGGTCCAACACTTGGCGATGTGACATTTGACAATTAGGCATATTTTTCCAGAGTTTATGACATTTACGAATGTTTTATCTCTGATTTTTCCTGGGCGAGTCAATTGTAGTGTCATTATAACACAGAGTTACCCATATTTGTATTGTCAAAATAATTACATGTATCATGTTGGCTTGCGGAACCAGCATACATGTACGCCCCGCTAAAATTGCTCAAACAAAATTTTTTAGTAATATTTTAGATCTAGATCTACTAAAAAATCAATAAAACAATTATTTAATCGGAGTGTTTTTTTTATTTCCCTCACCCAGTTAAGCTCTTTTTCAACATGTATTACAAGCATTCTATTTAGTTATGTTATCCAACACACAGGGGTCTGGACCGCTTCATGGGGGTCTACATGTACTATATAATAACAAGGGTTCCAACTAACAGAACGGACATCCGTGTACCACAAGTACAAATATGAATGTAACTCTTGCAATTTCAATATTAATTTTGTAACTCTTTCGGCTATTGAAAGCCAATATATTTTACTATCAAATAAATATAATCTTCTCACAGTAACTTACGCGCAATTATCAACGATTTTCTAAAAATTTCACGTGTTTTCTGGGTCATTGACAAACGTTCGTTCACCCCTGTTTCACTATATCACAGCCATGACCTGGCGATTTTCAGTTCAAAAGATGGCGTGTTGAATAAAACAACCCAATTATATCACCAATCGCCATTTGTTTTGTCCTCTAAATAAGTAAGCAACTAGCAACAGCGGCCTTTCCGTCTGTCGTTATGTTTCTATTTCGGATGCTGCCATTTTGCAACAAATTTGAATGGAGCCATTTCATTGGATGAGCGAAGGAAAAGTTGGAAAATCCGTGACGTCACGTACAATGGCTCCTTCCTCGACGATATGAAGTAAACTGACAAAACTCGCTAGTTTTACATCATTCTTTTGATGTTGGGGACTAAATAATTGGAGGTGGGTGTTAGAATTGATTCGTTTTATTGACTCACGCCATTTTTTGAACTGCAAATTGCCAGGTTATTGCTGTGATATAGTGAAACCGGAGTGAACGAACGTTTGTCAATGACCCTAAAAACACGTGAAATTTTGTGAAAATCGTTGTTGGATTGATACTTGTTCATAAGTTACCGTTATAAGATCATATTTATTTGATAGAAAAATATATTGGCCTTCAATAGCCGAAAGAATTACGAAATTATCATTTAAATTGTAAGAGTTACAGTCATATTTGTACTCGTGGTACACGGCTATCCGTTCTGTTAGTTGGAACCCTTGTTATTATATAGTACATGTAGACCCCCATGAAGCGGTCCAGACCCCTGTGATCCAACATAAATTCTATGCCCCCTAATCTGAAATCCTGGATCGATCCGCACCTGAAATCACTGTAGTTTATGTACATGTATACGTCCTTTGTCTCAGAATTACATGCCGTGCTCGGTAAGAAGCTCTTATGGAGCAAATGCTCTATTTATCACAATGGTTTCAGAACTACACAATTATAAAATTTCCTTTCTGCTAGTAAATGCTCCTTTTCGGTAGATTTATTCAAAGTGGATGGGTCTAAAATAGTCTTTGAGGTAATGGGTTAATATTCATGGAAAATGTGACATTCCGAACATTTTTAGCTGATTTTTATAATAGCACAGACCTTTTAGCTACTGCAAAAAACTGTAGAATTAGATATATAATTCATGATCAGAAGACTCCTGCAGGAGACGACTGATCTGGGTCTACGGTGTGTACAAAGAAATCAAAGAGCATCTCTGTCAGGTAAGGGATTTCCCCTTTTCCCCATATAAACGCCTTTTCACGCACTCGCAAACAGAGTAGACCCAGATCAGACAGTTCCTATAGATTAGGTCTTGGCGATTGGACGTTACGCGTGGACGTCTTGACCGAGGGCGATCTCTGGTGGTTCCAGACTGTTTGTAACGTCTCCACAAGGCGTCTACGGTATTTCGGTGCACACCAAATTGTCTGACAACACCAGTACGACATAAACCAGCTTCAATCATGCTTGGCATCTCTCAGTTACAGTCAACGTTGGCATGGTGTATCAAAGACATTTTTCAAAGTTATGCCGGTTATTGCCTTACAGGTTTTATATATTAGCAAGTAGGGGTGACCTGTCGTTTTTATTTATATATTTGGTTTTTTCCAAACTATTCCATTCTATACATCAGGGTTTTGCTTAAATTGACGAGAGAATTTCTCGTGAAACTCGTGCATTTGGTTAGACTCGAAGTCCGATTGCCTTTACACATGTATTATATTGATTGAATTAAACAGTATAAGTTGAAATAGTCGGTAAAATGCTAAGCTCACCTAATACAATAGTGGTATTATCCCAATCCACGGGTCATCTGTACCAAAGGTGCCCGACGCATGCTTGGACTCACCCATAGACCCCCCCCCCCCCCAAAAAAAAAAATAAATAAAAAAAATAAATAAAAATGTGATCGAAGTATGTTCAACTAGCCTAAAACTATCTATTTGAACCCTAAACCACTCCGAAAAACAAGAAAAACACGACCCGGAAAAAACCCCTAATAGTTAAAAATCATAAAGAATGTTATATATAGAGTAATCAGTTCACCCTACCATGTATATTGATAATTTTAAATGCTATACAAGGTGGTGGGCAGACAGTGGAGTCTTGGTTTACTCCAGTCTCTGTGCACAAGTCGTAGTATCTGGGTCCATGCTTATAAAGCTTTTAGTTGAGTCTGAGTTTCGTTCTCAAGCTTTTGATTGGTCAGATTTGAGTTCTCAAGCTTTTGATTGGTCAGATTTAAGGCTTTGGCTCAAATCTGACCAATCAAAAGCTTGAGAACGTACTCAGACTCAACTAAAAGTTTTATAAGCATGGACCCAGTATAATTTTACAAGTATAAGCATTTCAGGTCCATAAGCATTGTCGCCTGATTCAATTGAATAAAAAAACTGTCATTTATTTGCAAACGTATGATCAAAGTGACAAACAGTTTGGATCCTGCTTAGACTCCCCATTGTGCAGTCTCGCATTTATTTGGACCCAGACGGTTTGTAGAGATAATCATGGTTTCGCCGTTAGTGCGGAAAGAGTCAATAACATGACCCGAATTCTTGCTTTTATTGCATAAAAGTAATTGAATTGTCCGTGTATCCGTGTACAACCTAGCTTGTCCGGGACATATAACTGCTGTGACTTTGACCCCTGATTTCGGCTATACAAAAACCTTGTCCGGAGCATATGCCTTGCATTACTTGAGGTTGGAACGCCAAATTTGGTGCGTGAGTTAATCGTTGGGATTGCAGAGTGTCATGTACCATTTTAGGTAACTGTGACCTTGGCCTGTGACCATGGCTATAGAAAAACATAGTATCCGTGTAAAGCTTGTTCGAAGCATATTCACTACATTAGTTCAGGTAGGAATGCTAAATTTGGTATGTAAGTACAACTTGGAGTGGTGGAGTGTTGTGTATCATTTTCCGGCCACAGTTACCTTGACCTCTGACATCGGCTATAGGAAAACCTTGCATTGAGCATATCTCCTGCATTACTGGAGGTAGGAAAGCCAAACATGGTGTGTTAGTACATCTTGTGATGGCAGCGTGTCATGTACCGTGTTTAAGTCGCTGTGACCTTGACCTCAGACCTCAACTACAGCTACAGAAAAACCTTGTCCGAAGCATATCTTTGTAGTATTTGGTAGGAAAGCCAAATTTGGTGTATGAGTACATCCTGGGATGGTGGAGTGTAGCGTACTGTTTAAGGTCACTGATTTTTTCCTTGATCGCTGGTCACAGTTATAGAAAAAAACTTGTCTGGGGCATATCTTCTATAATATATTACTTGTCAAATTTAGCGAGCGAGTTCATCTAGGGATAGTGGAAAGACATTGACCTCTGACCTCAGCTATAGTAAAAATCTTGTCCGAAGCATATCTCCTATAGAGTGTTGTGTACCATTTTCTGGTCACCGTGACCTTGAACTTTTAAGTTGAAAATGGGTATTTTAGATAATATTCTCATTGTTGCTTAGTCGTGCCTTGCTTTTAAATGATATATTGTAGATCAGATTCTACAGTTTATGCTTGAGTCAATTTTTTCTGTGTTCAGATGCCATTATAAAAAATAGAATTCACGATGTCTTTAGTTTCTTACATGAATATTAAACGGGGAATGGATTAAAATACAGTTACTATGGTTTGTTGTTCTGTCTATAGTCTAGGATCCCTGGCAGTACAGGCAAGGACATAGGGAAGGCATGCTAGGGTATCTACACACTCCACGACGTGTACATCAGGAAGATGAAGGTCTTGAAGAAGTCAAAGTTTGACAGTAAGTGGAGTTGTTGCATTGACAGAAATCCTGATGTCTATAATACATTTGTTTGTCCCAAACCACAAAAATGTTCGAAGCATGTCTGCTTTTCAAAGAACAGAAGGTATTGTAGTATTAGAGGAACTAGCCATGTACTAGTGATGCAGTGTTCTTCAGAGCATTGATGGTTGTCGGTTGTTGGAGTCATCTTGGTGCTAAATACTTAACACTTTAACTGATGAATATGTATGAAAAAATGACTGCCTGAATATTAATAGTTTATAGATGAAAGGTACCCATTTTTGACCCATCCGTCCGTCCATCCATGTATCCTTATATATTGTTGCCCATCTAGCACTATCGTTTCTTGACCAATTTGTCTTTAAGAATTGTCATAAATAAAAGCTTGGATTGGGTTTAAATTTTAGAGGAATCTGTCATGGGGAACACTTTTTTCTCCGACAATGTGGCAGCGTGGGGTATGTGAGCTTGCTCACTAGAGTTTCTTACCGTGGTGCTGTTCGGGCGGCTGCGTGTTTTGTATATGGTGTTTCCTGCATGACATGACTCATACATGAACTATCTTTAGTTTTATAATGATATTTGAATGCAGGAATATTTGGTCTTGGCAGACACTGCAGAATGTATATCATCCCATAAGCAAACAGAGCAGACCCTGATCAGACGACTCCTACACTTGTCTTATCTGGATCTACTCTGTGTTTGAAAGGTGCCAAACGATATATGTATGATGGAAATTGGTAAAACATTGTATTGGGGTGAAAATCGCTCAGTTTTACGGTAATCGACACTTCGTTAGTGTTTAAAATTCTAGGACAGAATTGCTTGAACAATACGCTATGAATACACTCATTATTATTTGATATGGTTCTGTTTCGATAAATGAAGTTCAGAGCCCTGATTCTGGAATATTGCGTCACTGTGTCAACATGAACTGCATTTATGCATCACTCAGAACATGTCAACCCATTACCTGTTATCTGCTACCCGGCATTGGCAAACAACTTGCATCCAGACTAGATACAGAGTAACTTGGCGTCTCATCAGGATCCAACTTGTTTTACACTCGATTAATAATTTCTAAATAAAAAATGTTTAAATTTGAACTTCGATATATTGAACTCGGATAACTCGAACTTCGGGATAACTCGAGCAAATAGTTCAGTCCCTCAAAAACTTACAATACAGAATTGCTCTAAAATTTATCACTACAGATATCTAGAAACACATGTGACAGCTTAATACAGGTCTAAAGTAATTCTGAAAGCTCTTACATGAGCTTCCAGCATTACTTAAGATCTGTATTAAGCTATGGCCTTGATAAATTGTTCAGATAAGAAATCGGATGACTCGAACTTTTGTTATCTCAAACTAATATGTATGATCCCTTGAAGTTCGAGTTATCGAAGTTCAACTGTGCATGTAGATAAGATTGCACCAGGGTCCATGCTTATAAAACTTTTAGTTGAGTCTGAGTTCGTTCTCAAGTTTTCGATTGGTCAGATTTGAGCCTTTGGCTCAAATCTGACCAATCAAAAGCTTGATAACTCAAATCTGACCAATCAAAAGCTTGAGAACGAACCCAGACTCAACTAAAAAGGTTTATAAGCATGGATACTGATCTAAATGTTTGAGCAGACAATATCGTTTTTCACGACAGTCGAGGGCTAAGTAATAACTTTTTATTTTCCCCAGTGTTTACTTAATTTCAAAACATCAAATAAGATATCATGGATTAAATGAAAACCTTAATGGATTTATCTCAATGAGAAGCTTTGTGTGTCATAAATTTTGATATTGACTATATAGCTTTAAAAGCTTTGTAAATTAATCCAACTTTTACTTACACTTAAGGGAACTGTTTACTACGTTAATCATTTATTTGTATTGTTTGGGCCCCGCACATTGTGTGTGTGTGTGGCCTATGGTAATCGCACTGTTTGTCCATTCGTCAGTCGCGTTGTATATGGATGAAAATTACATGTCAAAGATACTTATACGTTATAAGTTATAAGAAATAGCATATTGCTCGATAAAAATGAATTTTAATGCCTTTTCAAGCAGATTTGACCCAGATCAGATGGCACTTGCGTAGTACATTTGGCTTTAAATATACAATTAGTACAGTAAAACCCACCTAGATCTGATTTTTACTAAAGAATATAGGTCCATATTGTTCTGGGCGTGCCTGAGTGGCACAGGAATTGGGACCTCTGCTCATCCTTTGCATGATCGTAAGAGGCGACTAATTAGGGTTTAACATAAACTGGGGTTTCTGAATCTTTGATTCTCCAGCAAGCTTAAACTTTCTTGACCCATATCCCATATTTTTTATCGCGATGTAAATGAGATGTGGATCCGGCAACCTTCTTCATGTCTCGGCGTCATATAACTTATAAATTGTTGCGGTGCCGTAAAACCCAACTCAATCCACCGTTTTGGAGCTTTCTGTGTGTCATTCACCCTGCATTAAGCTGCCACCTTTCTTAAAGTCTGGCATTAATACTAAATTAAACGTCCGGGTTAGAGGGGTTTTGCTGTATTTGGAACTTAACAGAACATAAACCAGTAAAGTATTGTAAATTGATTCTAACTTGGAGAAGAAATACGAATACGAACACGTTCTCGCGATTTTATTTTCAATTACAATGGAACCTTTCCAGTGCCACCACTTGTTAACATGGGCTTTGTTTATAGTACAGTATAATCTGTCTCAAGCGACCATTAAAAAGAGGTCTAATTATGGGTCTGTAGGACAGGTGGTAGCTTAATGCAGGTCAAAAGTGATACAGAAAGCTCCTCTAGGAGCTTTCTGCATTACTTTTGCCCTGCATTAAGCAACCACCTGCTTTTTATGATGTCTGCGCTTAAGCAATTCATAGTCGCTTAAGAGAGGTTCTTACGTAGTTGGTACATGTATATTAATGCAGGTCAAACGCTGCCCGCATATTTCTTGCCATGTTTTATACTGCTTAGACCTCTCTTAATCATTTACTCCATGGATATTAGATTACTTATATAATATAATAATAGCAAATGGACACAAAAATTGTTTTGCCATGACAGAAACTGTAGAAACATATCTACATGTATATCATATCATCAGCAAACAGAGCAGACCCTGATCAGACGGCTCCTATAGGAGCCGTCTGATCTGGGTCTACTCTGTTTGCAATATCGTAGAAAGGCGTATTTATGGAGTAAAATGTTAAGTGTTCGTTATAGAGATATATTAATGTATATAATACTATCTTTCAAGAAAAAATATTCAGAATTACAAAGAATCTCCGAGCTAACTAAATTAGTAGCAACACAATCAAAGACGGGAACACACATACCGGCAAGTAAAAACCTGTGAGAATACGAAACAATTAGTAGACCGGCGTTAATCGTGTATTAATCTATTAAAATGACATTAATGACATTAAAACCAGTTTAATATCGTAAATCATTTTTGAAAAGAGAGGACGTCCGATTATTGGATTAAATCCTACGGGAAACCCAGAATACATTTGAGGTTAGCGGTTGATAATTCTAAGACTCTGGGATACACGAGTATTGTTGCAATAATCAGTAAAACCTCAACTAGTGCGACCACCAACAAGTTTATTTCTGGGTCGTAGAGGCAAGGCTTAACCCTTTACACCATGAATATTGGTGTAAGAAATAATGACATCATGAATATTTATTAGATTGAATTTCATAATGGGCACATGGATTTTGGGCCATGGCAGGAACTATAGAATCATAATAGAATCATATCTGTATTATTATATCATAAGAGAATAGAGTAGACCTACAGAAGCCGTCTGATCTGAGTCTACTGTGTTTGCAAAGGCATGGAAATGCGTATTTATGGAGTATAGACTTAATGCTGGACAAAGGGAGCTTTCTGCATAACGTTCGTCATTTTCGTCATATAAACGCATTTCCCTGCATTTGTAAACAGAATAGACCCAGATCCGTCGTCGGATCAGGGTCTGCTCTGTTTGCTAATGGAATTTGACAGATCTGTTTCTTTACTTTTGAAAATTGGCTACAATGTTCTACCTTCTATATTTCATTATAACTACTTTGTCCATGAATATTCAGCAGGTATCTAAATTTGGAATAAACATACAACAGGGAATGGGTTAAGCAACACACTGCTTTTAAAGACACGTATATATTCATTAAGGGGTTGCTCTAGATGAGGTTTGCTGTACAGCATGTACTCTAACACTATCCTAATTGGACAAGAGATAAACCAAAGACAACCAGCAGTGATACATTAAAGCATTACCCCGTAGGTTATTTTTAGATACAATCTCTGTGAATAAATCTACCGAAAAAGAGCATTAATTAGAGAAAATGAAAATTTTAGAATTTAGTATTTTGAAACCATTGTGATAAATAGAGCATTTGCTCCTATAGGAGCAAATGCTCTATTTATCACAATGCTTTCATAAAGTGACTTTTACAGAGGCGTAGAAAGGCGTATTTATGGAGGAAAGGGTTAAAGACACGTGCATATTCATTAAGGAGTTGTTTTAGATGAGTTTTATTGTACAGCATGTGCTCCAACATTACACTAATTGGACAAGAGATAAACCCAAGACAACCAGCAATGATACATTAATGTACGAAAGACCGGCGGTGACATTTACATTTCAAGATTTCACACAATGCAATTCATGATTTCACAATTTCACAATTTCACGATTTCATGATTTCACAATTTCACTTCAAAATTTCACGATTTCACGATTTCACAATTTCACGATTTCACGATTTCACGATTTCACTTCAAAATTTCATGATTTCACGATTTCACGATTTCACAATTTCACGATTTCACTTAAAAGATTTCACACAATAGAATTCATGATTTCACGATTTCACGATTTCACAATTTCATGATTTCATGATTTCATGATTTCACGATTTCACGATTTCACTTCAAAATTTCACAATTTCACGATTTCACAATTTCACAATTTCACGATTTCACAATTTCACGATTTCACGATTTCTCTTCAAAATTTCATAATTTCACAATTTCACGATTTCATGATTTCACAATTTCACTTCAAAATTTCATAATTTCACAATTTCACGATTTCACAATTTCACAATTTCACGATTTCACAATTTCACGATTTCACGATTTCACTTCAAAATTTCACGATTTCACAATTTCAAGATTTCACAATTTCAAGATTTCATGATTTCAATTTGTCCATTCTAAGTGTTATGACGTCATCAAAACGCGGGAAATCACAACGTTGGAGTAAAAGCCACGAAGAAAGGAACGGCAGAAAACTGACAATTTTCCTCTCCAGAACTGTAGGGCCGAGGACCTTTATATTTGGCATGTAGCATGTGCTCATGGTCCGCTATCAAGATTGTTTAACCCTTTCCTCCATGAATATTCATGTATGACAATTGCCAATCATGTGTTCATTATGTTAAATCGTTGTCTTATGTTTGTATGACACTGTATTGGAGGATACTTTAACTAATAATAAACTGTATGAAATAATAACATCATGGATTTTAATTAAGATTAAATCCTATAGGAGTCGTCTGAGCTGGGTCTGGCCTGTTTGCAAAGGCGTAGAAAGGTGTATTTATGGATTTCAAATCGCCATCCTGATTTCAAGGGGCGAGAGCCACTCTGTTGCCTTAATTACGTCAGCGTGCCACGTGGCTAAATTTTTTTACATGAGGTTGAAATTGCGAAATCGAGAAATTGTGAAGTCGTGAAATCTTGAAATTGTGAAATCGTGAAATCCTGAAATTGTGAAATTTTGAAGTGAAATCGTGAAATCGTGAAATCATGAAATCACGAAATCATGAAATTGTGAAATCGTGAAATCATGAATTCTATTGTGTGAAATCTTGAAGTGGAAATGTCACCACCGGTCTTTCGTATTAATGATACTTAATCCGTAAATGATACTGTTTGAAAGAGAGTCGTTTAACCATATCAATACAGTGCTCTCTCCATACAACGGCCCTCTCAATAACGATTCCCTCCCTCCTTACAACAACGCATGTCACTGTTTCCGAAACAACAAGGCTCCAGACACAACTTTTTTCAATCGTATTTTCTTTATGCCTCAATCAAACCCTATGTTGTGACCACTCTTTAGAATCGTCACAAAGTGACATAACGGTTTTAGTTCTCGAAATATACCTTACCTGGGGATCTGCAAACAAGCTAATTATGTCTCCCCCATTTATGGGGAGATATATTGTTTTTGCCAGAGTTGTCTGTCTGTCCACCCGTCTGTCCGTCCGTCCGTCCGTCCGTCTGTCTGTCTGTTTGTCTGTCTGTCTGTCCGTCCGTCACAAACTTGTGTCGCGCGTATCTCTGAGACCAGTTGGGCTAGAGTCACCAAACTTCACAGGAATTTTCATCAGCATGAGTTGTTGTGGACCTGGGGTTTTTGAATTGTCTCCCAATGATAACTTCGGAGTTATTGCCCCTGATGACTTAAAATTAGAAAAACTGTGTGTCGCGCGTATCTCTGAAACAGCTAGTACTAGAGTCACCAAACCTCACAGGAATGTTCACCAGCATGAGTTGTTGTGCACCTATGGTTTTGAATTGTCTCCCCTGATAATTCTTGAGTTATTGCCCCTGATATGAATACTTAAATTTATACAAACTTTGTGTCGCGCGTATCTCTGAAACCAGTAGGGCTAGAGTCACCAAACTTCACAGGATTGTTCACTAGCATGAGTTGTTTTGCTCTTGGGTTTTTTGAATTGTCTCCCCTGTTAACTTTGGAGTTACTGCCCCTGATGACTTAAAATTAGACAAACTTTACTTAGTGTCGTGCATATCTCTGAAACCACTGGGGCTAGAGTCACCAAACTTCACAGGAATGTTGACCAGCATGAGTTTTTGTGCACCTGGGATTTTTGAATTGTATCCCCTTGATAACTTTGGAGTTATTGCCCCTGATATGATTACTTAAAATTAGAGAAACTTTGTGTCATGCATATCTTTAAAACCACTAGGGCTAGAGTCACCAAACTTCACAGGAATCTTGACCAGCATGAGTTGTTGTGCACCTGGTTTTTTTAATCCATGATAATTCTTGAGTTACTGGCCCTGATATGATAACTTAAAATTAGAGAAACTTTGTGCTGCATGTATCTCTGAAACCAGTAGGGCTAGAGTCACCAAACTTCACAGGAATGTTCACCAGCATGAGTTTTTGTGCATCTGGGCTTTTTAATTGTATCCCCTGATAACTTTGGAGTTACTGCCCCTTATGACTTAAAATAAGAGAAACTTTACTTTGTGTCACATGTATCTCTGAAACCACTAGTACTAGAGTCACCAAACTTCACAAGAATGTTGACTAGCATGTGCTTTTGTGTACCTGGGGCTTTTGAATTGTGTCCCCCCTGACAATGTTGGAGTTATTGTCCCTGACTTAAAAATTAGACCCTGATAAGTTTGGAGTTACAGACATAACACTTGTGAATTGGAAAGAGGTTGGGAGGAGGAGACATCTGTTTTTGTGACAAAAACAAACCTCTAGTTATGTTTGATTTTCCCTCCCTATAACAACTCCCTCTGAACAACACATACAATCTTCGTATCCCAATGGGTGTCGTTGTAGAGAGGGAGCACCGTACTGACATTTCAGAACTATAGAGTTCACTCATTCTGAAATGCTGAAATTGCTAGTAGCATTTGAATGATAAACATTGCAGACACTCTATTTGCCCTCTGGTCTTGGTCTTCATTGTTCGCGAATGTCAGTGCATTCGTTTCCCGCACTCAAAGGGTTAATATATTGGATGCAGTAAGAGGTAATTATTAACCCATTTGCTCCCAGTGGATTATTCCATGCTTATATATTGGATTAGTCCCATGTTTTTTTTATCTAAGGGGTGCCTAGTCAAATTTCTCAATTTCGTTTTGTTTTTATATTGAAATTCCTATCAAACAGTGTAGACTCTGATCAGACGCCGAATTATGCGGCGTCTGATCAGAGTCTACACTGTTTGCCTAAGTCCAATAGATAGGATCGTGGGAGCAAATGGGATAAAAGAAAACTTTGGGAATGCATGAACAGGCAATACTATCGCAATAAACGTAGCTGTATAACTGTCACTCTTTACTACATGCATATAAATAACGGATACAGAAGAGCCTGTCCTAAGCGGCCATTTAATTATTAAACATACCAGTCTTAACCCTTTCCCTGTTCTATGTTTATTCAAAATTTCAATACCTACTGAATATTCATGTACAAAATAGTTATAATGAAATATCAAAGGTGGAACATTGTAGCCATTTTAGAAACCAAAGAAACATATCTATCAAATTCTATAAGCAAACAGAGCAGACCCTGATCAGACGGCTCCTTTAGGAGCCGTCTGGTCTGGGACAACTCTGTTTGCAAATGCGTGAAAACACGTTTATATGAGGGAAAGGGTTAAGAGGCAGATGGTTGCTTAATGCAGGGCAAAAGTAATGCAGAAAACTCCTAAAAGAAGCTTTCCGTATGTATTACTTTCGACCTGTATAAAGCTACTACCTGCCTTACGGTCCCATAATTACACCTGTTTGATAGCCGCTTAAGACAGGTTCTACTGTAGATTAAAGGAAGTTAATTGAAAATCAAAGCCTTGTCTTCCAGCACATTTAACCTGTAGCAGATGAATCTCTGATTATCTTTGCAAACATGTTGGATCCTGATGAACATCAGGATCTAAAATGTTGACACTCTGTTTGTGTGTTTGTACAGATAAAGAAGAAACGATTTAAATACTACTTCCCGTAGATGTGTTCAACATTCAGAAGGAGAATGATATCCAACCTGCAAAGTCAGTAAATACAGATTAACCCATTAATTAATGCAGGTCAAACGCTGCCCGCATATTTCTTGCCATGTTTTATACTGCTTAGACCTCTTTTCATCATTTACTCCATGGATATTAGATTACTTATATAATATAATAATAGCCAATGGACACAAAAAATTGTTTTGCCATGACAGAAACTGTAGAAACATATCTATATGTATATCATATCATCAGCAAACAGAGCAGACCCTGATCAGACGGCTCCTATAGGAGCCGTCTGATCTGGGTCTACTCTGTTTGCAATATCATAGAAAGGCGTATTTATGGAGTAAAATGTTAAGTGTTCGTTATAGAGATATATTAATGTATATAATACTATCTTTCAATAAAAAATATTCAGAATTACAAAGAATCTCCGAGCTAACTAAATTAGTAGCACAACAATCAAAGACGGGAACACACATACCGGCAAGTAAAAACCCTGTGAGAATACGAAACAATTAGTAGACCGGCGTTAATCGTGTATTAATCTATTAAAATGACATTAATGACATTAAAACCAGTTTAATATCGTAAATCATTTTTGAAAAGAGAGGACGTCCGATTATTGGATTAAATCCTACGGGAAACCCTGAATACTTCTGAGGTTACCGGTTGATAATTCTAAGACTCTGGGATACACGAGTATTGTTACAATAATCAGTAAAACATCAACGAGTGCGACCACCAACACGTTTATTTCTGGGTCGTAGAGGCAAGGCTTAACCCTTTACACCATGAATATTGGTGTAAGAAATAATGACATCATGAATATTTATTAGATTGAATTTTATAATGGGCACATGGATTTTGGGCCATGGCGGGAACTTAGAATAATAATACAATCATATCTGTATTATTATATCATGAGAGAACAGAGCACACCTACAGGAGCCGTCTGATCTGAGTCCACTCTGTTTGCAAAGGCATGGAAATGCGTATTTATGGAGTACAGACTTAATGCAGGACAAAGGGAGCTTTCTGCATAACGTTCGTCATTTCCTTCATATGAACGCATTTCTCCGCATCTGTAAACAGAATAGACCCAGATCCGTCGTCGGATCAGGGTCTGCTCTGTTTGCTAATGGAATTTGACTGCTCTGTTTCTTTACTTTTGAAAATTGGTTACAATGTTCCACCTTCTATATTTCATTATAATTACTTTGTCCATGAATATTCAGCAGATATCGAAATTTGGAACAAACATACAACAGGGAAATGGTTAAGCAACAAACTGCTTTTAACCTATTCCTTCATAGGCTATTTTTAGACCCAACCTCTTGGAATGAATCTACCGAAAAGGAGCATTAATTAGAGAAAATGAATTTTTTAGAATTTTGTATTTTGAAATCATTGTGATAAATAGCAAATGCTCTATCTATCACTATGGTTTAATAAAGTGACTTTTACAGAGGCCTACAAAGGCGTATTTATGGAGGAAAGGGTTAAAGACACGCGTTATTCATTAAGGAGTTGTTTTAGATCAGGTTTACTGCACAGCATGCTCTCTAACATAACACTAATTGGACAAGAGATAAACCCAAGACAACCAGCAATGATACATTAATGATACACAATCCGTAAATGATACTGTTTGAAAGAGAGTCCTATAACCATATCAATACTGACATGTCAGAATTGAATAGTTTATCTTGAATAGTTCACTCATTATGAAATGATGAAATTACTAGTAGCATTTGAATGATAAACAGTGCAGACACTGATCAAACATTGCAGACACTCTATGTGCCCTCTGGTCTGGGTTTTCATTGTTCGCGAATGTCAGTGCATTCGTTTCCCGCACTCAAATGGTTAATATAGTGGATGCAGTAAGATGTAATTATTAACCCATTTGCTCCCAGTGGATTATTCCATGCTTATATATTGGATTAGTCCATTTTTTTTTATCTAAGGGGTGCCTGGTCAAAATGTTCAATTTCGTTTTGTTTTATATTGAAATTCCTATCAGCAAACAGTGTAGACTCTGATCAGATGCCGCATTATGCGGCGTCTGATCAGAGTCTACACTGCTTGCCTTGATCCCATATATGGGATCGTGGGAGTAAATGGGATAAAAAAAACTTTGGGAATGCATGAATAGGGAATACTATCGCAATATACGTAGCTGGTATAACCGACACTCCTTACGACATAAATAACGGGATTTAACTTAAATGTAATCTACAGAAGAATCTGCCCTAAGCGGCCGTTTATTTATTGAACAAGCAGATTGTTGCTTAATGCAGGGCAAAAGTAATGCAGAAAACTCCTAAAAGAAGCTTTCCGTATGTATTTCTTTCGACCTGTATAAAGCTACCACCTGCCTTACGGTCCCATAATTACACCTGTTTGATAGCCGCTTAAGACAGGTTCTACTGTAGATAAAATGTCTTCCAGCACATTTACCCTGTAGCAGGAGCATCTCTGATGAATTATATTTGCAAACATGTTGGATCCTGATGAACATCAGGATCTAAAATGTTGACAATCTGTTTGTGTGTTTGTACAGAAATAGAAGAAACGATTTAAATACTACTTCTCGTAGATGTGTTCAACATTCAGAAGGAGAATGATATCCAACCTGCAAAGTCAGTAAATAGAGATTAACCCATTACCTTATAGGCTATTTTTAGACCCAACTACTTTGAATAAATTTACCGAAAAGGAGGATTAACTAGAGAAAAGGCAAAAGGTTAGAAATTTGTAGTTTGAAACCATTGTGATAAATAGAGCATTTGCTCCTATAGGAGCAAATGCTCTATTTATCACAATGGTTTCAACGGGTGATTTTTACAGATGCGTAGAAAGGACTGCACTATTTGTCGTGGTGCATTTATGCGACTGCGGCGGTGAATGGATTAAATAGACAAACGTTTTGCGGAGACAACAGTCTGTATAAAAAGTTTTAGGTACACTGATAAACGTAATCTCTGTGGAATGCAGGTTTGAAAAGAAGCATTTCAAGACGCTATACACTGTCTAGAGCTTTAGGCATACGCATGTGTATTGCGTATTTGCACGAGAAAAGTAAGAGCGAGTTGGTTTCTTCTAAAATGGGTTTAAAGGATAAAGGAACTCTCGGGGAGTTTTGATCAAATAATGCAATTTCTATTTTAATTTATTGAATAAATCGCTATTTATGACGGAGTCTAGCTGACAGATAAATTAACCCTTTACCTGACGTAAAACATTTTCACGCTTTTGCAAACAGAATAGACCTGGATCACACGGCTCATTTTGAAACCATCTCATTTTGGTCCGTCCAGTTTGTTTATGAAATGATATAGATCTAATTCTGACAGAACGTATAACTCGTTTCTCGTGCATACAAATAACAAACAACAAACGACTGAGAAAATACGAATGATGGCCAAAGGTAATGAATAAACTTTGAAGCATGGGTTGATAATGTTACATTGAACATTTTACCTTTTCCCTGTTCTATGTTTATTACATTTTTGATTAGTACTCATGCGATATGTTGCACTGATACATTTTTGTTTAAATCTGAGATGATGTCATTTTTGGTAGTTTCTGAACCCGTGTCTTTCAATACCTACTGAATATTCATGGACAAAATAGTTATAATGAAATATGAAAGGTGGGGCATTGTAGCCATTTTGTCTGATCTGGGTTTACTCTGTTTGCAGAAGCGTGAAAACACGTTTATATGAGGGAAAGGGTTAAATAATAGACATCCTTTCTTATACGAATATTCATCAGGTAATGACGTAAAAGTAACTAGAAAATTGTGTTTGTAAGACACAGCGATGCCCCCGTGGTGGTGCTTGCCTAGCTGCATATAAAATTCCTAAGTCATTTGACCTTGACCTTGGGCTTGCGGGTAGCACGGGCTGGGTGCGCAATGAAATTATGGATGGTGTTTAATATGTATATGCAATTCCATGCCAATAGCTATAGTGGTTAGTGAGATATAAGACAATGAAAACAACTGTGACAACCAACTGCAGGTAAGTGTGACAACCAACTGCACGTAAAATTTTACCTTGACTTTGGGCTTGCGGGCAGCATGGGTGGTGTGTGCATGTGCATGTGAAATTTTATGTGTATAAGTGTAGAAATTACTGACATTTATAACACTTGAAAAAACTGTGACAATCAACTGTACGTAAAAGCGTGACACACGGACAGACGGACAGACAGACGGACGGACATGTGCAAAACATAATTCCCCCCCTGACTATCGTCAACGGGAGCATAAAAATGCAGCCATTTTGTATTATGCCGTTTCCATATTTAAAACTGGATCATAATTTCTTCCCCTGTCCATATGGATTATGCAATCGTCCTTAAAGCCTTGAAAGCAGGAAACAAAATAAATGAAGTGAATTGTGGATTTATGGTGTCTAGTGTTAGAACGCTTTTTGCTCCGTAAAATCGATTGTGAACTATGGCATTAAAAGCTTTTGTAAGCGCATATGCTTTTTACATTTATACCACTTGGGACTTCTTGTCAAACATGAAACGTTATCGTATGTCCTTTATATGACCTTTGTAATATACTTTAGACCTTTACCTCATGGATATTTGTGCAAGGAATAATAGCATCACACATATAAATGAACTGAAAAATATAATGGCGCTATGAATAAGGGATTTGTTTTATCATGATAGAAACTGTAGAATGACTCCTACAGGGACTGTCTGAGCTGGATTGACTACGTTTAACCCTTTCACCGCCAATATCGCATAAATGCACCACGACAAATAGTGCAGTCTCAGTCCCTTGAAAAGGCAGCGTTTGATCAGAGACTTCACTTTTTGTCTCATTGACAAACGCTATTTCTATATCTGTGCTTTATTCTTTTGAAATTTGCATTTATTTACCTTATTTCCCCGAATGATTTAACAAAATTGTTTTGCAGATGATAATTAGAAAATTGGCGCCGGAAGGGTTAAGGTGTATCTATGCAGTAAGGTTATGTACATCAAAGAGCATTTCTGATATATTGTAATGTTTAAAAACATAGCTATATCCTAAGAAGAAAGATATTTAAGAATCATAGAAACGTCAAGGACATTTGCAACCCATCTCTAGAAAACCGTATAAACTGGCGTTACCATGACTAAATCGCTGACATGCAGACCAAATATCGAGAGTTGAGCGCATCATTATAGTCGGTACAATAGCATTCGAGTGAATGGTGATGACCGTTGCAAACAGTTTGGATCATGATGAGACGCCGAGTATCTTGAAGTCTCATCTTGATCAAAACCGTTTAACACCTCGGTAGCATTTATTTTCAATAGAAATGAAAACAAATCACGTTAGCTAATGTTTAAGGGAAACAATATTTTTAATTCCATGAATGTTTAACCCTTTCCTTCGTATAAACGCCTTTTCACGCATTAGACAATATTTGTTTAAGCCAACACTTTGCTTTGTTTTATTATTAAACAATTAAGGTAATATTCAGGATATGATTAATTCATGCATACATGTTTGACAGGGAAATGTTTAATGGAATAGTTGATATAGTGACATGCACTCATCCTCCCATATGTATGTTTTAACCATTTCCCTCATATAAACGCTTTTCAGACATTTGCAAACAAAATAGACCCACACCAGATGGCTAATATTGGAGCCGTCTGAGCAGGTTATATTCTGTGTGCATCTGACATGATTTAGATCTAAACAAACGGATTTTGTCAAAGCAAATTTTCATGCTGTCATAATTTCTTACATGAATATTGAACAAGGAAAGGGTTAAAACGAATGCGTCATGAACTGAATAAATGATAAGGGTTGGTACATATCTACATTATTTTACCAGAAATGTATGTCTGCAGAAAACCTTTAAAGCTGTAAATGTTATCTACTTCGAGTTTAGTCAATTTGTTAACCCTTTCACCGCCAATGTCGCAAAAATGCACCACGACAAATCAGATGCCGCCCTTTTAAGACGGCGTCTGATCAGGGACTTTACTTTTTTCTCAATCTCTAGTTCTATATCTGTGTTTTATTCCTTTGAACTTTGCATTTATTTATCTCATTTGGTTATTTTACCGAACGATTTGTTGGATTGCAGACGGCAATTAGAATTTTGGCGCCGAAAGGGTTAAAACAATATTGACTGGGTGTCAAACAGCTCAGATACTGAAGAGACGCTGAGGTACTCGGCATTTTATTGGATCCGAGCAGTTTGCAAATGTAAGTTAGCTCACACTTAGCATTATTAGGATTAACTCTTCCCTTCACATAAACGTGTTTTCATGCTTTTGTAAACGCCTCCAGATAATACGCATCCCAAAGGATCCATCTGATCAAGGTCTGCTCTGTTTGGTAGTGGAATTTGAAAGCTCTGTTTCTTTACTTTCTAAAATGACTACAATATTCCACCTTCCATAGTTCATTATAACTTTTTTTGTTCATGAATATTCTGTAGATATCAAAATTTGGAATACATATAGAACAGGGAAAGGGTTAAATATAGTCACACTTTATTGTTTAAGTATATACGAGGGAATTAAATATATTTCGAAAATCACTTAAATATATATACATAATAGGGGTTCTGGCTCACCCACACTCAGATCGCCTCGCCTTCAGCTCGGCTTCCTTCCCTCGGTGCTCCAGAACACGTTTCACTCCCTATTATGTATATATATCAGTAAGGTAAAAGGTAAAACAAAACAAAAAACCCTACCACCAGTACCCCCGCGAGAAAAATAAAAAACCCACTTTTTTATACCCCTTACTAGCTTAAACAAAATCAAGCATTGCTTAAACATTACTTAAGCAATGCTTAAAACATACTAAGCATTGCTTAATCATTACTTAAGCATACACAATATGTCACTACTTCAGGACACATCAATTTTTTTTCTTATACCCCTATTTTTTTCCCAACCCCACCACGGGAAAAAAAAAACCCCTTTAAAAATGAAGCAACCAACAGCGCCTTCAATTTATCCAGATTTACCCGTAAACGACGGGCAAAATTATAGATTACATAAAATATCAGAGATTGAGAGAATATTAATTAATGAAAGAGATACAAGAAAATCATTACGAAAAAAATATAAACGAGGAATAAATATTACTGATGGAGGTGACACCGGATTAATATCAGCGAGTATTATTTTAGCGGGAGTTGGAGTAGCTATTCCTATTCTGTTACCATTACAATTCGTGGCTGTAGCATGTGGAGGAGTGGGTGTGTGTGTTAAAATAATAAGACGTAAATTAATGACAAAAACACAAAAACATTGTAATGTTCTAATAGTAGCAGAAAGTAAATTAAATAGTATTAAGGATATAATATCTAAAGCCCTACAAGATGGAGAAATAAGTGCGGAAGAGTTTAAATTAGTTTTAAATGAAATGGAAAAATATTCTAAACTTAAAGAAGAAATCAGATCAATAAAAAAATCAGACCTAGGGAAATCAGGTTCAGGATTAACTGAGGATGAAAAAAAAAAATAATCGAGAAGGTAAAAGAGGAAACGATGAATACTATACAAAACAGTTTAAAAACAGCATAATTTATACAATTAATAATAATTATGTCACTAATAATTATAGATATGAAAACCCACCAACTTATTCCGAATAAAAATGGCTGAAGGTGGATTTGATTATAATGAACCAGATTATCACAAAGACTTTGAAGATGATGTTTATAATGATGATGATATGATTATAGATGATGAATTTAACAGAACCACACAAAACCAATCCACTCATATCGAGGATATTGATGATGTAGATACAAGAACACAATTAATAGTGGAACAGAAACAATCAATAGTTAAAAGATATTACGAGATGATAAAAGAAAAATATGGATTAGACCCGATTCGTATAGATACTACAAACTTTGAACTTGGTCCTGATAATAAAACATTATTTTTTAAGGTTGGAGATAGAGACATTCAAATCACATCCAAAAGAGGAGGTTTTATTGCTTTGAATACTTTGGCAGGTAAAATTGGTGCGGGTGGAACGGGTGCAATTAGAGATTTATTAAATTTACCAGATTATAACAGTACACAACAACTATCTACCAAAGCTGCTGCAGCTTTACAAAATACAAGAGATGAAATTAATAATGCAGGACAAGAAATACCCCTAGAAAATATAACTTCAGAACAAGATGTTCAAAATTTATTAACAACAACAAATAGATCAGAAACTGCTTTGAAAGAAGTAGTTGAAGAAATAGAAACTGCACCTAAAGAAGTACAAACAGATATAACAAAAAGAGAAGTGGATGGTATTCTTAAAGCGATGACAACAGCAAAAGAAGAGATTGCAAACCAATTAGCAAAACTGAATGAAACAAATAAACATATAGCAAGAGAAAAAGAAAAATTAGAACAGGCTAAAGAAGATAATAATGAATTTCAAATAGAAAGGATAAGTAATCGAATAAGAGAATTGGAAGGTGAGAGAAGTGCTAGATTAGAAGCAATTAATATTAATAAAGAAAAAATACGTAGTCAAGTAAATAGAATAAAAGAAACCATCAATAAAATAATGAGAGAAGACACGACATTAAGAGAAAGAATAAAAACATTATTCAGAGAACAAGGAATTACAATTGTTAGTGTTTTAACCGCTTTTGGAATGATTATTGGTCTTATTGTTGAAACTATTATTCCAAGTAGTAGCGGTGGAGGATCTATAACACCAAAACCTCCACCAAAAGGTGATGGTGTGAAAGATTGGATAATTTTTTTTTAGATAATATTGGAAAATTATTAGCTAAATTAGCGGGTAAAGCAGCAGAGGCATTACCAGGTATAATAGGAGCTATTGTATCATGGTTATTATCCACAACAGGAAAGATTGTTAGTTGGTTTGGTGAACATTTATGGGCTGTGGTTGTTTTAGTTGCTGGTTTATTATTTACAGCAGCAAAAGAGTATCTCAACGATAAATAAATAAAGCGATAAGTCCTACTGCTATACTTCCTACTATTATTGCTGTTCTATTATCTTCATGTTGCGACTGTAAGGGGGGACCGTATGGGAGCGTTCCGCCTTGGTTCCGGTTTGGTTCTGCTTTGGCGCCCCGCTTCGGTTCCACTTTGGTTTGTTTAGTCGTTGTTCCTTTCAATTCTACATTTTGTCTCGGTGGAATAGGTTTAATATTAACGTCATTATTTAAACCGAGTTCTTGTTGGTCTGTTGCAACAACAATTTCATTATTATAATCTTGAATTGTTCCTATTCGTAATTCCATATTACTCGGAGACATATACAAGTCTATTCCATATACAAAATCAACTTTACTTTTAGCATATTTCAATGTGTTTTGATATCTCGTAATTTGACTCGGTAAATCGAGGGGGCTATTGATAGCATCCTCAACATTTGCTAGGAATTGTTTTTGAGCGTCAAAAGCTGTTCCTATTCCTAGTATGTTCGTTCTCGTTTGAGATTGAGAACCGAGGATAGCCCAACAATAGGTTCTTATAGACTCGTTTATACGTTGAACACCCGCTTTTGTAAAACCTTTTGATGTATCAAGAATAAAAGTAGTCCAAGCATCTTTAACGCCATCATCTTGTTGAAGATAATCTATGTGAACTTTCTTAGGTGGGTCATAATGACACGATGTAACGCCACAATGTCTATCTCCCGGTACTTCGGCTCCGAATGTCATCTTAGTTAAATCAAGAACAGCCACTTTATTATCGGTAGTATGTTTACTTGAATTATCATGTCTAAAATCTGTTCGTGTCCAGGCTACATGACTGCTAGTATATACATCTCCGAAACCATCACCATTTGGATATAACTTTTGTCGCCAGTCCGCGCTAGGATCTACATTAAATTCTTTACATATACGTTCATACGCTTCACGGTCATAACTATTGTTAAAAGCATTCCAGCTTTCGTCTTGTGGTAGAGCGATACCTAATTCAAAGAGTATCCGTCTTGTTTGATAATAAACGTGGAACAAGAATAGAGAACCAATCATCGGACCGAGAGGCTTTGACTCCCTCCGGTCGGACTCCCTAGATAAGTGATTGTTGAAATCCACACCACAACCCGTTGTAGCACACCATATTGCAAAGTTAAGTTGATTTTGATAGAATAAAAACCAGTCTGTGTTCCATCGTTGTACTATAGCATCTGATGCTACGTGTGGTAATTTGTATTTTTTAAATAAGTCTAGGAAATTTGCATTGAAACTTTTTCCATCTGATGTAATAACGATGGATTGTTTCGACAGGGTAATAATCTTTTTATTGAACACCCCCCATGGATATATTGAGCTTCATCATTGTACTTGAAGGGATTTTGGATTGACATTTTAAAACATTAAAAAAAGCAAACTAAAAAATGCATCATACAATTTCAAATATTGATAAAACTATTGACTTACAACAATATATTGATAATAGAAATAATGATAAATATATTGGATTGAAAACTATTACATACGGAGTAGGCTGGTATAATATTGTTAATGAAAGTATACAAAAGGTGGGCGATAGACAAATTCAAATTCCAAATGGATATTATAGTTTTCAACAAATAGCAGATTTATTTAAAACTTATAATATTACATTAACTGTAAATGAAACGAATGGTATTGCAACTTTAATTTCTGTTCATGAATTTAAATTAAGTAAAGATTTGAACTTTATATTAGGATTTGGTAAACGGAGATTTATTGCTAATGAAATACACGTTGGTGAGAGAAGTATAGATTTTGCTATCTATAAATCGTTGTATCTTTATTTGGATCAAGTTAGCACTTCTTGTAATTATCTTGATGGCATGCCAAGTACCTTATTGGCTGTTATTCCAGTCGAGAATAAAGAATTTGGTGAGATAACGACAATGAGACTGGAGAATCCTGAATACAAACGGTTAATTAATGGCACTATAACAGAATTAAAATTAGAAATCAGAGATGAAAATAATAAAAAAATAAATAATCATCTACCAGTTAATTGTGTTTTAGAAATCGACCGGAGGGAGTGTTCCACTTCAAAAACTCTCTAATAAAATGAGTATATTTGGAACTAAAAGAAAAAATGTTGATAATTTAGTACTGAAAGAAGAAATTAATCATTTGAATGGTGTTTTAGTTCCACAGTTGTTTAATAGACAACATCTTGATAATTTATCACTGAAAGAAGAAATTAATAATTTGAGGGATGATTTAGTTCCGAGAGTAGCTGAATTGTATGATAGAGATAATAGAAATATAATAAGCATATGTGCTGAAAGTAAGGGGACATTACAGATAGGTGAAGTATTTAGTTTTGGTAATGGTGGTAGAGAAGAAGGTGTTGGTTATGTGATGAACTTTCCTGGTCAAATATTGGGTATGGGGTTAGCAACTAAAAGAAAAAGCTTTGTTGAAAGTTTAGTAACTGGCGAGGTGCCTATAAATGTAGTAGCTGTTATGGTGTCTGTTAATGGAAATGGACAAGATGGATATACTGTAGGTTTGACTAATGATACAAAAGGATATAAAAAATTTCTATACCACTAAAAATTAATGCTGGGGATGCAATTGATTTTGTTTGTAAACAGCATAATTCTTTATGCATTAATACAGTAGCAACAATGACAATTGAATTATTTATCTAAAATTCTAATCTATATTTTTTTTTTATAAAAATGTCAACCTATGGAGAAAAATTAAATCCCTACAGGAAAATAAGGGAGCCTCGCGGTGTAAAAGGTATTCGTCAAAGCGTTGTAATAACTAATAATCCTTCAATTGTTGATCAGAATCAACAGTTATTAGTAAGTTTCCCTAATCTAAGTAGTAATGATGTTATTGTTCCTGGAACAGTTAGATTAGCATTTGAAATTGAACTTAAATCTAAGGATGTAAATGCAACTATATATCAAAACATAGGAAGATCAATAATTAAAAAAACAACTATTCGTATAAGTGGAAATGAAGTTATGTCAATTGATGATAGTGATATTTATCATTGTTATGTTGATTTATGGAAAACACCTACTGAACGTGAAAATATGGCATATCAAGGTATTGGTAAACCTAATATGTTAAAACACAGAGTTGGAGCAGAAAATGCGAGTGCAAACAAAGAAGACGAAGCTATAGCAGATATGTACAAAAATAGATTTTGTATTCCACTTGACTTTGAACTATTAGAAACACATATGCCATTTTATCAGTCTGGTCTCGGTGATAGACTCGAGTATGAACTTACATTCAATGATTATAATAAAGTTATTAACTCAACAGATAAAGATGCGGGTTATATAATTAAAAATATTTGTTTAGAATTTGATATGGTTTCCGACACCGAATTAGCTAGACAGATAAGACAACAAGTTTCCGGTAAAATGGTAATTTTGTACGATAGAATACTAAGGCATAGAAAAATAACTAAAAATAAATCTGATACTCTATGGAATATAAATTTAAATGTTCCAGCAAGAAGTATGAAAGGAATTCTGTTGTTGTTTGAAGACCCCGAAAGAACAAACACCGAAACTTATTTCAATCCTAAAATAACAAAAGTAGAAATTACCATCGAAGGAGTTCCAAATCAATTATACAGTCAAGGAATGAAAGCTTATCAACAATGGGACGAAATTAATAAATTTTTTGCTATGAATTCTAAACAAAATAAAATGACAAATTCCGTTTTAAAAGATACAGTCTTCACTAATACAACATTAGGAAGATATGCTGTAAGTAATTACGCATTATGGCTCGATTTACGCTCAACGGATGATAACTCACTACACGGTTCGGGAAGACGAATTGAGAATGCATCTGAAGGAATTACAATTCAAATAACGAAAGAAGGAGGAGAAGATGAAACAATAAATGTTTATCTATTTGTTATACAAGACGCACAAATTAATTTTGAAGATGGTAGATTTAAAGAAGTTATTTATTAAAGGAACTGAAAACTAACGTAAAAAATGGAATTACCAAAATATCCTCATTGTGCTATTATATGTGGACAGACAGGTTGTGGAAAGACCGAGTTTGTACTTGACCTTTTAGAAAATCAATATTGTCAGATGTTTAAATATATAGTTATATTGTGTCCTACTATTCAATGGAACAAGGCTTATAAAAATCGTGAGTGGATTGGAGATGTTAGAAACCCTAAAACAAAAAATGTAACAATTGTTAATCCCGTTGATAAGGATGGAGAAGAGAAACTACAAGAACTACTAAGAAAGTTCTTCAATCTATATGCCGGTTATTCAACATTATACATTATTGATGATTGTAGCGCTACAAAAGAACTAACGAAGAAAAGGGATGTGCTTTCCGAATTAGCTTTTTCAGGGAGACATGCTGAACAATCAGTGTGGGTTATTTCACAGAGATACAATTCTGTTTTAAAAGATTTGAGAGAACAAACAAAATGGTTATGTATGTTCTACACAAAAGACAGAGATAGTTTTGAAAATTGTCTAAGAGAAAATGACGTTATTCCTACTTTGGAAGAACGACAAAGAATTAAAGAGGAACTAAAAAAAAGAAGCATCGTAAATTGATATTGAGAACGGATCAACCTACCGGCTATTGGTTAGTCGACCGTTCCACTTTGAAACTCTCTATTGCTTAAACATTGTTTAAGCATTACTAAAGCATTGTTTAAGCATTACTAAAGCATTGTTTAAGCATTACTAATTAAAATGCTATTGGAAAATATTAGCTGGATATATGGAACTGAAGGTTTCAAAAAACTATAATTATTTTTAAACTAAAAAATAAATTATATAAAATGAATGCTGAAGAATTATTAACCGAAGTAACGGGAGAAGATGTTGAAGAAAAAATAGATGAAAAAAACCGTGAACGATTATCAGCTATTATAGCTGGTGGTAGTAGTAAACAATATCTTGGAATAGAGTTACAACTTTCAGATATTGACACAATGACTTCCGATCAAATAAATAAATTATACTATAGATATGAAGCTAGACTAGGAGGTAGTATGGTTAAAACATTAGGTAATTCTTTTATTAATTTATATGTTATGGGTGTTTTAAAGTATTTTAACGTTGTTAACCCTCCCAAACTAATACAAGACTTAGAGAAAGACCCTATTATTAATAATGCACTAACTAGTTCATGTTGTGAACTATATTATAGATATGGAATGTATTTAGCACCTCTTACCGCAATGTTAACAACAGCAAAACATGTTAATTTTACCAATAAGGAAGAAGATTCTCAAAAAACAGATATAAAAAATGGATAACCTTGACTCTCCTGTAATTAAAAATCCAAAACGAGTAGCTGCGGGTAAGAAAGGTGTAGAAGCAAGAAAATTAAAAGCAGAATTAAAAAGAAAAGAAGCAGAACTTTTGAAGAAAGAAAATATGGAACTAAAAGTTTCAACCTCGGGTCAAAGCGGGACGCTCCCTACGGTCGCCCCTCGAAATTCGACCGGAGGGAGTTTAACATCGAGAACACCAAGACAAATAACGAAAGATTCAGATGATGATGCTTTTCAAAATTCAGAGCTTTCGAAATTAGAAATAATAAAAGATTCAAAACTCGAACAAAACAAAACTTACATACCATTATATGTATCAATCGTAGTTGCTGGATTAGGATTATATTTATTTGTAAAAAGTAAAAACATTCAAGTCAAAGCAGAAAAAGAAAATATATCTGGAGGGAGTATGTCTTATGAAATAAAGAAAGAAGAATATGACGCGTTTGAATTAAATTAATTTTCTTTTATCTATATTTTTTCTTTTAAAATGTCAACAGATGGAAAACAAATAGTAAACATGTTATATCATGCAGGAGTAGAAACTGTATTAACAGTTGGATATGCGGAAATAGGCAGAAAACTATTAAAAAGACCACCACCTAAAGTAGATTTTAATATGGGGGATATTGGAATGTTATTTATTGATATATTACTTGCAATGGCAACAAAAGATATGTTAGTTAAACAAGGTATTATTACAGCTGATATTATGAAGTAGTGGAGTGATTTTTATTTTTTAAAAAATGGCTAGAGTAATACCAATTAAGTTGGGTGATAAGTATGATTATTTATTTTTAAAACCAGATGATGATGTTGAAGAAGTTATAAAAGATTATTCAAAATACGTAGTTTTTGATCCCGTTCCTATTGAAGAAAATAAACCTGATTATTCATTTATTAGCGCTAGTATTTTATTAACGGGGTTAACTATTTGGGAATTTATTAAGTTGATTCCAGCTCCAGTAGAAGTTCGACCTCAGGTCTACCATGAAATTCAAAGTAAATGGGAATCCTAGTTTTATTTTTTTTAAAAAATGGCAAGCGCAGTAGCAATGATGGTAGGTGGGGCAATTACAAATGCAATAGCTTTTACTGGTGGTAATTATTTATTTTCACATTTAGGAAAAGATTCGGATAAAGAAAGAGAAAGACATGATAAAGCTGTGGAACAATTAGAAGCAGCAAAGGTGGATTGGGAAAAAGAAAGAACTCAAAGATTAGATTATATTAATAAGAAAATGAAAAAAGAACATCACGCTGAAAAAACATTTGTTGATGTTGACCAAGCCATGAAAGAGTATTATTATGCGACTGGAGGGAGCTTACAGCATTCGACCGGAGACAAGACTGAGATAGAGAGCTTACCCCCAGAACCTACATTAAGTGATTTTTATACACCATCGGAAGACCAGAAAAATAGAGAGATTGCTTTTGTTATTGGTGGTATGGCATTAACTGTTTTTGTTGCTTGGAAATTGAAATAGAAAAATGATTGATTTTCTTTATTAAATAAATGGCACAAAAGCAAAGTAAAGCACAAATGCAAACAGAAATCACAGAAGAAGAATTTGAAGAAATGTTAAAAGAACAAAATAAATATAATACCAAGAAATGGTCTGATTTGAAAAAAAATAAAATCTATACAATCATTGACTATACAACAGTTGAAACAAGTATTGGTGAAAGTACAATATTAACTCTCAAAGACAATGGAAAAGTTTGGTGTCCTTCACATCTTGCTACTAAGATAGAGGATAAAGAACCACCATTTTTTTGTCAGACCACTTGGATTGAAACCATGTAAGAATAATAAGAAGAATAAATATCACGCTTATGATTTAATTTTTCTATGAAAATGGAAAAAATATACTATAGCCCTAAAGGATTTTGGAAAGGTAAGTCAGCTGTTAGTAAGTTAGCAAAAGAAGCTAAAGTTAATAAAAAACAAGCATTAGAATTTCTAAAGAAACAAGCAGTGTGGCAGATATATTTGCCTGCACCAAAGAAAATAATCAGACCAAGATTTGATGTGTCTGCAAAAAATGAGGTACATCAAGCTGATTTGTTGTTCCTACCTTTTGATAGAGTTAAAAATAAAACATATAAGTATGCATTGACATTAGTAGATGTGGGAACAAGCTATAAAGAAGCTGCACCATTGACATCAAAAGACAGTAAAGAAGTTGCCGCTGCTTTTGAAAAGATTTATAAAAGACATTTGAACTATCCTAAACTATTACAAGTTGACCCGGGGAGAGAATTTATGGGTGTTGTTTCTCAACTAATGGCTAAACATAATGTTAAAATAAGAAGAGGTAGAAGAGAGATACATAGAGATCAAGGAATTGTAGAGAGATTTAATAGAACTTTGGCTGAAAGATTGTTTGGTTATCAGTATGCTAAGGATATTGAAACGCAGAAAAGAAATAGAGAATGGGTTAAGAGATTACCGTCGTTAAGGCTTTGAATAAGGAGACGAAAAAACCTCCTCCAATTATAACGAGAAAAGTTGAAGCAGAAATATGTCCACTCGCGAGTGTTAGATATTTATATCAACCTGGAGAATTAGAAGGAGGTGGTAAGAGAAGAGCTACTGACCCAATATGGTCAGTTGATATTCATAATATAGATTATCATATTATTACACAAGGGATAAGAGTATATTATTTGAAATCTCCTGCACCAGCGAGAGGTTTTGTTAAAGAAGAATTACTTATTGTTCCTGATGATACCCATACGCGTATGTCGTAATACCATCTGGTGCTATATATTTTTTTGTATCAAGTGGAGAAAGTGTTATTTTATTTACTGTCACTCCGTATAAATTATGATCTTTTGATCGTAGCATGTTCATTGAATGTGAATATTTTTTTTTATTGAATAATGCATCTTTAAAGTTTTCAATTTTTGTATGTTTTTCGGTTATATATTTCTTTGTGCCTTTAGATCTTTTTATTTCTTCTTCATCCGCTCTTAATATTGAATATTGTTTAGGTCTAAGACCTACATATTCAGCTATAGGGACCCCCGCACATTCATCTTTAAATTTACCTGGAACTTTTTTTTAATTTTTTTCATCATGTAAAAAATGATCTTTTGGATAATCGGATAGATCATATTCATCTTTCATTTCAAACATATCTTTATAAACATCTTCAGTTTTTATATCTACTAACAAGCTATCAGTATCTGTAAATAACATGGTGCAGTTTTCTCCATACTTCTTTTTCAATGTGTTGTAATACCAGTCAAACATAAACTCTTTTGATAAATCTAGAGTAGAGAATCCAACATAGATTGGTTTATTTAACGTTAGTTTTGTTTTATTTATATGGAGTGCAGATAAGTCATCGGAGAACTTTACACGTCTGTTAAAATTTGGTTTTGATATTATTTTTCTAAGTTTTATATCTACTCTTTTACGTAGGTTTTCCATAGTTTTACCAAATACTGAAACGATCATTAGTTTAAAGAAATCTTTTTCAAATGCTGATTTAGCTTGTTTCCTTAGTTCTGTATTGATTCTTATATAAGGTTCCATCCATGCTTTTTCATTGAACTCAAGGATTCTATGATATTTTGTTACTTTTAGACCTAGTTCCAGATATAATTGAAGATTTCTATAGTGTACTATATACTTTTTTTATTCATTAAATTAGGGATAAGCTTTTCTACTTTTAAAATACTGTTATTATCTAATAATTCTTTTTGATATACTGAAAGCCATTCATATTTTACTGAAAGGTTTTCTGGAGCAAGTGGATAATCATTATGTTCTTTATGTAAATGTTCAGGATATTCTAGATCAACTTCTAAGATCCATCCTTTATTTTTAGGACGCTTCTTAACTTTACTCGGATTAATCCATTTGAAACCAGAGTATGGAAATGGTCTTGACATTGCATGACCGTATAAATTGGTTGCATCGTAGTACATTAAGTAGTTTTTCTCTTTATTTTCATCATAATCTTTTACCAAAGGATTATTTGCTTTTGCATATCGTTTTGAAACCATTGATATTCCACCTCTCATACCTTTTTCTATGAAAAGATGCATATCTATATCTGTTAATAATTCTAATTCTATTTTAGTATGTTTAATTAGAGCATCCCAGGATAAACCTGGTGCTGTGTAATAATGTAGAGGATCTAATTTATAAGTGTTCATACAAGTTTTTCTAAATGTTTGAAATATATCAGCTAATAAGAGAACATCTGTTTTTAAATATAGATCATGGTAATCACCTATATTTTTACAGTTGTATTCTTTCCATACATTTTGTGCATGGTCATAATCTTCTTGTTTGATACTTTCATCTGATAGAGAACTATAAAACTTTTCTATAGGAGGTAATTTAGTTTCATTAAATCTTTCAAAGGAATCCATATATTCATATGGATAAACACCTTTACGTAAAACTAAATCGGCCTTATCACCAAACTGACTTTTTGTTAATTTGAAATCTGTTTTATCTGTTGCGTCTACTAATTTCTCTAATGATGATGGCATAAATTGAAAACTGTCTAAGAATTTTAATTGTCCAATACTAAATGAAATATATTTTTCTGTATTATTTGCTATACAAGAAATATTACCGCTGGTAGTAGTATGTATCTTTTGCATTATAAGATGACAATCATAACCTTTTAGGTTATGAAATACAACAGGTATTTTAGTTGAATTTGGTTTTATCTTTAGTTTTAAGTTGCATGATTTGTGTGCTGCACCTCTGTATTCACCTGTGAAATGACAATGGTCTCTTACTTTGTCTTTTAATATTTCTTGTTCACATATCCAACAATTAGTAGCGCTATCATAGTCTTCTGTATTTTGTTCTGTCATGATTAATGATTTAGGATGTTTAAATATGTTGTTAATATTTTCTACTTCATTTTCTAAATGATTTAGAAAGATTTCTACAGTATTTTCTCCTCTGTATATAATAGGTTCTTTCTCTATTTTACCATCATATCTCACTACTTGATATCCAAATCCACATGCTTCATGTTCACTCGTTATTTATGTTTGTTCTCCTTTTTCCTCTGATTTAGGTTTTATTATACTTTCAAAATCAGCGTAGATTACAAAAGGTACAGACATTTGGTTTTGATAGTTTTTGAATTTTATTGTATCACCTTTTTTAGGCATTTCTATTCTTAAGGATGCTTTATTTATTCCTTCACAATCTTCTTTGTGTATGATTAATAGGTCTTCTCTTGAAAAACCATATAGACATCTATCACAGAAGTGTGTTTGTCCTTTGTACTTGTTTTGGTTATAGAGTAATCTATTGAGATTCTTAATCCAACAGTAGTGATATTTTGTATCTTCTGAAATTAACATTAAATTTATTCTTTTAATATCTTTAGATTGATTTGATATATAATATGGAAATACCGACTTTGTATATCCGTATACATTTATTGCAAGATTATTTTGTTTTTCTACTTTTGGTATTTGTGTTAATGGTGTGGGAGTTTCAATATCTTTTATATCAAGAATATTTTTATAATCAGGATAAGATGAGGGTCTATCAGAATTTTTTGATGCAGGATAAAGTGCAGAAACTATTGATCTGAATAGACATAAATTATCTTTATTCTTTACATTGACTATTGCTTTCTTATTTTTTAAATAGGTAGGTAGGTCTATATATGAAGAACCTTTTAATGGTTCATATTTTGCTATATTCAAATATAATATTTTACAGTGATCAATTTCTAAACCTGAAGCTGTGTTTGTGAATTTCTCAATCCATAATTGTAAATAAGAAGTTTGTTCATTATAATATTCTTCAATATTTTCATCACTTAATACGGCAGCTTGTAGTCCATGATTTGAAGCATCAACAAATTTCTTATTACCATTATTTTCATCATGAAAAAATTGAAGAGAAAGACCTACTGAAAACTTAATACCATTATTTTTTTTTATATCTTTTTTTTATTTGTTCTATTATAATAAACTTTTTATCAATAAATAATATGCTTGGGTCTTTATAATTATAAGCGTTAATTTCATATGTTTTAAAAAAAATTACATTTTGGTTTATCTACTAATTTAATAGTCTCTGTTTCTTCATTAATGATATCTTTTTTAATTACTTTTGATTTTTTGTTGTTCATTTTATAAGGATGATTTTTAATCACTGTTCATTTTATTTTTGTAAAAAATAAAATAATCTGGATTTCTTCCCATAAAAGATTTAAAAGCTTCTCTATATTTTTCTTTATTTTCTCTATAGTGTTTTTGTCTCATTGGTTTTTCACATTGTTTACATTTTCTTCTATAACCATCTTTACATCGTTTTTCTTTTCTAAATAAATTAAAGGGTTTAACCTCTAAACAATAATCACAAATTCTTCCTTCTAGATATTTGTTGTTCATTTTTTCTATGTCCATTTTTAGAGAAAATTGTTTTAGTTATCTTTTTTTTAACCTTACTGATATATATACATAATAGGGAGTGAAACGTGTTCTGGAGCACCGAGGGAAGGGAGCCGAGCTGAAGGCGAGGCGATCTGAGTGTGGGTGAGCCAGAACCCCTATTATGTATATATATCTTAAAGCAGATTAACCGTTGCCCCGCTATATGACATTTGTAGGGAGTACACTATTGGATTGTTTACCTAGGTATCGTCAGACAGGACATCTGTTATTGAATATTTACTCTGTCTTGAGATAATTTGCTTTTATGTTTAGACAGATATTATGTTCTAGAAAGCAAGAATATAAATCATTAATACATAAAAAGGATATGAGTATGAAACAAATAAACTGCAGCAAATTGAACATCTTCTGTGTCGAAGCCTAAAGATTTTGGAAGTATTTTAACATTTTCCTTCGTATAAACGCTTTTTTCACGCCATTACAAACGGAGAGGACCCAGATCAGACTGTTCCTGTAGGAACCGACTGATCAGGGACTGTCCTGTTTGCTTATGGAATTGTAATAGATCGGACATTTGTTTTAGTTTTTATGTGTGTACATATACCATTATAAAAACACATACTAAATATTCCTGATATCATTATTTTCTACATGGATATTCAACAGGGAAAGGGTTACGAAATGACGAAAGAAAGGGTATGATATATTAGCTTATTTTTGTTTTGCGAATACTTCGATGAATTAGGTAATGATATTCAAACGGAAAATGATGATGTCGAGTTATTCCAAGACCAAAATTTTAATGAGATAGATAGATCTTGTCCAGATTTGATGGTTAAAATACTGTAGATGTTGTACACTACAAGCAGTTAAGTGATTAACCCGTTCTCTGTTCTCTGTTTATTTGAAATGTGAATATCTATTGAAAATTCATGGATCAAATAATTACAATGAAATATGGAAGGTGGACCATTGTTGCCATTTTAGAAAGTCAAGGAACATATCTATCAAATTCCATTTGCAAACAGAGCAGACCCTGATCAGACGGCTCCTATAGGAGCCGTCTGATCTGGGTCTACTCTGTTTGCAAATGCGTGAAAAAACGTTTAAATGAGGGGAAACTCGGTGGGAAACAATTGATATTTTTACTGGACACGTAGATATTTTAGCCGGTTATATTTCTGATTTCTTTAATTCTATATTTAATCATGGCTTGTTCCCTGAGAGTTGGACAGAAGGAACCAACAGTACCGTTACATAAAATGGGAGATAGGAGTGATGTACATAATTATAGAGGTATCACTTTGATTAGCTGATTTTCAAAACTGTGCACCTCCATTTGAAATGAAATAATTATATCATTTTGTGAGAAAAAATAATACAATTTCTGATGCTCAGTTTGGTTTTAGAAAGGGAAAAATCAACTGTTGGTGTTTTATTTATTCTTCATAGTGTTGTTCAAAAGCAGTTGAATGATAATAAAAGGTTCTATTGTGCTTTTATCGATTTTAAAGGGGATGTCCCTACATTTCACACGTTTCATAAACACTTAAAATGTACAAACCTCATTTGTTTATATGCTGAAAAGTAGTATATCGCAAAAAGCCCCATCCAATTACCGTTTATAATGACAAAACATCCATGTGTTTGATATCGCCGATCCCGGTTTTACTCCCCGATGTTTCAGTTTTATTCGGGTTGGGTTTTAGTTTCGTAACTGTTCGCCCTATTCGCGATTCTTCGACCACTTCCGAGAAAGTTGTTACGTAAACAATGGAGGGATCGGGTGATCATCGGCAAAACGCGGAAGAATTTAACGGAAAAGGCCGATAATATTATGTTGTAGAACAAAAATTATCAGTATTGATGAAATCGGTTTGTTTGTATCACAGGGGCATTTTTCGATATAAGTTCAAATTGGGAACCTTCATAATAATGATAGAGCATAACAAATACCAAGTTTTATGATACTATTGAAAATATGCGATCATTGTAGGGACTTCCTCTTTAAGACAGTATGCACCGTGGCGATTTTTGATTTATATTGAGCTGGTATTTATGACAAGTTACTGATTGTGGTGGAGGACATGCATAATTAAGTTAACTTGTAGCAGTTATCCAGATTTCTTCGAATATGCAGTAGGCTAGAGACAAGGGAAATTAATCTCACGTGCAATATTTTCTTTGTACCTTGATGACAAAAAATGTTTTTACATGATAATATATTATTCTGGGTCCATGCTTATAAAGCTTTTAGTTGAGTCTGAGTCTCGTTCTCAAGCTTTTGATTGGTCAGATTTGAGTTCTCAAGCTTTTGATTGGTCAGATTTGAGCCTTTGGCTCAAATCTGACCAATCAAAAGCTTGAGAACGATCTCAGGCTCAACTAAAAGCTTTATAAGCATGGACCCTGGTATTCTAGTTTACATATAAATACTATTACTATTGTATTAACACTGCTGCTGATATGTTGATTTTAGGAGACACAAGGGAAAGTCTACAGAAAAGCATTGATTTATAATATGAATATTGCAGTAATTGGAATCTAGAGATTAATACAATAAAAACTAAGATTATGATTTTTTTTAGAAATAAGGGCTTCCTGTTTTTTACCAAATGGAATATTGTATTTTAATAATAACGAATTATAAATTGGGAATTACTTTAATTATTTGGGTATAGTTTTGTAATTACACTGGATCCAGTGTTCATAATCAAGAACAACTAGCCAGGAAAGCACTTAAAGCATTATATATATCTAGTCAGTAAATTGTAAAAATTACTAAAAAAGCTTAAACTGAAACCTAAGATATTAGTTATTTGATGCATTCTTTTACACTATACTGAGATATGCAAGTGAAATATGGAGGTACAGTTAATGGACAGATATTGAGATTATTCACCTAAAAATTGCAAATGTACACTTAATGTGAGAACAAATACTGCTAATAAATGTGTGTTAACCCATTCCCTCATATTGACGACTTTTAACGACTCTGTAGAAGCCACTTTATGAAACCATTGTGATAAATAGAGCATTTGCTTCTATAGGAGCAAATGCTCTATTTATCACAATGGTTTCAAACTACAAAATTCTAAAATTTTACTTTTCTCTAGTAGAATGCTCCTTTTTGGTAGATTCATTCAAAAAGGTTGGGTCTAAAATAGCCTATGAGGTAATGGGTTAAGGAAGTTAGCCGATATCCTTTCTACACGTATATCCAGATATAATCGTATTGTTAAATATTGGTTGAAATTGTTGAAAAATGACAATGAATATTTCAAAAGCTATGTTAAGGTAATTATACAATAAATTAAGCAAATATTGATAGATAACTTTTATCAAAATTGGTATGCAGATAAACACAATTAAGTAGTTTTATCATTGTGCAACAACGTTAAACTGTCTTTCGACTTGAGATAATATACACATAAAATATTGATTGTTCTTCGACTGATATTGAAGAGGAATACCACTTTAGAAGTGCGTGTCAATGTTACGAGCAAATCAGAAGAAATACATTATTAAGTGTTATTACTCGACACCAGATATGCTAATATTTATTAGAGTTGCAGAGTGAAAATGAATTGACATTTACAAATTCGGCAATGTACCTAAATCTGCTTTTAAATTAAGGTTATCAATACATTACACTAATTAAGTTTATACCATCTTCTTATATTATTACAGTAAAAACTGCATACTACGAACACTCAAATACGTACAATTATTGATCTTTAACAAAGATGGCAGCTTAATGTAGGGTGAAAGTTAAGCAGAAAGCTCATGCAGGAGCTTTCTGCATGATTTTCACCCTGCATTAAGAAGCCATCTGCCTACAAATACATAAATTCTCCATTTCTAACATTTCGTAGTATCGAGTTTTTACTGTACATGTATATAATCTAATTGAGTATCTCAGAATGTTGAAGCGAACTTCAAGATAGAAACCGAAGATATGATGGTGTGATATTTACTGATGAAGTAGCAATGAATACTTATCTGACTTTTGACCTTATGTGATTTATGTATATTGGACATGATGGTGCACCATTATACAAATCAAAATAAAATATATTCTGTTATGTAAAAAATAATATCTGCACAAATTTAGAGCTGTTGAAAATTTGACTAATTTCGATTTAATCAGGCTTTTTCACCGCATACTATTTCGTTACCATTGGGAAATCTGAATCACATTTACAAATGGTTTGCACCCAGATTAAAAGCTGAGTAACTCGGCGTCACATCAAGACCCAAACTGTTTGATGCCATGCTTATGGCTTAGGTTTACCCAAATGCTCCATTCACCATATTTGAGAGTTTGTCTGAAATATGCATGTCAATCAATTAGTAATTGACTATCATATACGTTATAAGTTTCATATATGATTTAATGTAATTTTGTACGTTATCATTAGGGGTTGGGGTTGGTATTTTAACTTATTTCTTTCCCCCGCAGATTCCGTTCAACCTTTTCAAATGTGTGGAGCTCAGTTTACGTTGGGGATATAGTTCATTCGTTTGGAGAAAAATTATCCATCTGACAAAAATGAAAGGAATGACCACCTAATTTAATAAGTGGATATGTAAACAGAGTAGACCAAGATCAGGGTATGTTGTGTTTGCTTATGAAATAACAGATATGATTAAACAGGGGCTAAAATGCGGTCATGTGTTATTATACAATTTCAGCTAATTAACCCTTCCCTCCTACTAACGCCTTTCGACGTCCCTGTGAATTGTTTGAAACCATTGCGATACATAAAGCACTTGCTCCATAGGAGCGAACACAAAAAGAAGTCTAAATTTCGGACATAAAGGCAGATGGTATTTAATGCAGAACGAAAGCACTACAGCTGTGGTTCGAATCCCGGTCTGGGCATTTGGATTTTTCATGTGAGGAAGTCTTTTATAGTTTTTATAGTTATGTACATTTGCTGTTTCCTTGTGTTGCTGTTCGGGCGACTGTTTGTTCTGTATTTCGTGTTACCTGCATGACTCATGTTTGTACTTTCAGCGGGCTTGTTATGGGTCGGTGGTTCTACCCGGATGTTCTTCTGTGCACGAAGCAATGTAATTTTTCCGTGCACAGAAGAAACTGGAGTCTTCCTCCACCTGTAATTAGCTGAGACGTCGTGATATGACTGAAATGCTGTCAAAGCGACGTTAAACCCGATAAAAACCAAAACCAAACCCAGAAAGCGTATGACCCATTTAAATATTATGATATGTACACGGGCAATGTACCAGGAATGAAACTGACACCTCGAATATATGCCATTGCTTGTATAGGATATGTTGATGTTACTTTTTATAGTTTCGATCAGATTATTTTAGAAAATACAAAAAACCCGTCTCTGTAGCAACCACTTAAATGAACAAACATAGGGATAATTAACCCTTCGCTTGCTATTCACGTCAATATACCTACCTGTAAATAGTGAAGACCCAGATGAGACAGCTCCTGCAGGAGCTGTCTCATCAGGATCTGCACTATTTACAAGTTGATTGTGCAACCAGTGCACTCAACAACAGTGATTGCACAGCGAAATACTTGTACACAGTGAAGATATATGTCATTATACAACAGGGCATGGGTAAAGAAGGAGAAAGTATTTTAAAATTCAGCAAGCGAAGGGATAAAAGCAAGAACAGTTGAACGTCGATAATTCGAACTTCAATGGATCATATAAATTACTACGAGATAACAGAGGCTAGATTAATTCGAATTATTATCTGAAATGCGTAGTTATACATTTTAGGATAATCCTGTATTGTAAATTTTGGAAGGACTCAACTTTTACTTTGAGTTATATCAAATTTCGAGTTATCCGAATTCGAGATATCGAATTTCAACTGTAGCTGCTTTTTTGTCATGCTTTAATATTCTACATACTTTAAACCCCAGGATTAGACATATTTGAGTGGTCATTGTAGATACGGTTTACGGTATGGCCGAAACAATACAGTAAAAACTGGATACTACGAACTTTTAGCAATAGAGAATGTATGTCTTTGTAGGCAAGTGTCTGCGTAATGTAGGATGAAACAAATACAGAAAACACACAGATGATCGTTATGTGTGACTTTCATCTTGCATTGCTCTGCCACCTGTGTTAAAGATCAATAATGGTACGTATTTGAGTGTTGGAATAATAGAGTTTTCACAGTTTTTTGTTTTACATGTATATAATCAGAACAGTTGATGACGTCATACTACATGGTTGTCGATGACTGTATGTAACCATTCTGACCTCGTCCTCCTCCCCATACCACTATTTTGTCAGTTTGAATACCGGTAATCAATACAATTTCAGTAGAAAGGGGATAATTCACCCAGAACAACGTGTCATTATTGCTCCCCATGTGATCAGTTGTCATAATTAACGTCAAATGTCACTCAGTCAACGCTATTTTATAAGCCAATTACCCTGGTGGTTTGTGTACGCTTAAATGTTTAATTTAAAACACAGATCAGTGGTTTGACCATTATCATGATAAGCGCGCCTGAGTATCATTGCGAATAACCTGACTCCGAGGTATTTCTTAAAGATATAATTGAGTTTGATATCATTCTCAAGCATCTGATTGGTCAGATTCTGAGCTTGCTCAGAATCTGTCAAATTAGATACTTGAGAATGGTCTCCTTAGAAGTTTTATAACGTTGGGCCCTGAATCCAGACGGGGCACCAAGTAACTCTGCATCTCACCAGTATCCAAGTTAATTGACTGTATCAGTGATTTGATTTCCCAAAACTAGAGCGAATCGGAGTTGTAGACGGCATCAACTTTTACAGCCTGATAGGTATTGAAGAAGCATAATGAAGGACATTCTAAAAATAAAAACCGAGGCACACATGAACAAATATCTATGAAAATTGTAATTTGATCTGTCTTTTCTTAGTTGTAATTGAGTGTCAGCTTTAACCCTGGTAAGGCGCCGAGGTACTCAACATCTAATCTTGATTCAAAATGACCCCGAGGTTGCGAAAGCAGCCCAATCTCATACGGCTTTGAATTTTGACCATGCGTTTCTTTAAAAGCCAATCATTTTAATAACCATGGTTTACTGTGAGACAGGATTATATTTATATATATTCATTTATTTTATTTATTTTGATTGTTATATTTTTCTCAGTGAGGGCACATATTTTTGTCGGGGTTATTTCTTTTCTGCCATGACCCGTTTCAGTGAAAATGCTAGTGAATTAGGTATAACTGATTAAAATCATAGCGGTCAGCGTGGTCTAAGGGTTATAAGGATTGCTTATGAAATGTGAGGTCGTGGGTTCGATCCTCGGTGGAAGCTTATTTTTTTCTTAGCGCCCTTTTACGTGCTTTTGGTTTAAAACCATTTAGTACATAAAAATATAAGCCCTTTGTTTGCATTTTGGCTTCGGTAAAGTTATTCAACTGAGACCTTTTACCCGTGGTTTTGTTGACCGTTTTGCATATTTCACCATCGTGCATGAATTTGCTTCCATTTAAATGTATATCTTAATATACTAACCTGTTCTTAAGTTTGGGACAATATCAGTGAAAAAGTTAATGGGCATTGAGTCGACGTATTATAATAATTTCATGTAGACTGTAAGTATGGGAGTTTGTATGCCTTGTGAACATTACTTAATATGATAATGGTTTCTACGTCAATGTGTTTCAGCAAATGAATAACATTGATTTGTGACGTAATGTGTATTATTGGTGTCATACACAGGTATTATGCATCATGGCTCATTAAAACATCTCCCCGTTTCTGCTATTAATTTATACATTACAGTCATGTTTTCCCAATGTGTCCTGTTAATTAAAAGTACTATACAATATTGCTCCCTCTTTTTCTTCTATCCTGCTTAAAGACATGTTACACATCCATTTTACGCTTGCGTAAAACCTTGCTTGTAAAACATTTGAAGTGAGTCTAAGTTCATTCTACAGTCTGAGTTGTCAGATCAGGGTCCATGCTTATAAAGCTTTTAGTTGAGTCTGAGTTTCGTTCTCAAGCTTTTGATTGGTCAGATTTGAGTTCTCAAGCTTTTGATTGGTCAGATTTGAGCCAAAGGCTCAAATCTGACCAATCAAAAACTTGAGAACGAACTCAGACTCAACTAAACGTTTTATAAGCATGGACCCTGGACTGAAATCAGATACGTAGTTTAGAACTCAACATTCAAAGGACTAACCATTTACCCAAATGAGCACTTATATTAATTAGCTGAAAGTTTATTATTTTATTACGATCAAGGGAATATTTTACCATAGATAACAGAAACTGTACACTCAGATCTATACTATTGCATAGACATACAGATCAGACCCTACAGGAGCCTTCTTATTTGGGCGTACCCTGTTTCTAAGAGGCGAAAAGGCGTTTAAATGAAGTAAAGGGTTAAAAGCAAAGGATATTCCGAACTCGTTCATGCATTGCTGTGACAATAGGTTTTCTTTATAATGTAGGATTTTTATTTAACTTTTTTTGTATGTGTAAATTGTATTGTGGTACATATTAAGCCTTAAGCGTCAAATAAATTACGCATCAACGTGCTTTTGTTTTTAATTTCCTTTCCAAACATGTCCACTGTTTTATTTCAAACATTTTCTTCATATCTCCTTTTATGCAGTAAACCCTGTCTAAAGCGACCACAGAAAGAAGTATAAATCTCGGACTTTAAAGGCAGATGCTATTTTAATGCAGGACGAAAGTGCTACAGAAAGCTCATGTATTCGTCTTGCATTAATTGTTTTAAGCAACCACCTGCATTTAAAGACATATGTGCTTGCTAATAATAGGTCGCTTTCGGGGAGTTTTACTGTATTTGGGTTAATGATTCTCTGTTATACAGGAGAATAAAATCTTAGAATTACTGAGAATGACGACTTTTTATGATTTACGAACGGATCTGAACCACCTGCTCCCAATAAACCCGTCTACATTCGTGAACTAGTGAATTAAATCCAGCTGTATACCATTATAAAACGGTGATTTTCTTCGTTCATTTCACAATGACGCAGATTGAATAATGCAGTAAACCCCTCTCCAAACCGGAATTCTAGTAGAGATAAATTTAGATAGGCAGGTTGCTGCTTTATGCAGGATGATAGTCATGCAGAAAGCTCCTCTAGGAGCTTTCTGCATGACTTTCATCCTGCATTAATCTACCACCTGTCTCTCAGACCGCTATTTATACTAAATTTAACGTCCGGTTTAGGGGGGTTTCATTGCATACTATTTCGTTACCTTAGGAGAATCTGAATCGCATTTGCAAATGGTTTGGATCCAGAGTCAACGCTGAGTGATTCGGCGTCATATCAAGATCCAAACTGTTTGGTGCTATGATTATGGCGTAAGAAAAAAACCCTCAGACACACAAAAAGACGATACAGTTTCGAGACGACTATAATTGGCCAACAAAAGGGATAAGCACATGCAGCCATTCACGTCAATTACTGACAAATTGAATTTCACTTGAGGCAAACGAGGAAGTTAGTATTGTTCATGACCTTCAGCTGATATTTATCTTCTATAAACATTTACTCCATAAATACGCAGTTTTACGTCATTGGAAACAGAGTAGACCCTAATCTAACGACTCCTCTACGAACCGTCTAATCCAGGTGTACGTACTTTGTTTCTTTGTGGATTAATGTAGATATGATTCTACGGTTTCAGATGTAGCTAAATGTCATGTGTTAATATGCCATTTTAAAAACGAACCTAATTAATAGTCATGCTCATAATGTCTTAAATAAATATTCATGGAGTAAATGGTTAACATTTAGCAATGTTTTATCGATAGAGATATTCTTCTAATTAGAATTTGAAGCAGAAGTTGTTTCAATTCTGTTAAATGCAAACAGTAAAACCTCTCTATAACGGCCACTAAATTACATCAAGTATTATGTGTTAAATGCAGGTGGCTGCTTAAAGCAATGTGAAAGTTAAACAGAACGCTCCTATAGGAGCGTTCTGTTTTACTTTCACCTTGCTTTAAGCAGCCACCTGTCCTAAATACCAACTACATTAACACAATTTAGTGGCCGTTATAGAGATGTTTTACCGTACAATGCGTATTTTGATATTCGCCGTCTCACCTGGATCTAAACCCATTTGCAAAGGCTATCAAGGGTTCACTCATAGTGTGATAAAATTGATATGTTCAAATATTTCCTAATAAAAGACACTGTTTAATCAGCGAAAGCAGTGAGAAAAGGGTTTACAAACAATGGCTTAGGTTTACACAAATGCTCCATCCACCATATTTGAGAGTTTGTATGACAGATGCATGTCAATAAATAAGTAATTGACTATCATATATTTTGTAAGTTTCATATATTATTTTATGTAATTTTTTTACGTTGTCATTAGGGGTTGGAGTTTGCATTTTAACTGATTTCTTTTCCCCGCAGATTCCGTTCAACCTTTTCAAATGTGTGGAGCTCAGAAAGGAATGACCACCTAATTTGATAAGTGAAGAGGTAAACAGAGTAGACTCAGATCAGGGTCTGTTGTGTTTGCTTATGAAATAACAGATATGATTATACAGGCGATAAAATGCGGTCATATGGTATTATACAATTTCAGCTAATTAACCCTTTCCTCCTACTAACGCCTTTCGACGTCCCTGTGAATGTTTTTGAAACCATCGTGATTCATAAAGCACATGCTCCATAGGAGCAAATGCTCTATGGATCACAATGGTTTCAAAACTACACAATTATAAAAATAATTGTCTCTAGTAAATGCTCCGTTTCGGTAGATTTATTCAAAGAGGTTTAGTCTAAAATGTCTAGAAGGGAATGGATTAATAACCATACAGTCATTAATCATTTCTTGCATGAATATTCATGTAATAACCCATTACCTCATAGGCTATTTTAGATACAACCTCTTTGAATAAATTTACCGAAAAGAAGCATTAACTAGAGAAAAGGATTTTTTTTTAGAATTTTGTAGTTTGAAATCGTTGTGTTAAATAGAACATTTGCTCCTATAGGAGCAAATGCTCTATTTAACACAATGGTTTCTCAAAGTGACCTTAACAGAGTGGTCAAAAGTCGTCAATATGAGGGAATGTGTTAAAGGGCTGAATAACTCATTCACATAAGAATCAGAACCTGTGTATCCAACAATTAGTATATGTAGTTTGCAGAACCGTTCAATATGGATGAGCTTAACTTGTATAACGTGGGAGCAAATGGGTTGTTGTGCAAAAGTGTTGATACATAAAATGTGAGACATGCTTTCATCATAGCAACACAGCACTGAAATTCGCTCTTCTAGTACAAGCCTATTATATAAAGTGATCCGGTCGATTCACTGAAAAGTTGGATTATGGAAGCTCTTAAAATGCCAGCGACACATTCTGTTAATTTAACTCTTACAGTACGGGACACGAGTCAATACTGCCCATTTCAAATAGTGTAGACCCAGATGAGAGGGTTCCTAGAGGAGCCCTCTCATCAGGGCATGCACCGTTTGTCATGTTACACTTTTCTTTAGACAAATCCCTTAATAGTCACAATAAGCTTGACCTGTTTGATATTTTGGAACAGTCCATTTGAACATTCAGCGTTGTACGTGTTACATATTTTGATATCAGCCGATGTATTATCACTGTCTCACTGGTCTATGGTTACTGAAATAGAATTCTCACATTTCCGAGGCCTTGAATATCACTATATTTTTGTTCCTCTGTTGCTAGTGCATTGACATTTCTGTCATAGAAAACCTTCATTAAGTATCATACAATTTAACATGTTTCCACCGACTGATAATTGATCAAACGTTACAATTGTAACTAGAAAATTGTAAAACGTGTTTCAGTATGAGCTTGGTTTTGTAAATACGTTGAAAATGAAAATACTCCTAAACTGATTTGTTTAACAAACCCAATTTGCAGTTCAATCTAGTCTTTGCAATTTGATTTAAATTCTTTCAACCAAAACCAATATGTGTAAAGTTGAGATGTTCAACACTAGCACTGAGAGTTTGTTTTCGTTTTTTAGCTCGCCTATTCGTAGAACAGTAGAGCTTATGATATACCCCCGGCGTGAGCGTGAGCGTGAGCGTGAGTGTGAGCGCGAGCGTGGACTATGGCGTGGGCGTGGCCGTGGGCATGAGCGTGGCCAAGGTTGAAGTGTTTTAAAGCTTAATATTTGTACTAGGATGCTGAATTGTGTATGGAAGTTCATTTGAGGTAAAATATTGCTGTTATGAAGTTAAACATTAAAATATTTTTCAATTTTATCAATTTTTGACATGTTTTGGACTTAGTCCTTTTGGCAACAAATCACCAGGTTAAAGTGTTTTGGACAGGTTGTTTTTAAAACTTAATAATTGTGCTAGGATGTTGAAGTTTTGTATGGAGGCCACATGTAACCAGGTTAAAGTTTTTTGCACGGGTTGTTTTAAAGCTTAATATTTGTACTAGGATGCTGAAATTTTGTATTGAAGTACAAAAATGAGTCATGCAGGAAACACCACATACAGAACAAACAGTCGCCCGAACAGCAACACAAGGAAACAGCAAATGTACATAACTATAAAAACATGGACGGGTTGTTTTAAAGCTTAATATTTGTACCAGGCTGCTGAAATTTTGTATGGATTTTCATTTGAGGTCAGATATTGCTGTAATGAAGTTAAACATTAAAAGTATTTTTCAATTTTATCAATTTTTGACATGTTTTGGACTTAGTCCTTTTGGCAACAAATCACCAGGTTAAAGTGTTTTGGACAGGTTGTTTTTAAAACTTAATAATTGTGCTAGGATGTTGAAGTTTTGTATGGAGGCTCATTTGGGGTCAAATATTACTGATTTGAAGATAAACATTAAAAATGTGTTTAAATTTTATTCAATTTTTGACATGTTTTGGACTTAGATTTTTGGGGGGCCCAAAATCACCAGGTTAAAGATTTTGGGACGGGTTTGTATAAAGCTTAATATTTGTGCTATTATGCTGAAATTTGGTGAGAAGGTTCATATTGTCGAGACCCTTCCGACCATGCCAAAAATAATTCCAGCTGACCTTGACCTTTGACCTACTTTTGCAAAAATACCTATATTATTGGAACCATTTGGTCAAGGGCTTCCATACTTAGTATGACCATGCCAATATGTTTGCCCTTCTGACCTTGACCTTTGACTTACTTTTGCAAAAATCTTTAAATGCCTATAGTATTTGAACCAATAGACCTAGGGCTTCCATATTTGGTATGCAACTTTCTTGTGTTAAGACTTTTCCAACAATATCATTGTTTGCCCTTCTGACCTTGACCTTGACTTTCGCCCTACTTTTGAAAAAATCTTTAAATGCCTATATTATTGGAAGCAATAGGCCTTGGACTTCCATACTTGGTATGGTCATGCCAACTTTTTTGCCCTCCTGACCTTGACCTTTACCTTTGACCTACTTTTGCAAAATCTTTAGATGCCTATAACATTTAAACCAATGGGCCTACGGCTTCCATACCTAGTATGACCATGCCAGCATGTTTGCCTTTCTGACCTTGACCTTTGACCTACTTTTGCAAGTTTTTAAATGCATATACCATACTTGGTTTGTATCTTTTCTGTCTGAAGACTTTTTCAAACACACCAATGTTTTTTACCATATGACCTTGACGTTTCACCTATTATTGCAAAAATGTGTGAGTGCCTATAACTTGGAACCAATATACCTAGGACTTCCATACTTGGTATGATCATGCAAACATATTTGCCCTTCTGACATTGACCTTTGCAGTTGACCTACTTTTGCAAAAGCCTTTAAATGCATATAACATTGGAACCAATAGGCGTAGGGCTTTCATACTTTGTATGTATATTTCCTGTCTTAAGACTCAACGATACCAAATGTTTTTACCATGTGACATTGACTTTGACCTTTCACCTTCGTTTGCAAAAATCTTTAAATTCCTATAATATTGGATGCGATGGGCATAGGACTTCTATACTTGGTATGACCATGCCAACAATTTTACCCTTCTGACCTTCACCTTTGACCTACTTTTGCAAAAATCTTTAACTGCCTATTACATTGGAACCAATAGACCTAGGGCTTCCATATTTGGCATTAGGGTTTTCATATTTGGTATGTATCTTTTTTGTTTGATAATCTTTTTAAATTGATGAAAATTGGTATTTGATTGCCTTTTGGTTGTGATATTGATGCAGTTAAGTTTAAATTGAAAATTGAATGATTTTTTGTGTTCAATATGACACGTTTTAGACTTAACTTTTAAACAGGCGAGCATCAGGTGGCTTTGACACCATTTCTGGTTCTCTTTCATTTTCTCTTTTACACCTTTATGCCATTTTTATCAACGTCGTCTTCTTCATAATATTGTAGATTTGACACTTGAACATTTTGTTTTAAATTATAGTTTAACCTTTAGCCTGCTGAGCAAATTATTTTAAAGAATTTTTCACCCTCTAATTTTTTAAAAATGCAATCTTTAATTAGTTTGTCTACCAAAATGCAATCCGGGTGTCAAACAGTTTGGATCCTGATGAGACGCCGAGTTACTTGGCGTCTTATCTGGATCCAAACTGTTTGCATAGGTTTTCACTCATTCTCTCATAGCAGGCTAAAGCTTAAAGTTATTTTTGCCATTAGAAACGTAAAATGTATTTTTCTAAAGAGCTTTACCGTAATTATGTGTTATTGAATCAACCAATATTGATGGGTCGTAAACTAATGTAAACCAACTTGTGGCCCAACCCATTTTCTAATAAATTTGATTTTATTGTATCCGTATCATATTTGACATTTAATATGTTAAAACACAAGATGGCAAAGTTTTTCATACACCTGACCAGATTATTATATCGTAAGCCTGTGATTTTTTCATGAAATATAAATAGTTTTCACCAAAAAAGACAGATACGCTATCATGTCTACATGTCTTGTTTTTTATTCTATCTTTTCTACACACCCAGTTACAGTTTTCGAAAGAGAGAAAACAGAACGATTCCGATCATAGAGTTCATTTAATAACAATCTGCCGTTATAAATTTTGATGAAACTTTATTATTGTTTTTATTGTTTCGTATGTAGATATTCTCCTGATAGTAATAATGATAATAAAGTAGGGGTTCGCGAAAATCGGATATCTTTTTCTCATAGAGCTTCGGAAGGATTTATGATAATTATCTGGTAAATAGTATGCAAAAATATGCCACCTCAGAACTGATATCGTATCTGCTATCTATCTTACATATACAGCAGAATACAGTTGAAGTTCGATATCTCCAACTTTAAGGGACCATACAAATTACTTCGAGACTTTGAATAAGTTCTCAAATTCACAGCTTAATGTAGTTACTAGTCTCATCTAGATCCAAGCTAGATCTAAGTTGGATCCAAGCTAGATCCAAGCTGGTTTGCACATGCGAATCAGAAAACGCATAGAAGAAGAAAAGATAATGCAGTAAAACCTCTCTATAACGGCCACTGAATTGTGTTTATTAGTTGGTATTTAGGGCAGGTGACTGCTTAAAGTAAGGTGAAAGTAAAACAGAACGCTCCTATAGGAGCGTTCTGTTTTACTTCAATTTGCTTTAAGCAGCCACCTGCCTATAACACAATACTTGATGTAATTTAGTGGCCGTTATAGAGATGTCTTACCATGGGTATAATGTTGTACACTTACCAATGTTGTTCTGATTATCCTATTCCGTTTACAAATTGCTTACTATAACATCTATAGCAGAAAATAAAAATCATGTTAAGCGGCCATTCATTTATTGAACATAGGAATCTTAAAGAGCAGGTGGTTGCCTAATGCAGGTCATATAGGAGCATTTGGCGTTACTTTTGAACTGTACTAAGCTACTACCTGCATTGCAGAACCGTAATTAGACCTCTTTCTGACGGCCGCTTAAGACAGGTTCTACTGTACTTATAATTTCACGTTGGAATATAGATATTGCAGATGACTTGAACCTCTATCTTGAAGAAAACGAAATAGGAGCAGAGATAGGCTTACCTACGAGTAACTATTGAATGATCATATCCTAACACCTCATTAAAATCAAGACATGTCCATATGCAAATTGTGTTTTGTAAATCATATTCTCAACGATATCTTTATACCCCCCCCCCTTTTGAAAAATGGGGGTATATTGCTTTGCACATGTCGGTCGGTCGGTCGGTAGATCGATGGTTTCCGAATGATAACTAATAAACGACTTGGCATAGAATCTTCAAACTTGCTGTGATGGTTGGTCATGACAACTAGATGACCCCTATTGTTTTTGAGGTCACTAGGTCAAAGGTCAAGGTCACGATGACCTTAACTGGTGAAATAGTTTCCGGTCAATAACCGCTCAAGGGTTTGACTTGGGATCTTCAAACTTACTGTGATGGTTGGTCATGACCACTAGATGACCCCTATTGTTTTTGAGGTCACTAGGTCAAAGGTCAAGGTCACCATGACCTTAACTGGTGAAATAGTTTCCATTCAATAACTGCTCAAGGGTTTGACTTGGGATCTTCAAACTTGCTTAGGTGGTTGGTCATGACCACTAAATGACCCCTATTGTTTTTCAGGTCACTAGGTCAAATGTCAAGGTCACCATGACCTTAACTGGTTAAATGGTTTCCGATCAATAACTGCTCAAGCGTTTGGCCTAGAATCTTCAAACTTGCTGTGGTAGTTGGTCATGACCACTGGATGACCCCTATTGTTTTTGAGGTCACTAGGTCAAAGGTCAAGGTCACCATGACCTTAACTGGTAAAATGGTTTTTGATCAATAACTACTCAAGGGTTTAGATTAGGATCTTCAAACTGGCTTAGGCGGTTGGTCATGACATCTAAATGACTCCTGTTCTTTTTTAGGTCACTAGGTAAAAGGTCAAGGTCACCATGACCTTAACTGGTGAAATGGTTTCCGATCAATAACTGCTCAAGGGTTTGGCTTAGGATCTTCAAACTTGTTGTGGTGGTTGGTCATGACAACTTGTTGGCCCCTGTTGTTTTTGAGGTCACTAGGTCAAAGGTCAAGGTCACTATGACCTTAACTAGTGAAATGGTTTCCAATCAATAACTTCTCTAGGGTTTGGCTTAGGATCTTCAAACTTGCTGTGGTGGTTGGTCATGTCAAGTAGATGACCCCAATTGTTTTTGAGGGCACTAGGTCAAAGGTCAAGGTCACCATGACCTTAACTGGTGAAATGGTTTCCAATCAATAACTGCTCAAGGGTTTGGCTTTGGATCTTCAAACTTGCTGTGGTGGTTGGTCATGACAACTAGATGATCCCTATTGTTTTTTAGGTCACTAGGTCAAAGGTCAAGGTCACCATGACCTTAACTGATGAAATGGTTTCCGATTAATAACTGCTCAATGGTTTGGTTCGGGATCTTCAAACTTGCTGTGGTTGGTCGTAACCACTTGATGACCCCTATAGTTGTTGAGGTCATTAGGTGAAAGGTCAAGGTCACTATGACCTTAACTTGTGAAATGTTTTCAGATCAATAAATGATCAGTGGCTTGGCTTAGGATCTTCAAAGTTGCTGTGTTGATTAGTCATGGCCACTTGATGACCTCTATAGTTGAGGTCACTAGATCAAAGGTCAGGGGGTCTGTGGGGGTATACATGTTTTACAAACATCTCTTGTTTATACTGTTTTTATTAAAAATTACAGCCACTGTGACTAGACTGTTTGAATTAATAAGTTTGCATATGTTATCGCTCGTTCATCACTGGCGCACAAAGAGTTAAATATCATTTTAAACGCCCACCTAATAAAGGTGGTCGTATATTGGCGTGGCCCCTGTCCGTCCGTCCGTTCGTTCGTTCGTCCGTCAACATTTGTTTGACGGCTGTTTTCTCGGAAAACTATTTGACAGATATTAATGAAACTTCACACATATGTTTAATGCATCAAGATCTGAAGATGAGTTGATTCTGAGATTGTGGCCGATCTTATGGCCCTTGTCCTTAAAATAATGCAAAAACATGCAAATAGTTTGTCCGCTGTTTTCTGGGAAGACTATTTGAGAGATATTAATGAAGCTTCACAAAAATGTTTAATTCATCAACATCTGAAGCTGAGTCGATTCTGAGGTTCATTTGATTTGTTGTTTCGGAGTTATGGTCATTGTACTTAAAAAAAATGCAAATACATGCAAATAGTTTGTCCGCTGTTTTCTGGGAAAACTGTTTGACAGATATTAATGAATCTTCACACAAATGTTTAATGCATCAAGATCTCAAGCTGAGTTGATTCTGAGGATAATTTGATTTTTCGTTTCAGAGTTATGGCCATTGTCCTTAAAAAATAATGCAAATACATACAAATAGTTTGTCCGCTGTTTTCTGGGAAAACTGTTTTAGAGATACTAATGAAACTTCACAAACATGTTTAATGCATCAAACATCTGAAGCTGAGTCGATTCTGAGGTTCATTTGATTTGTCGTTTCGGAGTTATGGCCCTTTTACTTAAAAAATAATGCAAATATATGCATATAGTTTGTCCGCTGTTTTCTGGGAAAACTGTGACAGATATTAATGAAACTTCACACACATGTTTAACGCATCAAGATCTGAAGCTAAGACGATTCTGAGGTTCATTTGATTTGTCGTTTCGGAGTTATGGCCCTTACACTTAAAAAAATAATTCAAATATGAGGATGGCAATAACTTTTTCATTTGAAATGATGTTTACTTCAATGTTTTATATGGTTAAACCTGAATATGAATTTTCAAATATATTGCAGGGTTTTTGATGTCATTTTATTCTAAAGTTATGGTCCTTGATCTTTGTGTGTTTGTTGCTTTTTTGTCGGTCAACTTTTAGTTTGTCTGTTGTTTTCTGGAAAACTATTAAAATGATATAAATGAAACTTAACACAAATGTTTTAAGTAACAAAATTTGAAGCTGAGTTTATTTTGAGGTTCATTCAGTTTGTCTTTACAGAGTTATGGCCGTTGCACTTTACAAAAATCTGCAAATATGAGGATTAGCCGTAACTTGTTTATTTAATAAGATATTCACTTCATTTTTTTAAAAAAAATAGTATCACCTTAATATAGAAATCAAGATCTGATGCACAGATTAGAAAATGTCAACACTTATAAGGCATGTTGAATCAGAGAAAGTTTGCAAGTGGGCGTATTATGTACCGTATGTGATACTCTTGTTAGATATTCAAATAATTCCATATTTTCTTAATTGCAGTAAAACCTGTCGTAAGCGGCCATCGAAAAGAGGTCTAATTATGGGTCTGTAAGGCAGGTGGTAACTTAATGCAGGTCAAAAGTAAAACAGAAAGCTCATATAGGAGCTTTCAGCATTACTTTTGCCCTGCATTAAGCAACTACATGCTTTTTAAGACTGGTATATTCTGTAAATGAGTGACCGCTTAAGACAGGTTCTACTGTACTAAACCATCTGCGGATTTATATATAATATTTCAATATAAATACATGCTATACGGCCAAACGACCAAAACTCATTTTCATTTCACATAATAATGTATTCTCGCTTGGTTTAAATTCAATTGTTGAGGAACAAAACATTAATATAAACTTGAGTTTAAGGGCGTGAATAATATCTCATTTGGCAAAACAAATCCTTGCTGACTGAAAAAGCAAACACATTACGTATATTAAATCTAGCAAAATGCACTGAAATGATGAAATTCTAAGGTTTTTTTATGCTGACGCGGGGAAATTATTGTTTCAATGGATACGTATGATATTAACCAATTGCCTCCTAGACTATTTTTAGACCCAACCTCTTTGAATTAATCTACCGAACAAGAGCATTAACTATAGAAAAGGAGAATTTTAGAATTGTGTAGTTTTTAAACTATTGTGATAAAGAGAGCATTTGCTCCTATGGAGCAAATGCTCTATTTATCACAATGGTTTCAAATAATGAGTTTTATAGAAGAGGCGCAATTTGTTAAAGTCAGGATTTCAAGGTTTTACCTCGACTATTTCAACGCTGAATTTTAAGAGTTGAACAGTCTATCATTGTTAATTAGAGTCCATACAGTATGAAATGGTAATAATTTCGAGATGATTTTGAATGACAAATAGTGCAGATCCTGATCAAAGGGCTCATCTATAATTCCTCTGATCTGTATCTACATTGTCTGCAAATGACAGTTCACTCGTTTTCTGCATTTAAAAGGTTAATATTGGTTGATATGCAACACCCGGGAAACGTTTCCTACACGCCATTTCGCTTGATTTACCCGTTTGTATTTTATGAAAAGTTGTGTTTTCTTGAAAGATTATCCATGTTTTATTTCTGATCTTGTTGGATTCAGCAACACATGTAAGGAATAAAAGAAATATACGGTTGAAAGAGTGGTTTTGTTAACTAGAAATGATTCTACAGGACATTGATGTCCTATTTGTGCCTAAACATGTACAGTTTACTCTCACTAAAATGGTAGTTAACCTATTCCTTCATATTGACGCATTTTGACGCCTCTGAAAAAGTCACTTGTTGAAACCATTGTGATAAATAGAGCATCTGCTCCTATAAGGAGTAGATGCTCTCTTTATCACAATGGTTTCAAACTGCAGAATTCTAAATTTGTCCTTTTCTCTAGTTAATACTCCTTTTCGGTAGATTTATTCAAAGTGGTTGGGTATAAAAATGGTCTATGAGGTACTGGGTTAACTTTAGTATAAATATCGGTCTTGGAGACAGGTGGCACCTTAATACAGGGTGATCGTCTTATTTAGTATTGCTCTACACCCATCATATCAACGTTTCTTATCCTTGCTATGGTTGTTTATATCTGATGCCAGTCATTCACATGTTATGAGTGACATGAATTACATTTGTAAATAGCTTGGGTACATATGAGACGCCGAGTAACTCACCAGGATCCAAGCTGATTGACACTCGCTTAGTTTATCAAAGGCTTGAGGAATTTGAAGGGGTTTCTTTATGTAATAAAATGGGTTAAATAGGCTAGTACGAAGGAATATGTTTAATAATTAAGCTGTATGTGGAGATTGATTCTGATGATAATAGTCTATCAACAATTTACTCCATAAATACGCCTTTGTACACCATTGCAAACAGAGTAGACCTAGATCAGACGGCTTTGTAAAAACCGTGTGGCCAGGATCTGCTCTGTTTGCTTATGGAATAATATAAACCTAATATAAATCTGATTCTTTATTTTTTTGTCATAGCCAACGATATTAATAGGGCAATATTAGTTAATTAATTTCGGTGATGTAATTATTTCTGACATGAATCTTGATGGAGTAAAGGGTTCAATGTTCTACTTATTGAGTGTTTATTTAGATAAACTGACTTTTAACCCTTTCCTCCATAAATACGCCTTTCTACGCTTTTGCAATAGTCCCTTCTTGAAACCATTGTGATAAATAAAGCATTTGCTCCATAGGAGCAAATGCTCTATGCATCACAATGGTTTCAATACTGCACATTTTTAACATTTTCCTCAAATGTAAATGCTCCTTTTGTGTAGATTCATTCAAAGAGGTTGGGTCTAAAATAGCCTATGGAGGAAAGGGTTAAACCAACGCTACATACGTTTTGCATATTGCATGATGCAGTTGATAACTACATTACAACGTCATAAATGGTACTGAAATATTTGAAAACAAGAATGTCTATATTCTGATACCTTCATTAATTGATGGTTTATATATAAATAGAAAAGATACAAATTTAATGAATTGTTACTAGCGTGTGACATGAGAAAATAGAAAATTAAGCACACGTTCTTCTGTCGAAAAATGAAATTGACACTTTAACACATTCTACAGAGGAAACTGACACTGTAATGGCATAGATTAACCAACTACGAGAACAAGACAACTGTAAAATATGACAAGGAGAGGATCTAAATAAGAATGTTGCTTTCGATCCAATCCTCAATTATTGTATAGAAACTTGTGGAACCACTGTAATTTCTGAAATAAACAATTTTTCAAACTGAAGCGACAACTTCTACGCATTTGCAAATAGAGTTGGAGCTGTATATTCAGGGTCTGCTCTGTTTGATTCTACACTTTATGATACGGCAAAATCTCCCTGTATGCATATGGCGTTATAAAATTCATCTGGGTCCATGCTTATAAAACGTTTAGTTGAGTCTGAGTTCGTTCTCAAGTTTTTGATTGGTCAGATTTGAGCCAAAGGCTCAAATCTGACCAATCAAAAACTTGAGAACTCAAATCTGATCAATCAAAAGCTTGAGAACGAAACACAGACTCACGAATACAAAGTAATATGTCGAGGAGGCAATTTTTAATTTGCGATTCTTGCAAAAGTGTGTATTGACTTATGTCTCTGTTCTTTAATCTAATAGCATTAACTGCGGGACCTCGCGCACACTCGCGTTTTATTGCATTATCAAGTACTTTAAGTTCAGCCTTTCTTTTTGAGAAATAATTTTTAAAATTAGAAATAAAGTATAAGAGCAGCATAATAAATAAAAAAAATGTTTAAATTGTTTGAATGGTCCACAGGAGAGATATGCGATAATGCCGTGTTTAAAGTCAATTCCCTTTGGTATGAACAAAAGCCTTAATTCTGTTAAATTGCTTTTTAAAAGTCATATAATATAAGAGCACAGCTTAACCCCATCTCTCTATTGAATAATCATGTAACTACCCCGAATCATCGGCATTTTTCATAATGGTATATGTGCACAGTATGTTTTTGTATTGGTGGAAACTGTAAAGCAATATCTATTATAATTTCATAAGTAAACATAGAAGATCCTTATCAGATAGCTCCTACAGGGGCCTTCTGATTTGGGTCAGCTGTGTTAACAAAGGACCGAAAAGCGTTTACATGAGGGAAAAAGGTTAAAAGGGAAAAACAATAAGATTTTTTATTATTTATTTGAATGATGCACATGAGTGATACATTATAGTACTGTGTTTGAAATCAATTCCCTTCGGTATGAACAAAAACCTTATTTATGTGGAATTGCTTTTAAAAGTCATATATGAAAGTAACATCAGTATTGTTCATCGTAATGAGTGGCAAACGCAACAAACCCATAAGGAGTTATAACAAATATTTGAAACTTTATTGATGTGTGTCTATTACGTATTTGATCAATTCTTTTACAGTTCATGTTGAGTTTTGAAAGTAAGCAAAAGCAATAATACGAAAAGAGAACATTGCAAAGACTGTTTACTGAGTCTGTTCATGATCAGTTCGTTAACCCTTCGCTTGCTACTCACGTCAATATACCTACATGTACATAGTGAATACCCAGATGAGACAGCTCCTGCAGAAGCTGTCTCATCAGAGTCTGCACTATTTACAAGTTGATTGTGCAACCAGTGCACTCCACAACAGTGATTGCACAGCGAAATACTTGCACACAGTGAAGATATATGTAATTATACAACTGGGCATGGGTAAAGAAGAAGAAACGCATTTTAAAATTCAGCAAGCGAAGGGTTAAAGTGCGATGCTACTCATCATTCTCATGCTAAGGGCCATCCGACTCTCATTTGCAAACAGCTTAGATCCGGATGAGACGCCGATAAACTCGGCGTCTCATCAGGATCTAAACTGTTTGACACTTGGTCAATAATTTCTCCAAGTAATGGACAAATCGAAAGTCAGTGAAAACTTCAACAAAGCAGAGATTAGGCAAACATTATTTTGTCAGCTGGAGAAGGGTTCAATATATTTATATTGAATGTATGGTGCTAAAATACAATAACCTATGGTTGTACAACAGAAATTTGGTGTTGGACATTATAGATTGACTGACAGTGTATATAACGATGGTAATGAACATCTGAGGAATCTTTTCTTCACGAATATTCGTGTAAGAAATAACAGCTGGTATAAATATTAATTAGCTGAATTGTAATATACTTTAACAATTGTCTCCATGAATATTTATGTGAAAATAATGACGACATGAATATCAATTAAATTAATGTCTAATAATAGGACATGGACACATAAATGAATTTCTGGCCATGGCAGAAATTGTAGAATCATACTTTGCTATATCATAAGCAAAAAGAGCAGATACTCATCAGACGGATCTTATAGGAACCCTCTGATCTGGGTCTTCTCTGTTTGCAAAGGCGTAGAACAGTGTATTTATGGAGTAAAGAGTTAAGTTATTTACGCCTCATTTTCTAAGTATCCTTACCAAAATATGTTCTGAATGAATCTTAAGCAGGTTGCCTTAAGCATTTTGTTGATGTCACTTTCTTCAAACATTGCAGTGGACAAACAGATTAGTAGAATTCCATACACGATATAAACGTTTACAAGTGTTTTGTAAACTTCAAACCTCAAATAGTATGTTACAACAGTATTATACATTACAGACACGACCCGCACTAATAATATCTTAACCCTTACCCCGCTTTTAAAAAAAAAAGATTTGTTATAATTGGATTTGATGCAATTTGGGCTACCTCCCATGCCTTTGGGAAAAATGACCGAGTGGAAAACAGTTTGGAATTTGAGACTGGATTCCAGACATATCGCAAATAGCGAGAGAATGGTTAACACAATTGCTGCCAATCACTAAATTTGTTACAGATGTGTGGGGTTTAAATTAAATAATTCGTATATCATTAGGTCACTGTACTACTTACGTTAAAAATAATCGCAGCTTACCAGGCACATGTGCAATTCACTTGGTCATTTAAATGATCATATACATTTGAAACCATTCATCAACTTAACTTGTTATATTTTGATTAAGTATAATCCTCAAAATCATCGGATCTATAACGGCAAGACCAGCAGACTGCGTAAAGTAGGGCTAAAACGCTTAACAATGACAACACTTACTGTTGGACGTATTTATTCTGTGTTCCAATGTACAAATGTCATCACGTTCAGGAATTTGTATACAATGTATATTACTTATTAGTCAGCAGCATCTTTAAGAAAAATACTCGTGTTTAGTGGTCTACATTGTCCGATATTTAGAATATGTTTATTAGGGACACAAATCAACTTCTCTCAGAAGTATAGCTAGCTACTTTTCCAATTCATCTCCAATGATGAAGGCGACAATGATTAATGATCGTGAACAATATTCAGTTAATACCAGGTGATTTGGCGTAAATTTGCTTATCACACAGCACCGACATGTTTTACGTTTCTTCATGTACCAGTTATTTTGTCAATGTCTTATAACGACCATACTTAGTATCTAGTTATACAAACCACTCTTAAATCGGATAGACACACATTACTATATTACCAACAAGGTAAATCAGTCTATATTTTCTTAACGAACCTGAAATATTAATTCTGATAAGATCACACCTGTCAAACTTTTGTAAGGTCAAAACTTGAATCGCCCCGTACTTCATTCTCAGTGTTGTCATGTTTCAGGTCATTCGGGATCATTAGTTTTGATGTTATCAGTTTTGAAAATTGAATACTGCTTAAGCCAGTGCTAGGGGACACGAGTAGCGTTGCACTTTTAGTTACTACTCATGAACAGACCCTATAAAACCGAGTCTGAAATTCTCTCTTTTCGCATTGTTAGTTTTGCTTCGAAGGATCTCCCACTTTCAGAATATTTGTATACTTTTTTACTGTATGGTAGGTATTCACACACTTAATCTCAGATACCATGTTTGTTACGTTCAGCCAGACTCAACTCCAAACGGGACCCTAGCACAAACTCAGTCACTGGAATACTACAGGAATTAGGAGAACTGGCTATAACAATGTTCATAATATAGTTGCAATTTAGCCCCAGATATCCCATACTAGTTAATTATAGACCAGGGTCCATGCTTATAAAACGTTTAGTTGAGTCTGAGATCGTTTTCAAGGTTTTGATTGGTCAGATTTGAGCCAAAGGCTCAAATCTGACCAATCAAAAGCTTGAGAACTCAAATCTGCGCCTTTTTTTACCATGGCAGAAACTAAATTCAGAGTCGTCTGATCTAGGTCTACTAAGTTTGCATTAGAGTTAAAATATTAAAATAACTAGAAAATTATGTCTGTAAGACACGGCGATGCCCCCCGTGGTGGTGCTTGCCTAGCTGCACGTAAAAGACCTACGTCATTTGACATTGACATTGGGCTTGCGGACAGCATGGGCTCGGTGCGCAATGAAAGTATAGTTGGTGGTTAATGCATATATGCAATTCCATGCCAATAGCTATATAGTGGTATATAAGGTTATGAAAAGAATGTCACAACCAACTAAATGTAAAATCGTGATCCACAGACGAACAGACGGACGGACGGACAGACGGACGGACAGGTGCAAAACATACATAAAATCCGTATTTATTTAGTTAAAGGTTATATCACCCACTCCTGAGCTTGTATGTAGTTTAAGATCTGTATTATATAAATAATGCACTCACTGAATTGAAATATACCGCATGACGTTTCCTTTATATAAAATAAAAATACACTGCATATACTCTTAAAATGTAAATGAGACATTTATCTACGAAGACGGATGTATACGTGATTTGACGTACAGTGAATCTGCGAATTCGTCATTGTTTGGATATCAAGTATAGTTTGTATAAATAAGCGTGGTCACATAATGTGTACCAAAAAAAGTGTTCCATCCTGATTCGTTAAAAACCCCCCAGCCATTTACATTCATGACAATAGTTGCAATGCAATGTCAAATTAAAAAAGAAACTATGGCATGTCAGACGTTGCAAAATTCAATACCTGATTATTTATGCGATAAAATTGCATATATATGTTCTTTAAAGTTAAATATATATATTTTGTAAAATTCAATGCATATTTGGTAAATAACGTATATATGCATTTATATCACACAGATATACAGTTATTGAATTTTGCAACGTCTGACATGCCATAAGAAACGACGATTTCACTGTAATGACACATGTGTTCTTTTTAATGCACTATTGTTTTAGGGTAATTTGTATCTACTTCCTTTGTCTTTGGATAGTTACTCTTTATATAAATGGTTACTATAGCAATGACAAGACCGTCTGTCATATAATTTGCTGCATTAATTTTCGAAAATATGGAAACAAAACAGTCAAACAGGGAGAGCCACACACGAAATGACACGGCACAAACCACCATCAAACAAGAAACGGCACAGCAAAACCTAATGGGACGCACATCAAGACATAAATCATTAAACATTGAGCATATTAAATAACAGACCACTGAATAATTGTACATTTAACTATTGCGATATCTCATCATCTTAACCATTTACTCCATAAAACGCCTTTCAACGCCTTTGCATACAGAGTAGACCCTGACCAGACGGGTCCTATATGAGCTGTCTGATCAGGATCTGCTCTGTTTGCTTACGAAATAATATAGACAAGTTTCTGCAATGGCTAACAAATGCAGGCATGTGTGTATGAAACCTTTATAATAATTCAGATTTTTAATATTCATTATAGTATTTCTTACATGAATATTCATTGAGTAAAGGGTTACATACAATATTCAGCAACGCGTCCTATATTTCAACAAGAGATGTTTGTAAAACATGTATACCGCCCATGTCCCCCCCCCCTGACCTTTGTCCTAGTGACCTAAAACAATAGGGATAATCTAGTGGTCATGACTAATCACCCCAGCAAGTTTGACGATCCTAAAGTAAACCCTTGAGCAGTTATTGATCGAAAACCATTTCACGAGTTAAGATAATGCAGACCTTGACCTTTGACATAGTGACCTCAAAACAATAGGGGTCATCTAGTGGTCATGACTAATCACCATAGCAAGTTTGAAGGTCCTAAGTCAAACCCTTGAGCAGTTATTGATCGGAAACCATTTCAGCAGTTAAGGTGTCTTTAATGTTTGTCGTTAGCTTGTGACAATGCACTCAAGTATGTGTATGTAAATTGAGATATACTGTTATCTAGGATAATGAACCTTATAAATCACGTAAATAATGTAGTAGGATCAGCTTTATCTGTCTTCCTGAATGTGATTAAGTATTTATAAGCCATTTTGACGAAGCAACAACATATGCTAGTAATTTAAAACAGATGGTTCCACACGTTTGATATGTTATTCGGCAATGTGTTAGTATTTATTCGGCTCGCATTTTAGTTTCGTTAACTGTTCGACCGAGGTCGATAATATTTTGTTGTAGAACAAAAATATAAGTGTCGATGAAAACGGTTTATTTTGTATCACAGGGGCATTTTTCGATATAAGTACAAATAGACAGTCTTCATAATAATGATTGAACATAACAAATATTAAGTTTTATGACATTATTGAAAATAGGCGTTCATTGTAGGGACTTCCTCTTTAAACAGTCATAAAAATGAGGTCTAATTAAGGGTCTGTACTGCAGGTGGTAGCTTAATGGAAGTAAAAAATGATGCAAAAAACTCCTATAGCAGCTTTCTGCATTATTTTGTCCTGTCTATAATAAGCAATTATCTTCTTTTTAAGAGTCCTTAGTTCAATAAATATGGCTGCTTAGGACAAATTCGTCTGTATGTCTTCGATGAATAGAATACGGTTTTATCTATATACATTTTTTTTAAAAACCCTCCTGGTTTTGCTTGGCTGTAACTCGTCTGTCTTTATAAATACGAAATAAAAAAACCACAACATAGTTTTGGTGAATAACGATGCAGTACTGTCATAATGTGTACGTTTTGCAGATTAAATTGCCGACATTTTCCAACATGCCGCATAAAATACAAGAATAGCACGTTGCCTTTTTTATTTGTTTTGTAGGCAATGTTTATGAATATGAGAAGAGTAAAACCATCTAAACCATACTTTCAAATTAGTACATGTATCAATATCAGTCTCTTTAAGATACGTGGTACCTTACCCTTTCCCTGTTCTATGTTTATTTCAAATACCTACTGAATATTCATGGACAAAATAGATATAATGAAATCTAGGAACTGGAACATTACAGCCCATTTTAGAAAGTAAAGACGACACAGGTCTATCAAATTCCATTAGCAAACAGAGCAGACATTGATCAGACGGCTCCCATAGGAGCCGTCTGATCTGTGTCTACTCTGTTTGCAAGTACAAACACGTTTATATAAGGGAAAGGATGCACGCAGGATAAAGGTTATGCAGAAAACTCCCATATGAGCCCCTGCATAAAAATACTTTAATTATTCTTGACTAAAAGAGGGGTATACATTATCACCAACATGTGCTGTTTTAGTCTTCTAAACTACAGTGAAACCCCGCTAATGCGACCACTTAATAAACAGCTACTGGTGTCGTTTAAAGCAGGTGGTTGCTTAATGCAGGACGAAAGTTATGCAGAAAGCTCCTACAGGAGCTTTCTGCATAACATTCGTCCTGCATTAAGCTACCACCTGCCTCTGCCACCCAGAATTATGCCCCTTTTTGGTGGTCGCATTAGCGGGATTTTACTGTATATGTTATTAGTACGCAAGTTACAAAAAATAATGATCAGAATAAATTATGCAGATTTGTTTTATAGAGTTGTTTCTTCTGATGAGATATTTCAACGAATATGTACGAAACCAAAGAGAAAACTATATAGCACACCAACATGTATGTTCATTGTTTGGATCCGGTGTAAATTTGACTACTTTCGATTCAACCAAACCTTTGAGAAACTATTGACCTAGTTTCATGAATACAAAAATAAAAATAATTATTTCTTTTGATTCTTGTCTACAGTGGAACCTTAACTCAGATCAAAAGTAATGCAGAAAGTTCTTTTTGATGGCGGCTTCAGACAGGTTTTGCTGTACTCGAACATAAAGAGGAGTGGCATAAACATTAAGACCTCTAGTGTCTGTTAACTGAATGTCTCATCATAACCCCACTGATAACAGTTTTGAAGAAAATATAGGGCTTAATATCTTTCAGAATTGTAGCAGTCAACACTTCTTTTAAATTGAGCCACATGCTATTGCTTCTTCCATAATCTGAACCGTCACTCTGAAATACCGATTAGCCAAAATACAACTGAGATTTCAAAAAACGGAAACCCCGCTTGTTTTGTTAGTTGTACCGATTATAATTGGTGAAAGATAAATGCGAAATGCCAAACTAAGTCCCTACAGACGTGGCCTTTCTTAGATAGGGACTTTTAAGTTGTACATGTAGCATCAATCATTACCATTAGTTGTTTAACCATTTACTTGATAGAGACAAACTTTGACGACATTCAGTTACAGAATAGACCCAAATCAGTTGGCCCATGTAAGAGCCGTCTGATCCAGGTCTGTTCTGTTTGCTAATAAAACATCTTACTATGCTTCTTCCACTCATATTTTACACCCGATTTTAGTCGATATTTGCTTTTGTTTTTTATTTCAGGACAGATTGAACTTAAATCTATCTTATCTCTTTCAATTTCTTCGTTTTTTTCAGAACTCTCACACCAAATAACCCTTGGTAGCAAGGAAGAAAACGCCGAAAATGTATTTTTACACCTTATTTGTTCTGGGTCCATGCTTATAAAACTTTTAGTTGAGTCTGAGTACGTTCTCAAGCTTTTGATTGGTCAGATTTGAGCCTTTGGCTCAAATCTGACCAATCAAAAGCTTGAGAACTCAAATCTGACCAATCAAAAGCTTGAGAACGAAACTCAGACTCAACTAAAAGCTTTATAAGCATGGACCCAGAGTGTCATTAGCCCGTTACCTAGAAATATACCTGCAAGAAATTATGCCATTATTGATATAAAATAACTAACTTTTTATACTGTGTGAGGTTTCTCTTATTAAATGTGTGGAAAAGAAAGCAGACAGCTTGTTGTGATAAGCACACGGGTCATGATTCCAAACGTATTGAGGAAAGTTTTCCACCCTAAAGATTGTGTGACTTAGTGGTTGGTTTTGCAAACTTTGAACAATTTGAACAACGATTATTCCAACAATTCGTTCTTTGTAATAAGACAAATGGCTAGTCTCGTGTTTCGAGAAGTAGTTAAATCTTATCTTACTGTAAAAAACCCTTATCGTACCTAAAGTATGTCTTATATTATTATGTCTACCAACGAGGCTGTACTAAGCAAAACAATCATTAACCATTAACGCCATAAGTACGTCTTACTACGCCTTTGCAAACAGAGTAGACCCTGATCAGACGGCCCCTGTAGAATCCGTCTGATCGAAATATGCTGTTTGCTTACGAGATTATATATATATATGATTCTATGGCTTCTACCTTAACCGTTTCACCGCCGCAGTCGCATAAATCCACCACGACAAATAGTGCAGTCCCAGATCAGACGCCGCCTTGAAAAGGCGGCGTCTGATCAGGGACTTCACTATTTGTTTTAATCTCGTTTTATATATATGTGCTTTATTCCTTTGAAATTTGCATTTATTTATCTCATTTCCTTATTTTACTGAATGATTTAACAAACTTGGATTGCAGACGACAATTAGAAATTTGGCGCCGAAAGGGTTAACCAAAACTTCTCTTGTTCACGTTAACGATAGAAATAAAGTTGGGATGAATAGGAAACACGCAAAATGCAGTAGATCGGAGTTTAAGCAGATACCAGTTTTACTATAAAGTAAAGATTGAAATTATTACATAATCAGAATGAAGCAGAAGGCGAAAAGTTGGAGAAAATACAACCCGTTATTGAAATATAAGATATAAAGCGCTGTAGAAATCCTATCAAAATCAATTACCATCATTTTTCGAATTCGAACAACCCGATGCTTGTCAATGATCCAAGACTTGTTCATTTTCTTGGGGCCAGCATTTTGCTTGATGAAATTGAAATACTGTACACTCATCGGTTCGTTTCATTGATAAAAAGGCGTTATAGGATTAGGAGTAAAACAAGTTGCAAATATACTTAATCTTTCCCTCATATAAACGCATTTTCGCTCATTTACAATAAGGGTCTGCTCTGTTTGCTTATGAATTTGATAAATATGTTTCTTTACTTTCTAAAATGGCTACAATGTTCCACCTTCCATATTTCATTATGACCATTTTGTCCATGATTATTCAGTAGGTATTGAAATTTGGAATAAATATAGGACGGGAAAAGAGTTAACAACATGCTACGTGATAGCTTAGCAACTGTAATTCATCGAGACTTAACCTCTAGGAGACGTTAGAGGATTAGTTACATGAATGGTTTCTCTGTCAGAATAGTTAATTACTTGCTAGATAATATTCCAATGCATGCATAGTCGATCTTGACAAATGTCTTAAACTGCCAGATATGTCTGGCTGGGAAAACGTAGACGACTTCATCGTTGGCCCGAAAGACTGGGATATACAGTAGAACATGTCTTAACCCTTTCCCTTAGGTAAGCTCATTTTGACGAATCTGCAAACAGAGTAGACCCAGATCAGACGGCTCCTTTAGGAGCCGTCTGATCAGGGTCTGCTCTGTTTGCTTATGATGTAATATAGATCTGATTCTACAGCTTCTGCCTGGGCCAAAATGTTCTGTGTTCATATGCCATTATAAAAAATTATCTTATTAATATTCATGACGTCATTATTTCTTACATGAATCTACAAAAGGGAAAGGGTTAAGGAGCGCTTTTAACCTAACCAAAATTAATAAAAATAGCCACACGTGTTATTGCTTTATAATGATACAGTAGCAACTATACGGTAAAAACTGTTCTAAGCGGCCATCAATAAGAGGTATAATCATGGGTATGAAAGGCAGGTTGTTGCTTAATACAGATCAAAATTGATACAGAAAGCTCCTATTTGAGCCCTTTGCATCACTTTTGACATGCATTAAGCTACCGCCTGCGTTTTAAGACTCCTATGTTCGATAAATGAATGACTGCCTCAGACAGGTTCTACTGTGTATTCAATTTGATGTCACAGTACAACAACACATATGTGACTCACACGTTGAATATGGTTGAACATGTGTGTGCCTATTTGAACTGCGGCTTAAGCGGTATTCAATTTTCAAAACTAAAGGCTTTGAAATAGATGATCTGAAAGGACCAGCAAACATAACACCACTTAGAATAAAATACGGCCCGCACGAGCATTAAACACCTGCGGTTGTGAAGTACATAAAGCCTTAAAGTAGGAGATCATTCGAAAGCAAAAGCAGCAAAAAGTCGATATTTTCACGTTTTCACATGGAAAGTGATGCTTAAATATAATTGGACTTATATTAGTCCTTCACTCCATAAATACAGGAGCCATCTGACCAAGTTCTGCTCTCTTGGCTAATGACATAATATAAATCTGATTGTAGAGGTTCTGTCACGATAAAAATCCATTCTACTTTCATAGTGCCATTATAAAACAACAGTTCTGCGTACGGTGCCTGGTCACCTGGGTCCCTTAACTATGGACAGAGTCGTGGGGACAACGCAGATTTTGTTTTCAAACATCGCATTAAAATCACCTTATTTTAAATAGTCTCCAGTTTCTCTGACTCAATATGCATTATGAGTGTTGACATTTTCTAGTGTGTCCTTCAGATCTTTATCTCCGTATTAAGGTTAATATATTATATAAAACTAATTGAAGTGCATATCTTATTAAAGAGGAAGTCCCTAAAATGAACGCATATTTTCAATAATGTGGTAAAACTTAATAGTTGTTATGTTCAATCATTATTATGAAGATTGTCAGTTTGAACTTATATCGAAAATTGCCCCTGTGATACAAAATAAAACGTTTTCACCGACACGTAGAATTTTTGTTCTAAAACAAAACATTATCTATCGACCTTGGTCGAACAGTTAACGAAACTAAAACGCGAGCCGAAAAAATACAAATACATTAACTTATTAAACATAATTTATTAAAGTTTTGTCTTCTTCGGTGTTTATTCGATTGGTTTTCTTGTGATATACTTCTTTTCAGCATATAAACAAGTGAGTTTTGTATATTTTAGGCACTTTTGAAACGTGTCGAATGTAGGGGCGTCCCCTTTAAATAAAAAAAAGTAACGACCATCCTAATACTTGCAGGTTTTTGTAAAGTGCACGGGCCATATCTCTGTAACGCGAAATTGAATGAACCTGAAAATCAACCCAGCTTCCGAGTTTGTTGTAAAACATTTGTGTGAAGCTTCATTAATATCCTTTTCTTAGTTTTCCCAGGAAACAACAGGCAAACAAAAGTTGACCGACGACCAAAGCAACCAACGCACACATTTCAAGGGCCGTAACTTTTAAATAAAATGACACATTAAAAACGCAATATGTGTGAAAATAATCGGCTCAGCTTCAGATCTTGATGCTTTGAAGATTTATGTGACGTTTCATTAATATCCGTTAAATAGTTTTCCGAGAAAACGGTGGACAAATAACATATTGATGGACGAACAAACGGACAGACGAATTAACGAAAAAACAAACAAACGGACGGGCGGACAGGGCCGCCACGTCAATATACGAAATATACGAGCACCTTTGTTAGGTGGGGTATCAACATCAGTTAATTAACAGTCATAATGTCATTATTTCTTACATGAATATTCCTGGAACAAAGGGTTAAACACAACATGGGAATGTGTGAGCCTCTTCAGTCTTCTCATTGGAAGCTGGACGCTATACCGTTAAGCTAATGATGTTTTAAAGATGTAGTAGCGACCGAAATAAAAACATCTTACACAACTGCTTAGTATATTATAATATTCCCTTATGAAATAAGTACATATATTCATGTATTTTGACTGGATTCTTCGTGATGAACCCGTTCAGCTACCCGAGAGAGTCCGGAAGGCCAATTACATGAATAACCTCTCTGTCAGATTGGGTAATTACACAGTAAGGTATCTTTTCGTGCAGACACAACAACTCGTGACAAAAACAAACAGTTGTCTTTGCAGACCTTCCTACACTTAGTATGCTTTATTCTCTCGCTTGATGCGATGTTCTTCATACGTAAGAAAAGTAGCCGCTACTTAGCCGCTAGGTAGATGATAGGGATACCCGTCTAAGAACTAGAAAGACCACTCATTAGCTAGCCACTACCTCAAGAAGATAAGGAAAATGAGTAGTAATAGCCCAGTAGTAATCGCTAAGCACTATGCACAGGAGATGGTTGGATTTCACAGTCATTACTGAGAATCGTCGTTGGTTAGTAAATTAGTGACTCAGCTGAGGGTTGACTAAACCACAATGTCTCCCTAGCTCCACGCTCCACTATGTCTAAATAATATGCCAGTGCTGTTATTCTGAAAAATATGTTTTTGTAAGAAATAACATATTTAACCACTTTTACACTCTTTACCTTTCGTTCTTTACGGATCTTTTGTTTGTTTATATCAAGGTTTTTCGTTCCTATAACATTATTTTATTCATTTCTTGACGTCAAATTAACTTTTAGCCTGCTGAGCAAATTAATTTTTCAAAATTGTTCACCTACTACATTTTTAAAATGCAAGCTATAATCAATCTGTCTACCAAAATGCAATAAGAGTGTCAAACAGTTTGGATCCTGATGAGACGCCGAGTTACTCGGCGTCTCATCTGGATCCAACCTGTTTGCATAGGTATTCACTCATCCGCCAATATCAGGCTAAAGGTTAATTACGGATAGGTAAACCCAAGATGCTTTTCTTCAGTGCATTGAACAAACTGCATTGTTTCATGTACAGAACACCTGGTTGGTTAGAACCAACGAACTACCGCAAGCCGACTGAAAGGCTTCCTCACATGAAACATCCAAATGCCATGAACTAGATTCGAATCACATCGGCGAGGAGCTAAGTGATTGTCGCTCGAAGACCATTACCACTCAGCCACGGCGGTCCCCTTTTATAGACCCTCATAATTGTTAGATACATTGTGTTAAACACACCGGTCAATTTAGATTATGTGCAAAATTGGACTTTTAGTTCTAAAATATTGCGACATTGATTTATCAAATATCAGCTTTCGAAAGAGTCACCCCCTTTCAAACGAACTTCTTGAAACTTATTTAAAATGGCATCTGCTGTTGTCATAGGAGTGCGTGTCTTATCGTTTATTAAATCAAACTATCCAGATGTGATACACATTGAAAGTGTTTGTGAATAAGACATGTTCACTGTGATATACGGTAACTTATTTTATAATTAGCATCCTTTATAGCAATTTCACTAAAACAATAACACTTAACCCATTACCTCATAGGCTATTTTAGATACAGTCGCTTTGAATAATCTACCGAAAAGGAGCATTAGAGAAAAGCAAAATTTCAGAATTTTGTAGTTTGAAACCATTGTGATAAATAGAGCATTTGCTCCTATAGGAGCAAATGCTCTATTTTTCACACTGGTTTCACAAAGTGACTTTCACAGAGTCGTCAAAAGTCGTCAATATGAGACTTACTGGTAAGATGAGACTTACTGGTAAACGATGGCACTTTAAACTAGTTGCTACACACACTCTTGAACAAGGCTAGTAGTATGATTTAATGTTGTGAAATAATCAGTTACGCTACGGCCGATTTGTTCAATAGAGATGAAATCATCAACATTTTGTTTCAGAATATATCGAAACCAAATCTTCCCTTTGCTAAATAAAGTTCAACATCATACATGTTACATCTTATAGTCTCCAGAGTGTCTAAGTTCTTCTATAGTATTATCTTAAAGGGAAAGTCCCTACATTGGACGCGTTTCAAAAATACTTAAAATATACAAAACTGATTTGTTTATATGCTGAAAAGTAGTATACCGCAAGATACCCCATCCAATTACCGTTTATAATGACAAAACATCCATGTGTTTATCGCCGATCCCGATTTTACTCCCGATGGTTCAGTTTTATTCGGGTTGGGTTTTAGTTTCGTAACTATTCGCGTACACACACCCTTGAACAAGGCTAGTAGTATGATTTGATGTTGTGAAATAATCAGTTACGCTACGGCCGATTTGTTCAATAGAGATGAAATCATCAACATTTTGTTTCAGAATATATCGAAACCAAATCTTCCCTTTGCTAAATAAAGTTCAACATCATACATGTTACATCTTATAGTCTCCAGAGTGTCTAAGTTCTTCTATAGTATTATCTTAAAGGGAAAGTCCCTACATTGGACGCGTTTCAAAAATACTTAAAATATACAAAACTGATTTGTTTATATGCTGAAAAGTAGTATACCGCAAGATACCCCATCCAATTACCGTTTATAATGACAAAACATCCATGTGTTTGTTATCGCCGATCCCGATTTTACTCCCCGATGGTTCAGTTTTATTCGGGTTGGGTTTTAGTTTCGTAACTATTCGCGTTTCTCCGACCACTTCCGAGAAGAGCCATAACTTAAATCATGGAGGGATCGGGTGATCATCGGCAAAACGTGGAAAATTTTAACGGGAAAGGCCAATAATATTGTGTTGTAGAACAAAAAATATAAGTATTGGTGAAATCGGTTTATTTGTAACACATGGGCATTTTTCGATATAAGTTCAAATTGGCAACCTTCATAATAATGATTGAGAATAACAAATACCAAGTTTTATGATATTATTGAAAATATGCGTTCATTGTAGGGACTTCCTCTTTAAATATCAAATATATTTTTATTACAAGCTGAGGTACGTTGTCTATATTTTCACAACTGTCCCTGCGTTAAAGTCACTATTCAATATCAGATTCATATCCAGGAATTATTTATGCATTATGATATATTCAAGCATATCTGACATTGTCATTACAGTAAAACATCTCTATAACGGCCGCTAAATTATGTTAATTAGTTGGTATTTAGGGTAGATGGCTTCTTAAAGCAAGGTGAAAGTAAAACAGAACGCTACTATAGCGTTCTGTTTTACTTTCACCTTGCTTTAAGCAGACACCTACCTTTAATACAAAATACTTGATGTAATTTAGTGGCCGTTATAGAGAGGTTTTACTGTATTTCACTCTTCAAGTAGCTTGAGCTTTCCTGTTGAACATATAGGGAACAATATATCACATCAGTATCATGCACAATGAGTGATTTGTCTAGGATAAAAATAAGTTAGAAAAAGTAGTTCTTATTAAAAGTCGGGTTATTTTATTTTCAAAATCTCTAAATTTATGTAAGTCGAGCTGGTTTCTTTTCAGCTGTCTCTGATTGACCATAAATAACTCCTTAGATAAGGTAAACTTTATACAAGCAAAACGAAATCCTCGTTTTGTTAATCTTACCGGCAAAAATTGTTGAGAGAGAAATCGAAATGTCAAACTGTCTTATCCATATCCCAAAGGGCATAACCTTTATAAGACAGACACAATTTATTTCAAATTGCACTTCTATCATAAATAGTTTTCAGTAAATGTTTAGAATTCATGTTCAATGTCATCGATAGACTCAAAACCAGAACCATCAACTACCCATTCAGAATGTATTCATCTCTTCGTGCAAGATGTTGCTGTTGGTTGTATCAGAAGAACTGACCCAATTATCGCCGTATGTTTAGGCGAAGCTGATATAACTTTGCCGCATTAAGTTTGTAGAAAATCAACGTCTATATACAGTAGCACAATACAGTAAAACCTCTCTATAACGACCACTGAATTGTGTTAATTAGTTGGTTTTTAAGGCAGGTGGCTGCTTAAAGAAATGCGAAAGCTAAACAGAACGCTCCTATAGGAGCGTTCTGTTTTACTTTCACATTGCTTTAAGCAGCCACATGCCTTTTACACAAAATACTTGATGTAATTTAGTGGCCGTTATAGAGCGATTTACTGTACCTACTGAAATAATGTGATATGAAGGGCATGGCGCCATATGTACAGATAACACATGCAGGAAATTTATCTATTCCGCAATATCACAGGAATTAAAGCTATTTTCGAAAGTATTTGAGAAATTTACTATATATATATGTTACAGGAGTCTAGAGATATATTTATTTCGAGTGTATGTCGAGTTCATATACATTATATATATTTCTATTTGCAAATATTAGTTAGTGGTTGAGTATTACTTGCTTTCTATGGATGTTTTGGTGATGGTTGCGTCTTGTGTGTGTCTTTTCCTGGTTGACTTTACTACTTTTTCATTAGTACAAATATAAGGAAACGACCTTGTTCGGATTCAATTATTTGCCCGTGTATCAAGCCTATGTGGGTTCACAGAGGGAGCAAACTTGTGTCATTTAACCCTTTCAAACCTGAATTATCAGAGTGGAATAACCCATCAGTGATTAACTATAGAGTCCACTCAGCATGAAATGGTTACACTTTTTTATTTTTAATATTTTTATGTCTTGATATGGCTCCCGTTAGGGTTTATCTTGTAACTGTGCCGTTTCTTGTTTGAGGGTGTTTGGTGCCGTGTCCTTGCGTATATGTGCGTATAATCTTTTCATACTTGCTAGAGGATACAGTGCAGATCCTGATCAGAGGGGTGTGGTTCTACACTGGTTGCAAATGCTTGTACATACGTAACCCCTAATGAAGGTTAATCCTTTCGGCGCCAAATTTCTAATTGTCGCCTGCCAACCCTTTCAAAACTGAATGCTCCGAGTCCATCGGTGTTTAATATGGAGTCCACTCAGTTTGAAAGGCTTTAACTTGCTGGACGATTCCTAACAATACAGACCCTGGTAGTAGGTCTCCTCCAGGAGCCCTCTGATCTGGGTCTTCACCGTTTGCAAATATGCGCGTCCTACATTCAAAGGGTTAAAGTGTGTTTGACATAAAACTCAATACTTTGTAGTTACATACTATTTGAAGATAGTGCAGTTATTCCTTTGCTGTTGAAATTCCCACTGCTGATTCCCTGTTCTCTCGTTACAATATAATAACTATTAAGCTACAAATAACACGATTCGTTCTGGAGGAAAGAAAAGTATAGGTGTTAAGTGCTCTTGTGACTGTCGTAAAAGTCGCCTTCATTCTCAGTGTTGTTATGCCATTGAGATAATAAATTTTATACGCTTTTAGTTATGAAAATTGAATGCCGCTTAAGTCGGTGCTAGTGGGCGTGAGTAGTGTTGCCCATTCAATAACTGCTCGTGAACAGACTCAATAAAACCGAGTCTGCAATTTTCTCTTTTCGCAGTGCTGAATTTGCTTTCAAAGAACCTCCTACTTTCAGAACTTATGCACTTCCCAACTGTTAAGTGCTCTTGTGACAGCCGTAAAAAGTCACCCGTACTTCGTTCGCGGTGTTGTTATATCTTCTGGTACTTCTTGGTCATCAATTTCAATGACTTTAGTTATGAAAACTGAATACCAATACGCTATTTTTAAATTCAAAGGACTGCTGTATTCCATCGTTTAACATAAGTTTTATTATTATATAAATAAAGAGACTTGTCAGAAAGAGGTGGGTACATATGAACAAATGGACTTGAATGATTAACCCGTTCTTTCCTTGTTCTATATTTAGTCCAAATTTCAATACCTGCTGAATATTCATTGACGAAATAGTTGAAATAGTTAATGAAATAAGGAAGGTGAAACGTTGTAGCGCTTTTAGAAACTAGAAAAGCAGATCTATTAAATTCCGTTAGCAAACAGAGCAGACCCATATCAGACCGTTCCTACAGGAGCCGTCTGATCTGAGTCTTCTCTGATTGCAAATGACTGAAATGCTTTTATATGAAGGAACGGGTTAACATTCAAAGTAGAATGACTATATTAAAAGTGGTATGACCCATCATTGTTAAAATATGAAGTCCATTCAATATGAAAGACTTAAGTTTGCTAGATGATTTGGAATGAAAAACAATGCAGATCCTGACCAGAGGAATCCCCTGACCTCTGATATAGGTCTACATTGTTGGCAAATGCTTGCACACTAAGTTTTCATATTCCAAGGTTTAAGCAGGTGAATCTTATTTCATTTTAATGTTAAGCACACACTTGTGCAATTTCGCCATTGTCGTAAAACTTATCAGACTGCAATCAATTTTTAAAGATCGGTACTTAACATTACTATGCAATTATGTATACTATATTACTAAAGCTATTGGTGGCAGTTAAGCCATACATAGAAAGGTATATTTTGACAATGTTTGTACTATTAAGACGTATATGTGTGAAACCAGCATGCTTTTACATAACAACTGAAAGTGTTCACAAAGAGACACACAATAATTCAATATGAAATATTGCAGATGGAAATTCTTTTTCAATGAAAACATTATTTTCACACTTAATCTTTACGTCTGCAAATCCAACAGCGATTTACTGCAAGATCGCCAGATTTCATGCTTATAAATATTTCAAGTTGAGTCTGAGTTCGTTCTCAAGTTTTTGATTGGTCAGATTTGAGCCAATCAAAAGTTTGAGAACAAACTCAGACTCAACTAAAAAGCTTTATAAGCACGGACCCAGTTTCTCTTTCGTCTTTGGGAAAAAACATCGGTAATGGTTTGTGTACATGAAAGAGTCATGCATGAGTTTCACATTCGCCTTTTTGGAGAAACATTGGTAATTGTTTATGGCAACACGAACTAGTCGGCGTTAGCTTCGCTTTCGCCTTCGGGAGACATTTGAAATAGTTTTGACTCCATGAACGAAACAGTAAGAGGAGAAACGTTGATAATGGGGTTGTCTCAACGAATAATTCAGGTCAGCTTTGTTTTCGCACTGGGTAATGGTTTTGTCGAAACCCTTTCCGTGCTCTGTGTTTATTCCAAATTTTGATACCTACTGAACGAAATATGACAGGTGGAAAATTGTAGCCATTTTAGAAAGTACAGAAAAAGATATTTCAAATTCCATTAGCAAACAGATCAGATCCTTCTAGAGGAGCCGTCTAAACTGGGTCTACCGGCTTTAATCGTTTTTTTAAAAATAAAAACAACACGAAATGCCAAACTCCTCTGCAATAGGCCCCAGTAGATACTACATTAAGCAAATTGCATATCTCAGAATGTTTAAATTTTTCTTTTTGACTGCAATTTGTCAGCAACTTTCTCTTTTTCCATTGCTACTTTTGCTTTCGAAGGATCTCCCATTTTCAGAATATATTTAACCCTTTACTACATGAATATTCATGTAAGAAATAATTACATCAACAATATTATTAAATTAATTGTAATAATAGCACATAGACACAAGAAAGTTTGGCTATGGCAGAAACAGTAGAAACATATTTATATTATATCATAAGCAAACAGAGTAGACGCTGATCAGACGGCTCCTATAGGGACCGTCTGATCTGGGTCTGTTCTGTATACAAAGGCGTAGAAATGCGTATTTATGGAATGAAGGGTTAATAATACCATTAATTATTTCTCGCAATTTACTTCATGACTTTAGACCATTATGCTACTGTGAAAATGAAATATGTTTAACTCCGTTAAGTTCCCGTGTGGCGGCCGTAAAAAATTCTTGTTCTTCGGGATCATTACTTTCAGTGCTTTTAGTTTTGAAAATTGAATACCGCTTTTAAGCCGGTGCTAGGGACGTGAGCAGTTTAATTACTCAATCAAACCGAGTCTGCAATTTTCTCCTTTCGCATTGCTGTTTTTTTGGTTTCGAAGTACATTTTGTACCTCATCTTATCAGATTTTATTATTTATTTCCGATTCATACATGATTTTAGAACCTACTACACGAGCGTTAAACAGCTTGGATTTTCATCTGAACCAGTCAGTCGGAATCGCATTTTATAGGATAATAATTAGTAGTACAAACAAATCTAGAAACTACTTAGAGATAATATTTGTCACTAAGTATACTAATTGAGGTTTGTATTCCTTCGGTGCGGTCTAAATAGTCTACTGGGGAAGGCAATAAATGTATCGCAGTTAATCCTTTCAACGCTGAATTTGTTGGTAGAGTCCGTACAGTATGGAAAGGTATTTCTTTTGAGAGGGTTTTGAATGATAAACAATTCCGGTCCTGATCTCTAGGAGCCCTTTGATCTAGATCTACAATGTTTGCAAATGACAGTGCACTCGTTACCGTGTCCAAAGGGTTAAAGGAACATTTAACGAGAGTAATATATCCTGTGTTGTGCTGTAGAACACTTCTAAAGCAAGCACTTATGTATACACACCTGGGTCTTTAATGGTAGGTGACTGCTTAATGCTGGAAAGAAGTAATGCTCGAAGTTCAAAATATGCGTAGGGGCTTTGCAGTAGAACATGTCTTAAGCGGCCATCAAAAAGAGGTCTAATTATGTGTCTGTAGATACGGAAGGTGGTCTTAATGCTACTATATGAGCCTTTCGTATTACTTTTGCCTTGCATTTTAATAAATGAATTCCGCTTAAGACAAGTTCAACTGTATACATTAATTCCGTCCTACATTAAGCTAATGGTAATTTGAAAAGACAAACAAACAAACGGACATCTGACACGTTCATGGACATATCAATGATTTTGCAAACAAACGGCTAAAATTATTAACCAATGTGTATGACTGATATTATGAGTGATAGTAATGACTTATCTCCCCAACAACGCATATCATTGGATAACCTCTAATCTCTTGAAATTTAGAGTTTAAATTACAATCGTTTAGGGCCTTTTAAACGCATGTTAACCAATTATTTGATAGAATAATAGAATCAAGCATGGGTTTTGTTAAAGACGGGGGTTTCTATACCCGAGGTTGGTCTGTTCCAGTCGGAAACGAGCTTTAGCGAGTTTCCGATAGGAACAGACCAACCGAGGGTATAGAACCCCCGGCTTTAACAAATCCCATGCTTGATTATTTTTCTCGCTGAAATACGCCCTAAAACCAAGAAAATTAACGAATTTGTGAAGTACTACTTTACATTGCGTAATACGACTTCCATATCTAATAGCAACAGACCGCAGCATAACTTTAGGCGTGACACCAAATTCTTGCATAAAACGTGCTGTTGTAGTCCCGCTAGACCATGTATTAACAAGGCGATTCTCGTGCTCACGCGCCGTTGTTGACCGGTTTTAATTATACCTATTACGGGCCTAAGGTAAACAATGGACGCGAATGCTACAGCGTTTTGACCTAAGCTAGGTGAACGCCGGGGTGTGAGTATTTCCAGGAGCACCGACAATGAACTGTTTTAGTGATAGACATGCTGAATGAAATTCCGTGTAAACGTCGAAAAGAAAACAGTAGCCCAGAAACAGCATAAATCGCCGAAGTGTCAAAGAAGTGTATAGTTTTGCTGCCGTTGTTTTGCCTGTATTTTGAAGAATTAAATTGATGCAGGAGAGCAGAAAATTGGTTTTATGCAAGAATAGCGTTAATACACGTTTGTTTTCGGGCAATAACATCTGCAGTGTCCCTCGGGAATGCTGTTGCCCTCGCCCTTCGGGCTCGGGCCAACAACAGTCCCTCGGGACACTGCAGATGTTATTGCCCAAAAAACGTGTATTAACCCTCTAATGACGTCATTTGTTATGACAACCACAAACGTTACGTTTTAGCGTAAATATAAATGACTGAGTGACTACAAAACAACGTCTTCGGTTAATTAAATAGGCTTTTAAAGTGTTTATGTGATAAATAGAAGTTCATATTCGTGCTAATTACTTATATTAATTTCAATTCATAAGGTTGTTGCCTATAGAAATGTTGGTATAATTCTGTAAGAAGTCCTTCCCTTGTATTGGTGTTACCCAATCGCGCGTATGAATACACTAGTCACGGGGTGTTCCAGATAAGGATTTCTAGTACGGCTATTTTTAGTAACTCAGCTTATCTAGCACGACTGAGAAGCGAGAAAAGCCTGTCCATGCCTTTGCAAACGGTGCACACCAATATCAGACGGCCCTTGTAGGAGCCGTCTGATCGAGATATGCTCTGTTTGCTAACGTGATTATATGACAGGAGCCGTATATGATTCTACGGCTTATGTCATAGCCAAAACCTCTCGTTCACGTTATAAATCATCAATTAACGATATTCATGACGCCATCATTTCTTACATTAATATTCATGAGGGTTATGTGATGGTTGCAATGATGTCCCCTTAGTAAAGGATAATCCATTCAACAGAAAAAGTTTGGTGTTTCATTTTATTCTGTTTCCAGCATATGCAAAGATGTCACGCAAAATAGGCTTAATATCAATCATTTGATTATTTTACTCCGTGATGACATTAAGTACATGTCTGTGCATTTCCAGTGATGTAGTACTGCAATCGTTATCTTCGATTAGAGAGCATTAAGTGCAGCCTTTTTCTGTTACGGATAAAATTTCGAATCATCACAGGTAAAGGGTTAGCGTATCAGTAGTGGCTTTTGGAAGTCATGGAATTTAATTAGTTTATTTAATAATTGAAGTCTAGTGCGTATGGCGAAATACTTTAATAATTGATTGAGACATAAGATGAAGAATTGGTCTAGTGTTTTCGGACTGTGTTACCGAAAACAAAAAACAAGGAAATATTGTATGGGCTAGACATGTACCAGAATGTAAATTCTTGATATTTAACTCATTCTCTGCTGGCTATTTTAGACCCAACCGCTTTGAATAAATCTACCGGAAAGGGGTAGTTACTAGAGGAGAGTAAAATTTTAGAATTGTGTAGTTTTGAAACCATTGTGATAAATAGAGCATTTGCTCCACAGTGGTTTCAAAATGTGTCTTTTACAGAGGCGCCAAAATGCGTTCCTAGGGGGGAATTGGTTAATATGCCTAACTAGCGTCTGCAAACATGCCTGTCCGTTATAACTCTACATATATCTGTTGTTTTCAGAAACAAGATCAAACTTCCAAAATGTTTAGATCAAAATAAAATGCAGGAGTATTTGGTATCTCATCTAGATAAGAAGTGTGTTGTGTGAATGTGTAGCTTGCTTTCTGTTGGTGTTTTGGTTTTGGTTGACTTTTGTGTGTGTCCTTTCCTGCTTGACTTTACTACTTTTTCAATTGTAAAGGATAAAATAACCGAATTATCGGTATGGAAGACATATAGAGAATAATAGGTTAGTGCCGTAGATGGGACGCTTTATCCGACGAGGGGAGAAAACGTTGAGGCGAGGCTTGCCGAGCCTCAACTGTTTTCTCTCCGAGTCGGATAAAGGCGTCCCATCTACGGCACTAACCTATTATTCGATTTATCCAGTCAATATAGTTTAATGTCTTTTTTATAGACTCATAACACTCTTGAAATAATTTACATTGAAAATGCAGTTTTTCGATCAACGGATCCCTCCCTTTTCACTTCCATTTAGACGTAAATAGATCTAATGAGCTACCGCAGAGGAATATAGTTTCGATATTTGTATTACTAGAAGGGAAACGTGGTTGAATTTGAAAAATAAGATGATTTGAATCGAGGGTCGATAAGTTATTTCAAACAGACATGATCTATATTATTTGGTCAAATTCGAGTTACGTAGTCTCGGTTTCTATTTTTAGATTCTACCTAACGTCACTCAGAAATCGATGGAACTGAACAGGCTATATTTAGGTTTATGACTATCACCGCCCCTGTAAGAGTTTATCAATCAAATAATCATGAGAGTGAAAAGAAAACATTTACTATTTATCTGTCAATCTTTGCTTCCAGGTTTGATTTTATCAAAAACGGGTTTTGCCAGCGGTGGATTAAATTAATAAAATTGATAAATCAACGTCATTTTGTATGTGGCCTCAGTGGCGTAATCGGTAAGGGCGACGTCTCTAGAGAGATTAGAATTAGTTTTTGTAGGATCAGGCGCGGGTTCGAATCCAGCTGTAGCCAATTATTTTTATTTTTTCTCATTTGAATAATTCTTCTGGTGACCAAATAGATCTGTTAGATCTATTCCATCAACATGTTTATGAATATTTACAGAAAACTAAAATAGTTCCATGGTTATAGAATCATTACGCCTATCTACTAACCTAATAAACCTTCCACTACCGGAAGTAACCTAATAAACCTAAGTTTATTTGCACCCCCTTTATTATGTCACTAGAGAAGCCTGGTGACTGGATAAAACAGGTATATTGCTGCTCAGACTAGATAATCACAATTAATCCACATAGCCTGCTGGAATATGACATTGGTCTTGAATGACTGGCGTTGTATAATAAATAAACATGATATCGACGGACTAAATGCTGAAAAGGGCAACCTGGAGATGATAAAATGACACACGTAAATGGAGAACTACCCATTAATGATTCATGGTTTATTACAATTAATTTACCCCTTCAGTGCGAGGAACGAGACACTAATGTCCTTTGCAAACAGTTTAGACCCTGGCGATAGGGTTCAGCACTGTTTGTCATGTTACACTTTCAAACTACATGTATCCCAAAATATTCACGATAAGATTGTTCTGTTTGAATTTCGGAATAGTTCATGTGAAAATTCAGCATTGAAAGTTAAACACATGGGATGAAATTGGTTATTTCAATAGTTTCATTTTCAGTAAGTGTGTGTTTCATTACTATTTACCTATTTTAAGTATTTAAATATTAATAATCTATTCGCATTCTTCATAATCATTGGTTATGTAAAATTGTTTTGTGTTATAGATTACATCTGTTGATCAGTTTTCAACGAGATAATGATGATTTGCATAACTCTTTATGAATGAACAAAAATGTGTGTTGGTACTGTACGCAATCGTCTATTATACTATGTTTACTTTACCACAGTACGTAATTATATATAACTTCGGTTTAGACCTATTATACTGTTTCAACCCTTTACTCCCGTTAAGCGCGACCTGGGTCCATGCTTATAAAACTTTTAGTTGAGTCTGAGTTCGTTCTCAAGTTTTTGATTGGTCAGATTTGAGCCAAAGGCCCAAATCTGACCAATCAAAAGCTTGAGAACTCAAATCTGACCAATCAAAAGCTTGAAAACGAACTCAGACTCAACTAAAAAACTTTATATGCATGGACCATAACTTGCATATACATACAGTTTGAAACCAGAATGGTTAACGATCAAAGAATGTTAACACTCGGTCAATTGTTTCTGATATATCAATAGGATGTAAGTAAATAGTAACACAGATCGGAAATTTAGCAGACAATGCTTACAGCGGGATAATGGAAGTGTTAATTAAAACGTTTACAAGAATAACTCTTTTATTTCTCCACATAACCCTATGTGGTTACCACTCTTAAGAATCACCTCTTCGAGACGATTCTGAAGAGTGGTCACAACATAAGATTTGGTGGAGAAATGACAACTTTTAGTATCTGGGTACGCAATAAAAGTGTATAGTACGAGTGTAAGTGAATGGTAACACAGATCGGAAGTTTAGCAGATACAATGTTTACAGCGGGATAATGGAAGCGTAGATTAAAATATTTTCACGAATAATTCTTTTATTTCTCTACCGAACCCAATGTTGTGACCACTTATTAGAATCGTCTCTTCGGGACGATTCTAAAGAGTGGTCACAACATAAGGTTTGGTGGAGAAATGATGATTTTAGTATCTGAGTACGCTCATTTATCCGGGCTCTGGTTACATATCGGAATCTTTCAACCCGCTCAGTAGACAGCCGCTGTAAACGGCGGTTTTATGAAATCATTTGCAAATCACTGATGCATCTGTTACATTCCGACTTAAAAGTACATGTAATAGTCATGCAGGAAACATCGCATACAAAACACACAGCCGCCCAAACAGCACCACGGCAAAAAACGGCAAATGTACATGTATATAAAAGACAAAAAGAGACGTACAAAGACATAACAAACAAACAAAAGGGGGAAGATGGAAGAACCGCCTTGGAATGGTTAGTGACAAATGTCACTGGGGGTTAAACCGGTTTAGGGGCGCCCAACCTCACACTTATTCCGACTTAAACTGTTGTTTGATGTGAGAGATACTACTGGTTCAAGAACAATTATACAACTACAGTTATTCTCAAACTACTTGATTAAGCACCAAAGAAAAAAGTCAGACTTTGCTCATATGATGTTTAAAATATATTTAGATTTGTGAAATAAATAAACGATTGAATATTAATTAATCAAGAATGCTCACCAAACGCACCGATACTTTAAAACATGCCGAAGTACTAATAAGATCTAAAGTACTATTGTTTCTGTGGTGGACCTAACGTTAAACGGTCTATGTATAAGACACGTTCCGCGCCAGATCGACTTAACGTGTATCTACCCAGTATGTAGTATGTGTTAGATTGAGACAACTCAAGTCTGAATAAACGTTCGAAGTTCCGCTTTTATCCGATACCACATAAATACTAGATAACCCTTTACTCCATACACATTCCTGTCAGAAACAATGACACCATGAAAAGTAATTAGAATACATGTATTTTATAATGGTATGAGAATGCATGCAATTTTGAAACTATAGGATCAGACCTACAATATTCCATATGCAAAAATATAGCAGCCCTTGATCCCCCTGCTCCACCAGGAGCCATCTGATCTGGGTATACTCTGTTAGCCTGTATACTCTGTTATACTCTTAGACCAGGATGAGACGCGAGATAACTCGATGAAAGAATCATCTCTCTAACAGTGACCTGGGTCTGGGGCCATCTGATCTAGGTATACTATGTTAGCCAGTATACGCTGTTATACTCTTAGATCAGGATGAGACGCGAGATAACTCGATGAAAGGATTGTCCCTCTAACAGAGGCCTGATTTGCATTTGCACACAGCTTGGATAAATCTGTCAGAATTCAAGTTGTTTGACACTTGGTCAATTGTAGAAGAAACTGCAGAATCATATCTACGATATATCATATCATAAGCAAACTGATCAGACGGTTCCTACAGAAATTACTGTCTGATATTGGTCTGTTTTGTTTGCAAAGAGGTCAAATGGCGTATCTATGAGGTAATTGTTATGGGCGTATTTTGTCGATTTTCTCCCCAAATTCAATTTATAGGCGACGCTCGCACCGAGTAGGTCACATATCCTGATATCTTCTGATTTTATCGATCGCCATTGTATGTGTTTAGTGAAATTATTCATGCTAAGATTGATTAACAAAACGATTTAAATCATGTACATGTACATGTAGGTGAAATGAAAACATTTTACAATTTTAACATAAATACAATTCTTTTAAACATTTTGCACAAACAGAGGTTATAGGGTGGGACGTACACATTACACTTTTCAGGACCGGAAAAAAATACACTTCCCCTGTCATAATGTAAAATCTGACTTCAATAATATTGTGTCTGCCCTTGTTTGTTCGATATAGTTTTAATTTTAATATTTCGTCCTTTTTATGTATACTTACTTTAATTACGAGGTATTACACGTAAAAGTTTGGTCAGTTTGTATGGAAATTATAAGGCGAACTTCGCCCCAAAATAGTACATGCAAATAGCAATAAAGTACACATTGAAATTAAAACAATAATACACTTAAACAAGATATGTTGAAAAATAATTATTTTAACCATTCCTCCATAAATTCGACTTTCTATGCCTTTGCATACAGAGTAGATCTTAATTATGTTTTAATGATATATTAACACAGGAAATTTTGGAATCAGAAGCAAACAAGACAGAGCATGATCAGACGGTTCCTAGAGGATCTGTCTGATCTGGGTCTTATCTATTTGCAACGGCATTACATTACTAGTATGGGTTAAATGATTAAATAAAGACATTTTAACATTTAAGTAGCATTTAATGTTCAGTCATGTATTTCTCTCGGTTTCTTAGGTTTATGGTAAAACTTATCATTTATCTACATTTTTAAAAAAATGTGTAATATAAAAATAAAACTTACATACAATATATTTTTACATCCTTCGTTATTCTCGATGTTAAAGAACTTGTGTGTCATCAATTTGAAAACACTGAATAATGGATAACAAAAGTGTAGCAAAGGTCCTATTTGGTGGCAGCACCACCTGGTTGGACAGTGGCAGATAACCGACAAAAGACGCCCGTTGTTATTAAATTCCGTGTCTGCCAACTATAGGCTAATTGTAGGCATCAGAGAGAGGGTAGCGGATACAGAAACCCAGGCGCGATGCCCTTCTATTATTATCCATAAAGTTTCTCACAGACTGGTTCTTTTAGATGCCCACTGTAAAGCACTGATAACCGGACGTCGGTTTATAAAGTCTCATCCGAGAGATAATAATACAGTAGAACGTCGAACTTCGAGATAACTCGAACTTAAAGTTCAGTCCTTCCACAATTTACAATACAGAGTTATTCTAAAATGTATCAGTACGCATATCTAGAAACACATCTGACAGTAGAATGCAGTTCGAAAGTAATGCATTACTTTAGACCTGTATTAAGCTGTGAACTTGATAAATTGTCCAGATTAGAAATCGGATGACTCAACTGATGTTACAATGTAATCTGTATGGTTCCTTGAAGTTCGAGATATCGAAGGTCAACTGTATTTCAGGATAATATTAATACGTATCACCATGTAACTGTTTGATCGTTTAACCCTTTCACCGCCACAGTCGCATAAATGCACCACGACAAATAGTGCAGTACCAGATCAGACGCCGCCTTTTAAAGGCGGCGTCTGATCAAAGACTTCACTATTTGTCCCAATCTCTCTATTTCTATACATGTGCTTTATTCTTTTGAAATTTGCATTTATTTATCTCATTTCCTTATTTTAGTATTGCTGACGACAATTAGAAATGTGGCGCCAAAAGGGTTAAATTGTGTAAATCATGTAATTCTCTGATGAAATGATAGAAATTTTGCCATGCATTGTTATTTAACCCTTATCCTGCAAAGTGGGACAGCTGTATGTTATTTGCAAACATATTGGAACCAGAAGAGATGTTTGAGTAATGCAAACGGACTTTTAAAACAGGCTATAAGTTTGAAAAGAAAGCAAAATGTTTGGCAACTTGAACTCATATATTAATAGAGAAATGCAATATAACGGGTAACTTAAGATAAAAAACAAATATATGACCATATGCGCTAATATGCTGAAAGACAAATGGAATAATTGATAAAGGGATTGCCGAAAATATTGTGGTTACCAAGCAATCAAAACATTCAAACTCTAATATGAGAATAATACAAATAATAAATGGCAATTAGCTCAGTAAAATGATTTATTAGTTTTCTGACACATTCTTGTAAATAAGTACACTTACATTGAGGTGTCAAATTCTAGTTCTTTAAAGTAGGTGGTAGCTTAATGCAGGACAAAAGGGAAAAATTCTGCATGAAATTTGTCCTGCATTCGGAAACCACATGCTTTACAATACTCCTTTGTATAAACTGTAAGTTGTCCGAACAGATTTCACTCTACTTCACAAAATTCGACGCATATTTCGCGGGATGAGTGGCAGTCTGTAATAACCATGTTATGTAACTTTTATTGAAAATACATAAACTTGTTTCAGTTGATTTCGTTTCTGTTGTAAAACCCAGTCTCAAACAGTCGACTTTCTCAACACATAATCCCCTAGTGACGCATTTTTGCGCATCTATAAAAGTCACTTTATGATACCATTGTGATAAATAGAGCATTTGCTCATATAGGAGCAAATGCTCCATTTATCACAATGGTTTCAAACTACACAATTCAATTTTTTCCTTTCCTCAAATTAATGCTCTTTTCCGGTAGATACATTCAAAGAGGTTGGGTCTAAACTAGCCTAGGAGAGAATGAGTTAATAACAGGGTAATGGTTTGTCCCATTTCTTTTCAAAGGGACGATCAGTATCAAACAGTGTTGATCTCGATGATCAGCCCAGTTTTCCTGGATCTACAGTAATCGCAGTCTACTTAACAGACGCTCAATATATAATATATCTGCAATTACGAAACGATCAATTAAAATCCAACGTTTGAATATCTTGTTTCTCTGATATCTGCAGTTCGGTCATTCTGATATGTTTAACACAAGATGGCAGCCGCAATGCATTACATGTGAAAATGTCTCTAAGTATAACTAGCGCATAGTTCGTACCATTTGTTTGTTTTAGATACCGTTGTCATGATATAATGTCCTTTGAGATTCAACAATCTTTGTCTGTCACGAAAGCTAGTTATATCACCATATATGTAAATTCCCATGACACCTAAAATCCATGAATTTAGATTAAAGATCTATCCTGTGCATCTTTACGTAACTGTACAAAGCTTCGATAAATATTTTCCGTACATATTCGACTGCTTTCACTTTGCTTTTACTTTAAACATGTAGAACAATGATTAAATTTACCTTTTCGTCAAGTTAATTTTCAAAATACGTACTTTCCAATTTTCTCTAAAACCAGAGCTACAGATTAAGGAGCGTACTCAAATACTAAACTCGTCATTTCTCCATCAAATCCTATGTTGTGGCCACAATGTAGGGGTTGGTGGAGAAATAAAGAAGTTATTCTTGAAAGAATTCAATTAATGCATCTTATCTTAATTAATCAATAACCCATTCTCTCATATAAACGTGTTTTCGCGCATTTGCAAACAGAGGAGGCCCATATCAGACGGCTCCTATAGGAGCCGTCTGATCAGGGTCTGCTCTGTTTGCTAGTAGAATTTGAAATATCTGTTTCTTTACTTTCTAAAATGGCTACAGTTTTCCACCTTCCATATTTCTTTATAACTAAGTCGTCCACAATGCAATGTAGGAAATGCAATTCGGAATAAATATAGAACAGGGAAAGGATTAATTCGCATGCAGCATGCTAACAGTGAGTCAGAATACTGCAGGATAGCAACATCATTGCAAAAACATACAGTAAACCCCTCTTAAGCAACCATAAATGTATTGAACAGAAATTGGTTGCTTAATACTGGAAGAAAGTAAGGCAGAATGTTCTTGAAGAAGCTTTCTGCATGACTTCAGTCTTATATTGAACCCGGAATTGAGCTGTGTTTTGGTGGTCACTTTAGGGAGGTTTTACTGTACTTTCAAGTAAAAATCCAAGGCTCGATGTCGAAAGGTGGATAATGTCCTGACATCTGTAAACAGTGTAGACTCAGACCAGAGGGTGTCAACAGAAGCCCTCCAGATCAGGTTGTGCACTCTTGTCATTCAAAATTCCTCTAGGGAATTTAAATATTTGATACCGGATTCCGTTTTTAAATATTCAGAATGCAAAGGGTTAAATGGATCTGATGCCATTGACAATGCAAGTACAGTTGAACATGATATCTCGAACTTGGATAACTTGAACTTCCAAATAACTCAAAATAGAAGTTTGGCCATTGTAAAAATACAATATAGAATTGTTCTAATTTGTACCACTACGCATATTTAGCTTAATGCAGGTCGAAAACAATGCTGAAAGCTCCTGCAGAAACGTTCAGCCTTTTTTAAGACATGCATTAAGCTGTGCAATTGAGACTAAAATCGGATGACTCAAACTTCTGTTAAGTAATTTGTATGGTCACTTGAAGTCGAGATATTGAAGTTCAACTGTTATAAAGAAAGTTGGGATTTGTCCAATGACTTTACATTGTCGAAAACTAAACTATCGAATAGGCGGCCTTCGTCACAGAAAAATGCTTTTTAACGAAACCTTAGTCTTGAGTAACTCTACATGGCGTCGCATATTTAACCAGTTACCTGATGAATATATACGTTAGAAATAATTACTTGATCAATATTAAAGTACCATAATATTTTATGTGAATATTATCTGCTCTCATTTAGCTCTCAAATGACTACACATGAGGTGTGTATACAAAATAACAGCATTTAACAATTTAACGATTCAAAAGTGAATCACGTGACTATGTGAACTTTTTTTTATACAGAAATTCTGTGCTATTTTAAAAGTATCGATCAGCGCCACCCGACAACAAAAGAGTAACTAGAAATGATAAAAATGCAAGCAACTGGTTCCATATTTCCCATGGTCATTGCTTTAACCCTTTCGGCGCCAAATTTCTAATTGTCGTCTGCAATCCAAGTTTGTTAAATCATTCAGTAAAATAAGGCAATGAGATAAATAAATGCAAATTTCAAAGGAATAAAGCACATATATAGAAATAGAGATTGAGACAAACAGTTAAGTCCCTGATCAGACGCAGCCTTGAAGAGGCGGCGTCTGATCTGGGACAGCACAATTTGTCGTGGTGCATTTATGCGACTGCGGCGGTGAAAGGGTTAAGCGGACAATTTGTTTCGACTGGGACCACTCTATCGATAATTATTTTCTCCTCTGATATAAGCTTTGGAGGCGGTTTCTGCCTAAGCCGCCTATTTTGCTTACTTTCTTCTAGAGCAGGCGTCACGTGATAATCGCTTTTTAAAAGTGGCAGGTTTGCATTCTGTGGACGGTCTAGTCAATTAGGGATTCACAGCAGACCTGGGGTTAATTACATGGCAATGTAAAATTAATTAAATTACAATTACATCCATAAAAGGTCAATTACCATTACAAGTACAAGTACATGAGTTTTATTAATGTAATTAATTGAATTACAATTTCTTTGCCAAATGTAATTCATTACATCTCAATTACTTTCAAAAGGCTGGCAACAAGAAATGTTTTAGAAAACAAGTTTATTAAGTAACACAACTAGTACATGTATATGTAAGTATGCATGTAAATGACCAGTAACATATTTACAGTCATTGAAATCTGTTCGTGTATCAGAAGTATTTTTATAAACAGCTTTAGTGGTCACTGGATATACACACCAATATACAAAAGAGTAAATCTTCATCAGAAAGCTGTCATAAAAAAGTAAAGTACCTAGTTATAGTCTACTTTCAGTCCGAATGACCGCTCAGCCGACTGTACATTTACTCTACTGGTCATTGAGTCATTGGCCTACAATATTGAGCACTGCTAACATATGGCGCAAACATGCAGCCGCAGTACCGGCAAGTGACCCTCACAGGTACCCATTTTAACCCCTGGTGGAGAGGATGTGCGGGTGGGAGACACGGAAAAGCGTCTCTGAAATTTCCGGGTGGGACCGGGATTTGAACCCCGGACCTCCGGACTGATAGTTAAGCGCGTTACCACTAGACCACCGCCACCTGTCATAAACATGTTATACACAGATGTCTGATCAGAGTCTACACTGATTTTAACTTTTCTTACATAATCTGTAATGCTGCAGATCTGCCATACCAGTAAATATCAGGACTGGGGAAAAACGTTTTTTATCCAATAAAACTATCTTGCAACTTGTTAAGGGTTCAGACAACAAACCCATCATTTAATTATTTTGAAGCTCAAATTTACACACTTTAATATCAATTTTACACTAGACACTGTAAGTTCAAAATTTTCCTTATATATTGATTAATATGAAACAGTTGTAACAAAGGAGCAGACATAGAATTTAGCTTGCGTCATTTGTTAGCAGGCAAAGGGTTTTACAATGTATGGTCACTGCATTTTGCTTTCTGTGGTCAGTCAGGTGTCACAGTGTCTATTGTCAATAGCATAATTATCACAGGTAAAGGTGTCAATGCAAACCTCTTTTGGCTGTACATGTAGGTATTCAATTAGCATTAAATAACTCTTCCAACACAATATACTAACTTGTTTATATTGCACTGATGACACTTGAAAACAATATGTACCCATATCAAAGTGCTGCTATAGGAACCCTTTGAACAGGGTCTGCACTGTTTGAAATATTACTCTAGGTTTTGTTCTAAGTCCAAAAATACAACACAATGAACACATTCCCATAAAATGCAGAAATTAATTGCAGATTAAATCCGTTTTTGTATAGTTTTGATATGTAATATGACAAAGTAAATTTAAGAAAACAATGTAGACTGAGATGAGATGCCTTCTGTGTGAGCTGTCGTAGTAGGGTATGTACTGATAGTAATGTAGACTGAGATGAGATGCCTTCTGTATGAGCTGTCGTAGTAGGGTATGTACTGATAGCAATGTAGACTGAGATGAGATGCCTTCTGTATGAGCTGTCGTAGTAGGGTATGTACTGATAGCAATGTAGACTGAGATGAGATGCCTTTTGTATGAGCTGTCGTAGTAGGGTATGTACTGATAGCAATGTAGACTTACATACCGGTAATGTCTGCACTCTTTGCTCATAATGGAAGAATGAATATTACAATTTTACCATTTTCATGAGTTGATGTGTTTGATTATTCAGCGGGGTATAGTTATAAAACCCTCATTGAAGCAGATTTATAATTTGCAAAATATGGGATCTCATTCAATTGAATATATTATATTATGTTATTTGAACTTGTCTGTGTACTAAACAATATAATACAAGTACACTGAAATAACATTTGTTGTTTACTCTCTTTCTCCATGGATTCAGTATTTAAGAATTAAATCTGTTATTCTGATTCAGTGTTTAAAAAAAATAAATCTATTAAAATCACTGAATGTCTATGCTTTAAAGTGTAAATAACCAAAGTAATTGAGAAGTAATTGAAAAGTAATTGTTCATTACACCTATTTATTTTCACTGTAATTAATTACATTACAATTACATGTAATTAAAATAACACTCAATTACACATTACTTCCATTACATTGAAAATATGTAATTAATTGTAATTAATTACAATTACCATTTTAATTACCACAGGTCTGATTCACAGGGTAAATACGGTTAATTCATTCGAAATTAAGTTTTCGAACATCGCGACTTGTTTGCTATTGCTTTAAAACCATCTGTTGACAAAGAAATCGACCTTTTCAATGTTTCACAAGAAAATATGATGCTAAATATAGTTAGCAGGATTTTTAAAAAGAAGATTTTGTCAATTACAGACACTGTAGAATCAGATCAATATTATTGCATAAGCAAAGATAGCAGACTCCATAATCAGACTTTATCGTATAAAGGATTAATGTTTCCACACATATTTTGAATTAGTAAACATTCAAATATTTGCAATATTAACAAAAAGCGAAGGGCGTCTAACTTCAAATTTAACCCTTTACTGCATCAATATTCCTGCAAGGAAAATGCAATGCATGAATATTAATTAATTGTTTATAATGGCACATGAACCAGAAACGTGTTGACTCTGGTAAACACTGTGGAATCAGGACCCATGCTTATAAAGATTTTTAGTTGAGTCGGAGTTCGTTCTCAAGTTTTTGATTGGTCAGATTTGAGCCAATGGCTCAAATCTGACCAATCAAAAACTTGAGAAAGAAATCCGATTCAACTAAAAAGTTTTATAAGCATGGATACTAGTCTATATAATTCCATACGCAAACAGAGCGGAACCTGATCAGACGGCTTCCACTTTAGGTACTCTGTTTGAACTGTTTTAAAAGGGGTTAAAATATGTTTGGAGTAAAGCGTTAAATATAACATATCTTGTTATCCCTTACAGCAAGCGGAGGGGTATAGTTTTTGCGTTGTCCATCCGGCTGTGCGTGCGTCCGTGCGTCCCGGAGTTATATATCAGAAACGGTTTGAATTTTTTCTTTTAAAATTTGGGTGAATGTTGAAACCATTACTGCATGTGGGGCTGCAAGAATCACCCGCCAAAAATTAACATTTTTTTGTCCGGAGCCATATCCTAGGAACTGTTTGGAGTTTTTCTATGAAACTTTGTGTAAATGTTAAGTAGCATAAGGAAATGCGTAAGTATCATTCGCATTGAAAGCGGAACACCAGAGTCGTGGCACTTTCTTTGCCAAAGCATAGCCTTTTTGTCTTTCCGGAGTTATATCTCAGAAACGGTTTGGGTTTCTTCGATGAAACTTTGTGTAAATGTTACTACCATGAGGGAATGCGGCCCAGCAAGTAGCACTTATATTAACCTTAGAACACGTGAGTTATGGTCCTTTCTTCGCCAAAAGCGTAACCTTCTTGGCCACCCAGAGTCATTTCTCAAAAACGGTTTGAGGTTATTCAATGAAACTTTGTGTAAATGTTTAATATTATACGTAAATGCGGCCCAGCGAGTATCACCCTCACTGACCTTGGAACACCAGAAACACGGTCCTTTGTTCGCCAAACAATTAACCTTTTTATCCATCCGGAATCATATTTCAGAAACTGTTCAGAATTTTCCATTGAAACTGTGTGTACATATTTAGCATCATAAGGAAATGTTTCCCTACAAGTGTCACATAAAAATGTGTGTAAATATTTATTACTATACTGAAATGCGGCCTGCAAGTATCACTCAATTTAATAGTCATGGTGTTAAGTTGGCCAAACACTTAACCTTTTTATACATCCGGAGTCATATGTCAGAAACAGTTTGGATTTTTTCAGTGAAACTTTGTTAACTGGTAGTACCAATTTCGGCCTTGCAAGTATCAATTACATTGATGTTGGAACACCAGAGGTATGGTTCTTTCTTTGCGAAACACAAAACCCTTTTGTCCCTAAGGTCAACAACTAGGTTAATACTGAGGCTAGCACTTATATAGCTGGGGATATCAATTCTACAAATTTGCTTGCTCATATTTTTAGATATTCATAAACATTTTCAATTCGTTGCCTCGCTTGTACATCCACGTGTATGTCAATCCTCTTATTCCCATGTAATATTTATTGTAATTATTAATGGAATAATATTGATTCAACTATTTCGCTGTTTCAATTGTGCTAATATTTTGGATCAAGATTAAACGTCGAATAAGTCATCTTGGTCCAGAATGTTTGTTACTATGACAGTGTATATTTTATAGAACAAGAGAGTCGTCACGGGTGACAAATGCCCCCAAAGTGTTTGACACCGAAATGCATTTTGGCGGAAAAACAATACAATGTAATGCAGGTGTAACATGAAATTTTGATGCTGTTAGAAATGACACAGGAGTCAGTTCTTAACATTAGAAACAGAACCTTTGACGATTATGATAGCTAAGAAAAGAGCCAAGGATCAAAACTTAGTTAAAAAGGACCCTAAGTCATTCTCAACGTTAAAAAGGACCCTGGGTTGATTGTCAACGTTTAAGGTATAGGAGATATGCTCTGGACAAGCTTTTTGTATCTGGTAAGATATAGGAGATATGCTCCGGACTGTAAAATTGAGGTCAAAGGTCAAGGTCAAGGTCAGTGATCTGAAAATGGTGAACGACTCTCCGCCATCCCAAGATGAACTCACAAACCAAATTTGGAATCCGTAGCTGGTAAGGTATAGGAGAAATGCTCCGGACAAGCTTTGTGTAAAATCTAGGTCAAAGGTCAAGGTCACAGTGACCTGAAAATGGTACGCGACACACCGCCATCCCAAGATAAACTCACACACCAAATTTGGAATCCGTAGCTGGTAAGGTATAGGAGATATTCTCTGGACAACCTTTTTTGTAAAATCGAGGTCGAAGGTCAAGGTCAAGGTCACAGTGATCTGAAAATGGTACGCGACATTCCTCCATCCCAAGATGAACTCACACACCAAATTTGGAATCCGTAGCTGGTAAAGTATAGGAGATATACTCCGGACAAGCTTTTTGCAGTTGGTAAGGTATAAGCTTTTTGTAAAATCGAGGTCAAAGGTCAAGGTCACAGTGACCTGAAAATGATACGCGACACTCCATCATCCCAAGATGAACTCACATACCAACTTTTGGATCCGTAGCTGGTAAGGTATAGGAGATATGCTCCGGACAAGCTTTTTGTAAAATCGAGGTCAAAGGTCAAGGTCAAGGTCACAGTGACCTGGAAATGGTACGCGACACTCCGCCATATCAAGGTGATCTCACACACCAAATTTGGAATCCGTATCTGGTAAGGTATAGGAGATATGCCCTGGACAAGCTTTTTGTAAAATCGGTCAAAGGTCAAGGTCAAGGTCACAGTGATCTGAAAATGGTACGCGACACTCCTCCATCCCAAGATGAACATACACACCAAATTTGGAATCCTTAGCTGGTAAGGTATAGTTGATATACTCCGGACAAGCTTTTTGTAGCTGGTAAGGTATAAGCTTTTTTAAAATCGAGGTCAAAGGTCAAGGTCAAGGTCACAGTGACCTGGAAATGGTACGCGACACTCCGCCATCCCAAGATGAACTCACACACCAAATTTGGAATCTGTAGCTGGTAAGGTAAAGGAGATATGCTCCGGACAAGCTTTTTGTAAAATCGGTCAAAGGTCATGGTCAAGGTCACAGTGATCTGAAAATGGTATGCGACACTCCTCCATCCCAAGATAAACTCACACACCAAATTTGGAATCCTTAGCTGGTAAGGAATAGGAGATATACTCCGGACAAGCTTTTTGTAGCTGGTAAGGTATAAGCTTTTTTTAAAATCGAGGTCAAAGGTTAAGGTCAAGGTCACAGTGACCTGGAAATGGTACGCGACACTCTGCCATCCCAAGATGAACTCACACACCAAATTTGGAATCTGTAGCTGGTAAGGTAAAGGAGATATGCTCCGGACAAGCTTTTTGTAAAATCGGTCAACGGTCATGGTCAAGGTCACAGTGATCTGAAAATGGTACGCGACACTCCTCCATCCCAAGATGAACTCACACACCAAATTTGGAATCCTTAGCTGGTAAGGTATAGGAGATATACTCCGGACAAGCTTTTTGTAGCTGGTAAGGTATAAGCTTTTTTTAAAATCGAGGTCAAAGGTCAAGGTAAAGGTCACAGTGACCTGGAAATGGTACGCGACACTCCGCCATCCCAAGATGAACTCACATACCAAATTTGGAATCTGTAGCTGGTAAGGTAAAGGAGATATACTCCGGACAAGCTTTTTGTAGCTGGTAAGGTATAAGCTTTTTTTAAAATCGAGGTCAAAGGTCAAGGTCAAGGTCACAGTGACCTGGAAATGGTACGCGACACTCCGCCATCCCAAGATGAACTCACACACCAAATTTGGTATCCGTAGCTGATGTGACAAAGGAAATATACTCCGGACAAAAGGTACACACACCCACACACCCACCCACATACACACACACATACACACACCCACCCACCCACCCACACACACACGCACGGTGCGATCACTATATGCCGCCAAAGCCTAGCTTTGGGGGCATAAAAAGATAGCATTCAAAGATGAAAATTACAGCAGACGACAGATTTTGCAGACGACAATACATAACAGTTAAAGCGTTTCTGTGTTCAAATCCCTGCTAGACGTCACTCATATATTACATTAAGTTGTTTGTCAGTGTTCCCCATGTAGCAATATACGATCAGTTACGCTTAGAGTGAATATCCATGATATAAAACAGAAATCCATTTCATAAATACTTGCTTTAACTACCTTAAATAGTTGGCCAGGCACACTTAGGGGAAATAGCGCACATTACAATAATTACCCTAAGTATTAGGACAGACACACTTGGGCAAATAGTGCACAGTAAAAACATTACCCTAAAAATTAGGACAGACACACTTAGACAAATAGTGCATAATAACTTATCCTAAATATTTGGACAGACACACTTATGCAAATAATACAGAATACCCTAAATATTAGGACAGACACACTTGAACAAATAGTGCAGATAAACATATTTATCCTAAATATTCGGACATACACACATATAATCGGCAAATAGTGCAGAGTAGCCTTATTACTGTAAATATTCGGACATATACACTTTTGGCAAATAGTGAAGATTGCCATAATTGCACTAAACTTATTGATATAGTCCAAAAACATAATTGGCAAATAATGGATATATATAAGCATATATAAGCATTACCGAAATCACCATAGAGACGGGAAAACACTGTTGCTGACGGAGTAGGCTCAGGACACCGCCATTGTCCAGCATATGGATTATCATCGTCATCATCGAACCTTGCCGGACGATCGCGGTGAATATCCACGATCCTCCAAAGATTGTTATAATTTTCCACAATCCTTCATGACTACCGGTGTCAAAGGCTTTGGTTGAACCGCCACAAATGACATAGAAGCCCTGGTGTCGCTCCTGACGTTTGCCTGTAGCTGATGAACAGTAATTATCGTATCTACTATTTTTGGTCAAGCTCTGAAGCTACATTGACACTCTGGCCAGATATCCGGTTCAAGATGCATTTTGTCTGCCATGGATAGTAGTGATATTCTTCAGTGATTGTCACATGACTGTTGGTTCCCTGTTCGTTTGCAAATGTGGATGGTTGATACATTCTTATAATTCTGAGGGAGAATGCCTTTGTTTCAGAAGGATCCAAATATTTCTAGCTACTTTAAGATCAACACTGTTTCGCCGAACTTGTAGGTCTCGGTTGTGACCCAGCTCCCTTTACTTTACAACAAGACAGTTGTTCGATGTCTTTTTAAACCTATATGTTGATCGGTGTATGATCGAAGTCCGACCTGAGTTCTGTCTGTGGTATGTGGTCTGTACTGACCCCGTTGACAGTTAACCCATTCCCTCATATTGACGACTTTTGACGACTCAGTAAAAGCAACTTTATGAAACCATTGTGATAAATAGAGCATTTGCTCCTATAGGAGCAAATGCTCTATTTATCCCAATGGTTTCAAACTACAAAATTCTAAAAAATTCCCTTTCTCTAGTTAATGCTCATTTTCGGTAGATTTATTCAAAGATGTTGAGTCTAAAAATAGCCTATGAGGTAATGGGTTAAGGGCCGATCGAGAAATTGTCGATATATTCGTTTAATCCCTCCAAAATCTTTGTACAATCGGTTAGGAGTGAATAACTGTCTTTAACCCTTTCTTCCATAAATACGTCTTTCTACGCCTCTGTAATAGTCACTTCTTGAAACCATTGTGATAAATAAAGCATTTGCTCCTTTGGTTTCAATACTACACAATTCCAGCATTTTCCTTTTCTCTAGTAAATGCTCCTTTTCGGTAAACTTATTCAAAGAGACTGGGTCTAAAATAGCCTATGAGGGAATGTGGTAAATTAGTCCAAATTTCAGTACCTACTGAATATTCATAAACTAAGTAGTTATAATGAAATATGGGAGGTGGATCGTTGTAGCCATTTAAGAAACTAAAGAAACAGATTTATCAATTTCCATTAGCAAACAGAACAGACCCTGATCAAACGGCTCCTCTAGGAGCCGTCTGATCTGGGTATTCTCTGTTTGCAAATGCGTTAAAGAGCGTTTTCGTGAAGGAAAGTGTTAAACATTTCGTTCAATCTGCTTAGTAAAGGATGTAGTAGCCAAGTTACCGGTTACATATTTGAGGCATTGTCGGGAAACGTTCTAAAATGTTGATAATTATGCAGGAAGACGAGCCAGTTCAATGTTCTACTGTAACAGCTCTTTCTTTGCTATTACTAGAAACGAAAATATATCACCGGACGGAAATTAAAACAAATAGACAAGAACGCTATATGAAGTCATATATTGTCGTTCTCAATTATAAAAGAGAATTTGTTATATCATTTCGGAACGTCTTCACTACTAAATATCTCAAATATTTAACATTTTAATATTTAAACATTTATGGATCTTCAGTAAAACCTTTTTTAAAATGCCATCCATTAGACTTTTGAATTTCGGTAATTAATACAAATTGTGCCTTAATTCAAGACGAGCGTACTGAAGAAAATTTCAAATGAGCTTTCTGCTCCAGTCATTATGTACTAACCCTTTACTAACTACAGATGCCATTTGATGCATTTGCTAAACGGAAAACACCAATATAAGACTGTTGTTGTAGCTTTCGTCTAACCACAGTTTGCCGTTCTTGATTATTAGATAATATAGATCTGATTCTACAAATTATTTCATGTTCGATTATTTCATATTCAAAATCGAGGGCTTGGTGCAAAACTATTGTAACTCTGTGAAGGAGTTACAATAGTTTTGCACCAAGCCCTCAAAATGTCCATGTTTATAACGTCATCATTAACCTTTAGCCTGCTGAGCAAATTATATTTACAGAACTTTTCACCCAATACATTTTCAAAATTTAAGCTATAATCAATTAGTCTACCAAAATGCAATCAGGGTGTCAAACAGTTTGGATCCTGATGAGACGCCGAGTTGTCTCATCTGGATCCAAACTGTTTGCAAATCTAATCCTTCATCCGGCAATAGCAGGCTAAATATTAATACAACCAGTCTATTTATTTCCATGGTGTTAATATTTCTTTACTTAATTGTTATCGGGTAAAGGACTAAGCTGTTTATTCTTTAAGTGGCCGCATTAACCCTCCATTGATACGCGTTTTAACGTCTTTTCAAACAGAGTAGACATAAATCAGACGGCTGCTTTTTACTGATTGAATTATACAGATCTGATATAGTCTTGCTTTTGTCAGTCCGTCCATCCGTGCGTCCGTACATACGCACGTAGTTTCAGCAAACACTTGTGTCCAACTCCTTATACACCAAATGGAGGATTTAACTGATGAGCATCGTTGACGTGAAGATGCTCGTGTGGAAGTGAATGTTTGTTTTGACCAAGTTTGCCAGAGTTATGGGACTCTTCACAATATAGGATAAAGTGAAAACAGTTTATGCGTCCATCTCCTCTTTCACCATTGGGATGAATGTTTCAACCTGTCACAGATGAACATGATGTGAAGATGATAACCGTAAAGAATGGGATATTTGCTGCTAACCTTCTTCCAAAGTTACGGTTCTTTGAACATTTCTTCATAATATATAAGAAATGGTGAAACATTTGTGTGTCCAATTCCTCATACTCCATTGGGATGACATTCTCCAGAGTTTCACGCTTAAACAATCTTGATGTTTGCTGCGACTAAATTTACCAGAATTACAAGACTTTGTATCAATTTTACTATAAACATATAATGAACATATATTGTGTGTCCAAGTCCTCACACATCTCTTGGAGGACTTGCTTCAAACTTCAACCCATACACAACGGCTATGAAGAACTAAAGTTTCGCGATGAATATTTTTGCCAAAGTTACGGAACTATGAAAAAAATAATTTCACCTAAAATGTGCTTGATTTAGAGATAATATCACCAGAAGGAGGGCATCCGAGTTCTATTGAAACATGTTTTTTTACAAACAAATATTTTAGTTTATGTTTCATATGTCATATCAATTTGAAGCTAATTAAAATTCAGATATACAGTGGAACCTGTCATAAGTGACCATTAAAAAGAGGTCTAATTATGGATCTGTAGGGCAGGTGATAGCTTAATGCAGGCCAAGGGTATTGCAGAGAGCTTTATTCATTACTTTTACCCGGCATTAAGCAACCACCTGCTTTTTAAGATTTCTGCGTTCAGTCAATTCAAAGGCACTTAAGACAATTTCTACTGTACATACTTTTTACATAAATATTCATGGGGTAAAGGGTTGAATGAGTCTAATGCTTTTCATCGGCAACGATCTAGTATCAATCTGTCACGGGTGGGTAATAATGCACTTTGCGGTGGACTTTCGTGTGGTATCTCCTGTATAAAACCTGTACTATTTGTATTCAGAAAGTTATGAAATTTACCTTTGAAAGAACAAACTAGGTCATATCGCTATATCGGGCAGGGTTGACATCTCTTTATAGAATATCGCAAGTACTCAAATGCTGATGCAATTATTAATATAAATATAAATGTATGCAATATCTATTAAAGTATGTTAAAACATTTATATAATTATAAATGCACTCACAATAAGTACAGAATAAGTATCAGATATGTCCAACTAAACCATTTTTATCCTTTCTAGAAACAGTGACCAGTGGTTTATGTCAGCTCATTTTGATAAAATATTTGAGTTTCCAAGTAACGATGCTTTGTCGTTTAAGCCCCTTAGATGCTGTGTACTTTTCACTTTATGTAAACTAACTGTTTTTCCTTCTCTGCATTGTGTTTAACAGAATTACCCTGTGCTTTTGTTTAGATCAGTGATAAATGTTTACCTGATATCCATGTTAAAGTACGATTAACAGGTGTCTAGAAGTACTTTACGGAAGCAAACATTAGTTATTGTCTACATGTTTTGCAATGCTTGTTGGCAGTAGAGTACTTCACTTGTATAAATATGCTTGCAAATGAGCGACAGAGCCATCAACATCTTCAAAAGGTAGCACAATTATCATACAAAACGTATCGTTCAGTGATGAACAAATTTAATGTTCTGAAACATTCTTGTGAATTTGTTGACTAGTTTGAAGTAATAAAACACATGTAAGTGTTCATCACAAGCCAAAACAACACCAGCTGGTCGATACTTCACTATCCATGTTATCTTAAATTCAACATCTACAAATATATGGTTCATAAGTAATTAGAATAGTGTATGCATTAACCTTTCTAATACTGAATATTCATTTGTGAATCCATCAATTATGAATATTAATTAGCTGAATTATTCCTAAGTTGGACCAAATGTAGCCACTGCATTAAAATGGCAAATAGTAAGACCTATATAAGACTATCTGGGTGTTGTCTTGGGGTCTATGGGTCTACGCGATTTGCAATTGCAAATATGTACTCTAATAACACGGTAAGGGTTAGAGAATACGTACATGTACATTATAATTTGCTAAACTTCACGTGATCTTACCACATGTACGTTATATTTTACAATATTTCACATGCATATACATGTATTTCACATATGCTTAATCAATGAACAAAGAGACAATGAAACAATGATAAGGATTTATAAGTGTGTGCTATTGTCGTCCTACATGTACCTATTCCAAATGTATGTTCGGACATTGATTTTAGATATTTGCAAACAATTACTTGTTTAAATATTTGGCAAGTTGTCTGCAAAATTCCATTATCTTCTACTGTAAATAAATACTTTTGGGGTCACCAGTAAACCAACATCTGTAATAAATACACTTGGTATCAGTGCACTCCGAATAGTAGTTTGTTGCTCCGATATTTTCCTAGATAGTCATATTTATTTTAAAAGAAGCGTTTTACTTTGCAAGAAAGGGGTTTGTCTCATCTCACACTTGCCTGAATATCTGAAGTTGAAGTGAGTACGACCGAGTCATGAAAAATCAGATTATCTGGCTTTCTGTAGTATGACCTAACACAATGTGTATTTTAAGATAAAGGCACTAATGCAGGTTACGAAATCGATTTTCTGATACCCAGAAAGTCATTTCCTTATTTATACATTTCTGTTTGTAAGAAACTCAGAAGGGACGTATTCGAACGTCGCTTAGAAAACAATCGTATTAAGTGGAACAGGAAATTCGACCAATGGACAATTGTTTAAGGTCAATTTTGGAACGATTGTGCATTTGTTTGGTAAGTCAATCGCATTTTATTTATTATATTTTAGTTGAACCCATAACCACCCGTAATGCCTTACATGGGGCATCAGTAAACACTGTTAACCCAGATCAGGGTCTGCACTATTTATGCCCTCATATAGTAGTGGCGTATAGGGTTGCCTGTCTGTACGCCTGTATGTCCGTCCGTACGCACATCTTGAAGAATTTGTCCGGTCTCTTTCTTGGAAAGTATTTGTCCAACCCACACAAAACTTTACGCACATTATTGTGGCCATTGTACCTTGGTCAAGATCGATAGCCATGTAATTCGGTCATTTAGGAGTTGCGGCCCTTTAGTTGCAAAATGACTTTAAATATATCTTGTCCGGATCCTTACTTCCTGTGACAAAAAGTCAGAAGTGGGGGCATCAGTGTCCTATGGACACATTTCTAGTTTCTATATCAATTAATGTCAAAAGTGTTAAGGTGTTAAGTAGGACATATTTCTTTAACACGACGTCATAAAAATGGGTGGGTTTAAATTCTAATTTGAATGAGTTTACTTGATATGAAATGGAAGGTAAAAGGTTAAGTGAGGCACTATATATAGATACGTAAAGCTCAAATATACACAGTCATACCTGTTTTACACGGCTATCCAAAACAATGCCTAAGTATGGGTATAGTGGTAGCTTAATGCAGGTCAAAAGTAAGGCAGAAAGCTTCTGCATTACTTTTGCCCGGCAGTAAGCAACAAACCTGATTATTAAGACTTCTATGCTTAGTAAATGAATGCCAACCAAGGACACGCTCTACTGTATATGGTACTTAAGATACTACACTCACTCAAGGCACGAAACAGAGCAAAAACACTCCCAACACAATTTCTGTTTATATGAGTCTATATCCAGTGATGTAAAAACATAGTTTAAAATATGATACGTAAAACTGTCGGACATAAATTTGTTAATTAACTCTTAACCTCATGAATATTCAAGAAAGAAAAAAACAACATTAGGAATATCAATTAGGTATCATCTGTGTCCAAAGCCGTCAAAGGGTTCTGTATCAAGTAAATGGTTTAACCCTTTCGCTGCCAATGCCGGATCTGTGATTACCTATGCAAACAGTTTGGATCCAGATGAGACACCGAGTAACTCGGCGTCTCATCAGGATCCAAACTGTTTGTTGCTGTTACTATGTTTTTGAAGCAAAAATGAAGAAATTTTTTTTGTAGCAGACGACAGTGTTTGGCAGCGAAAGGGTTAAACTATACAGATACAACAAACAATCTATACTAGAGTGGACAATGCGAAACTTTCGGTACATACATTAAAATTATTGTTTGACATATTAGTGAAACTGGTATCAAACGTTGTAGAGATCCAAAGAGTTAATAATAGTTTCTTCCACCGATTTCAACAACAGCTGCAATATGAAATCAACGTACCGGTACAATATACCTGAGACCATCGATAGGTTGAGACATGAAAATAGCCTTTAGTATTTCTTATTTATTGAATCCTTAATGCGGATATTTTGTGTTTAATACAAGTTCCATCTTTAAATTTACACCGGCGAGTGTGGCGGACCATGCCAATGACTAAAGAAGGAACAATTTGAATCATGGTTTACCAATGCAATGACATTTACTTTCATTTGTAGAAACGATTCATTATAATTCAGTTTCTGCGTGCAGAGCGTTTGCAGAAGTGGCCGCTAAAAACTTACATTTAGTCCTAAAAGGTGCTACCGCTGCTTGATAGAATTACATTAGCGTGCCACGATAACCACGCGTCAGCATGTCGGGCTAATACTCTCAGCACAGATGCAATATGTACTAATTCTCCATAAGAAAGACAAAAAAACCAGAAAATGCACTACAGGGACAATTTCAAATCACAGCTAGAGGCATATTGCAATCAAGAATTTGTTATTGCATGGTATACATCACCAGACCGAATGCGTTTACTCACACAGATAATAATTATAATAATGTGTTCTGACATTCTAGTTTATTGTTATATAGTCTGAAGACTAAACTGATCAAGTAAGCATTTATGTTGATTATAGAGTTGTCATAAGTCACTATGGAGACATATTGCTCAGAGATAGTCTCTTTGTAAACAGAGGAGATCCAGATCAGACGGCTCCTGTAAGAGCCATCTGACCAGGACCTACTCTGTTTGCTGATGAAGATTTAATAGATCTGACTCTACAGTTTCTACCAATACCAAAACCTCCTGCGTACATATGCCAATATAAATATTCAGCTAATAAATATTCATGATGTCATTATTTCTTAAATAATTATTCAACAGGGAAAGGATTAAACATGATTCATTTTATTAATTCTATAACTATTGCCAGTAATTTGAATGGACATAACATTGCAAGGTGTTGTTGCAGAATTTCAGAAATTTACACCTCTTATATTATATACAGTAAAATCTCGATTATTCGAATTTTCGTTATAAACGAATTTAGACCCTTTTAGGCAGGTGGCTGTTTAATGCATGGCGAAAGTCATACAGAAAGCTCCTAGAGGAGCTTTCTGCATGACTTTCACCATGCATCAAGCTGCCACCTGTCTTAAAAATCGATGATAATACGTATTTTAGTGTTCGGATAATCGAGGTTTTACTGTAAATAGTTTGACACGGCTGACTTGGTGACATTAAGGTTGTCAGTTTGAGGCTTTACTGTCTACCGCCGCAAAGTCATGTAATATTTATTGTTTTACACCGAAAGTACATGTATACCTCAAGGTAATTGAGAGACGGGTGCGCGAAACTTAATAGTTTCTAAGAATAAGAATGTTAAGCCTTTTTGTCTGTAACGACAAGAAAGATAACATTCTAACACACACATTGCCACTGATATACAAACACACAAAAGCTAGATAAGGGATAGGTTTGCATAGTAAGACACGTTCACCGTGTGTATTCAGCAGAAATATACCCCAAAATAATAAACGTAATAAATAAAAAACGTAAAATATAATATATTGGACGGATTGATGTTCTGAAAATCGAAATGTTTCCAGTAAATTTGCTTTCATTGTAATTAGGTCATCAATGGATGTTTGGGACTTTCATGGTACGGTATGAGTTTAGGCATTGATATTTACTTAAAAATAAGTGACTACCTGTAAAATTGATTACGTATGTAAGTTTGCTAACATAGTTACATTGCAGTTAATACAGTAAAATATTTCTTAAGCGACCATCAAAAAGAGATATAAGTATGGGTCAATAAGACAGGTGGTAGCTTAATGCAGATAAAATGTAATGCAGATATCTCCCAAATCTCAAAAGGTCTGCATTACCTTTGTCCTGTATTAATCAACCACTTGCTTTTTAAGATGCCTGTATTCAATCAACATATTTTCGCTTAAGACAGGTGCTGCTGTAATTACGTAGATGAGTGTGTGCACGTATTGTACAGTGTTTTAATTTTCTCCCATTATTTTCTCTAATATGCAAAGGATTAATTAACTCTTTCGGTGCCAAATTTCTATTTATCGTCTGCAATCTAAGTTTGTTAAATCATTCTGTAAAATAAGGAACTGAGATAAATAAATGCAAATTTCAAAGGATCCCTAATAGGCGTTTGATCTGTCAAATGAATTTCACATATATAGAAATAGAGATTGAGACAAAAAGTGAAGTTCCTGATCAGACGCCGCCTTGAAAAGGCGGTGTCTGATCTGGGACTGCACTTTTTGTCGTGGTGCATTTTGGCGGCATTGGCGGTGAAAGGGTTAAAAGCAATAGATACAGGTGCGCATTCAAATACTAAACTTGTCATTTTTCCACCAAATCTTATATTGTGACCACCCTTAGAATCGTCTCTTCATGGCGATTCAAAGGAGTGGTCACAACATAGGGTTTGGTGAAAAATCAAAGGAGCTGTTCTTTAAACTGTTTTAATTGACGCATATTATCTGGACCTACGGTTTATAGAACTGTAAATATAATTAAACTAAGAGAGAAGTTATACACTGTATCTTACGTTTTATGTTTTACTGTTTCCCTGTCGTGTGAGAACATTTCGCTTAAAGAGGAAGTCCCTATAATGAACGCATATATTCAATAATATCATAGGACTTGGTATTTGTTATGCTCAATCATTGTTATGAAGATTTTCAATTTGAACTTATATAGACAAATGCACCTGTTATACAAAATAAACCGATTGCATCAGTAGTTTTAATTTTCGTTCTGTAACAAAGTATTATCGGTCCTTTCCGTTATTGTCTTCGGTTTTTTTGCCGATGATCACCCGATCCCTCCCTTGTTTACGTAACAGCTTTTCTCGGAAGGGGTCGGGAAGGCGCGGATATCGCGAACAGATACGAAAGTAAAATCCAAGCCGAATAAAACTGAAACATCGGGGAATAAAATCGGGATCACCAGTATCAAACACATTGATGTTTTGTCATTTTCAACGTTATTGGATAGGTTTACTATCGATATACTTCTTTTCAGCATATAAACTAATGAGTTTTGTATATTTATGTATTTTTAAAAAGAAATGCGTCAAATGTAGGGACTTCCCCCTTTAATATGTAATACACCAAAGCACTAAAAAGCGTAATGTTCGTGCTGGTGCAGTTACTTCTTTCCAAAAACAAATGAATAGGAACTCTATTTTCTCAGATTAAAAGGACTGACTTCAATAGTTCGCTACCTTGATGCGACATTGCTAACATGTACAACATTTTCAATTGAGCCTTTTTCCTGTTTAGCATGTATTCAAAATTTTATCACCACAAAAATATTCATGGACATTATCAATAAAATGGACTGGAAAGGGATTTTTAACCATGTTGGAAAAAACGAAATCAGATCTATAAAAGTCCATCAGCAAACAGAGCAGACCCTGATCAGACGGCTCCTATAAGAGTCTACTATGTTTGCTACTATTCGGGTCTACTATGTTTGCAAATGCGTGTAAAGGCGCTCATATATGAAGGAAAGGGTTAAATAAATCGCCGAGTAAAAATGGGCATATCATCAGGAGACAAGGCATTTGCTCGTTTGTAGGTAGATTCTCAAAAGTTTGAACGAAATGAACTTAAACAAGAGATGTTTGTAAAACATGTATACCCCATACCCCCTGATGGTCATGGTGACCTTGGCCTTTGACCTAGTGACCTAAAAAACCCAAATGGGGTCATCCAGTGGTCATGACCAACTACTGCAGCAAGTTTGAAGATTCTAAGCCAAACCCTTGAGCAGATATTGATCGGAAACCATTAATGCATTTAAGGTCATGGTGACCTTGACCTTTGACATAGTGACCTCAAAAACAATAGGGGTCATCTAGTGGTCATGACCAACCACCACAGCAAGTTTGAAGATCCTAAGCCAAACCATTGAGCAGTTATTGATCTGAAACCATTTCACCAGTTAAGGTCATGGTGACCTTGACCTTTGACGTAGTGACTTCAAAAACAACAGGGCTCATCTAGTTGCCATGACAACCACCTAAGCAAATTTGAAGATCCTAAGCCAAACCCTTGAGCAGTTATTGATCAGAAACCATTTTATCAGTTAAGGTCATGGTGACCTTGACCTTTGACCTAGTTACCCTTAAAACAATAGGGGTCATCCAGTGGTCATGACCAACTAGCACAGCAAGTTTGAAGATTCTAAGCCAAACCATTGAGCAGTTATTGATCGGAAACCATTAAACCAGCTAAGATCATGGTGACCTTGACCTTTGACCTAGTGACCTCAAAAACAATAGGGGTCACCTAGTGGTCATGTCCAACCACCACATCAAGTTTGAAGATCCTAAGCCAAACCCTTGAGCAGTTATTGATCGGAAACCATTTCACCAGTTAAGGTCATGGTGACCTTGACCTTTGACATAGTGACCTAAAAAACAACAGGGCTCATCTAGTTGTCATGACCAACCACCTAAGCAAATTTGAAGATCCTAAGCCAAACCCTTGAGCAGTTATTGATCAGAAACCATTTTATCAGTTAAGGTCATGGTGACCTTGAACTTTGACCTAGTGACCTCAAAAACAATAGGCGTCATCCATTGGTCATGTCCAACCACCACAGCAAGTTTGAAGATTCTAAGCCAACCCCTTGAGCAGTTATTGATCGGAAACCATTTAACCAGTTAAGGTCATGGTGACCTTGACCTTTGACCTAGTGACCTAAGAAACAATATGGGTCATCTAGTGGTCATGACAAACCATCACAGCAAGTTTGAAGATCCCAAGCCAAACTCTTGAGCAGTTATTGATCGGAAACTATTTCACCATTTTAGGTCATTGTGACCTTGACCTTTGACCTAGTGACCTCAAAAACAATAGGGGTCATATACTTGTCATGACCAACCATCACAGCAAGTTTAAAGATTCTATGCCAAGTCGTTTGTTAGTTATCATTCGGAAACCATCGATCTACCGATCGACCGACCGACCGACCGACCGACCGACCGATCAACCGATATGTGCAAAGCAATATACCCCCATTTTTTCAAAAGGGGGTATAAAAATGCTCCAGATTAGAGTCAAATTAGGGTAAGAACAGAACGACCATACACACTCGTTTGGAAATAACATATTTACAACAAAGCACATCGATTCCTACGAAAGCCCGGTGACGACATTCTAAGTTCCTACTTCATAGTTCCGAGTTCCAATTTCCAAGTTCCATGTTCCGACTTCCAAGGTCCCTGTTCCGACTTCCATGTTCCGACTTCCATGTTCCGACTTTCAAGTTCCAAATTCCGACTTCAAAGTTCTAACTTTTCTCGTGAAGTCATATTTTCGCGCCGTTTACTTCACGCAAGTCTGTTTTACCATCTGACCGCCCTGTGTCGTAATCAGACCGGTCTGCTCTGTTTGCTTATGGTGTAATATAGATCTGATTCTACAGCTTCTGCCTGAGCCGAAATATCAAGTGTTCATATGCCTTTATAAAAAATAATCTTATTAATATTCATGACGTCATTATTTCCTGCATGAATAGTCACCAGGGAAAGGGTTAATAGTAATGTTTGAACATTATTAAGAGGCATACCGATCTTTGAAATGTTGAAAACAGGCCTAAATCACTAAAACTGGTGCTTTAAAACTGTAACAAACCAAAAGTGGAAAATCTGATATAAATAGTATGATGCTATGTGTCACGTGATGCGACTGGAGGCATCGGATGTAAAGATACGAAACATGGAAGTCGGAACTTTGAACTTGGAAGTCGGATTTCGGAACTTGGAAGTCGGAACTTGGAACATGGAAGTACGAACTTGGAACATGGAAGTTGGAACTTGGGAGTCGGAACTTGGAACATGGAAGTCGGAACTTGGAAATCGGGACTTGGAACATGGAAGTTGGAAGTTGGAACATGGAACATGGAACTTGGAACTTGGAAGTCAGAACTTGGAAGTCGGAACTAAGAAGAAGGAACTTGGAACTCGGGCGTAAACAATATACAATAACCGTATAGCAAATTATCTTGGAAGAAAGAAGTAAGAACTTGGAACTCGGAACTTGGAACTCGGAACTATGAAGAAGGAACTTAGAAAGTCACCATCGGGCTTTTGTAGATTCCTGTACGATTTAAATATATAACTGAATAGTACTGAATCTGAATGGTACTGAAGTAAGGAATCCATTTATTTATTATACGTTCACCCATTGACTTGCAAACAATATTGAACTTACAAACAATTATAGTGAACTTACAAACATACAAACAAGAGTGTATTTACAAACAATAGTTAACATACAAACAATAGTGAACATACAAACAATAGTGACCTTACAAACAGTAGTGAACATACAAACAATAGTGAACATACAAACAATAGTGAACTTACAAACAATAGTGAACATACAAACAATAGTGACCATACGAGCAATAGTGAACATACAAACAATAGTGAACATACAAACAATAGTGAACTTACAAACAATAGTGAACATACAAACAATAGTGACCATACGAGCAATAGTGAACATACAAACAGTAGTGAACATACAAACAATAGTGAACATACAAACAATAGTGAACATACAAACAATAGTGAACATACAAACAATAGTGAACATACAAACAATAGTGACAATACAAACAGTAGTGAACATACAAACAATAGTGAACATACAAACAATAGTGAACTTACAAACAATAGTGAACATACAAACAATAGTGACCATACGAGCAATAGTGAACATACAAACAATAGTGAACTTACAAACAATAGTGAACATACAAACAATAGTGACCATACAAGCAATAGTGAACTTACAAACAATAGTGAACTTACAAACCATACATCGTAAAAATATAATTTGCTGTTCCTCGTCGTCTACTACGTTTTCTGTTCCAGACATTTTCGACTAATAAATTACATTTATGTGTCTGAAATGTCTAAGAAAATATTGTTAGACGCATTGTTAGCATTTCCTTCTGAGTAAAAGCATCAATTAGGCTGTAAAAGGTCACCCATTAACTCTTTTGTGACATTACTTTTGTCTCGTCGCCTCAGAGTTGGTTATATACTACAGCTTTGAACAGCACATTGCAGTGACACATGGATGGTATCAGTAATATAAGATTTAATGAGACCACTTATCATAAGAATACAGCAGACTCTGTCCTAAGTGGCCATTCATTTATTGAATATAGGAGTCTTAAGACGCAGACGGTAGCCTAATGCAGATCAAAAGTGATGCAAAAGGCTGCAAATCGGAGCTGTCTGTGTTACTTTTGCCCTGCATTAAGCAACTACTTGCCTTCCAGACCCATAATTAGACCTCTTATTGATGGCCGCTAAACCCATAACCTCATGGGCTATTTGTAGATATATCGTTGAATAAATCTACCGAAAAGGAGCATTAACTAGAGAAAAGGATTTATTTTAGAATTTTTGTAGATTGAAACAATTGTGATATATAGAGAGCATTTTCTCCTATAGGAGCAAATGCTCTATTTATCACAATGGTTTCAAAAAGTGACTTTTACAGAGTCGTCAAAGGTCATCAATATGAGGGAATGGGTTAAGACATGTTCTACTGTATGGTCGCTACTGTATCATTACAAAATAGCAAAACGAGTGGCTATTTTCATTAATTTTGGTTAGGTTTAAATCGCTCTTTAACCCTTTCCGTCATATTAACGTGTTTTCGCACATTTACATTTACGAGCCGTCTGGACAGAGCCTGCCCATTTTGCTAATGGAATTCGATCTGTTTCTTTACTTTCTAAATTGGTCACAATATTCCACCTCGCATATTTCATTACAGCTATTTTGCCAATGGATAAAGGTATTGAAAATGTAAATAAACATAGAACAGGGAAAGGGTTAACCATTTTCTTGTTAGATCAATCCTTTTTCATAAAGTAAATTCAGATCAAGCTTTTGCAAACAGAGTAGACCAAGATCAGACGGTCCCTGTTGGAGAAGTCTGGCTAAAGTCTGCTCTGTTTGCTTATTGAATATCACCTGTCTGATTCTACAATTCTGCCTTTAGCTAAATATTTTCTTGTTTACATACCGTTGCTAAACATCGGCTTATAAATACTCATGCTAAAATTATTTCTAACATGAATATTCATCAAGTAATGGTTTAATACTTCAGTTATTACTAATCGACCCTTCCATTCAATAGATACTGGCACAAGGTACAACACCAACAAGACAAATTTGCAAGTTAACCAATTTCTTTTTTTGTCTGATAATGTTCTCGGCGTCTAGTCTATTTCAAAATTATTTATCTCTAATTTGTAAAAGGCAAAACCTAACATCAAACAAAACATTTACAGTGCATACATTTTTGTTACAGGCATCTTTACTAGGTATATATTAACCATATGCTGTACGCGTATACGTAGAATAGAACATCGTTGCGTCCGTCCGTTATTTTCCATTCAATAATGCTACCATCCTTTATCCTGTTTTAACCCTTCGCTTGCTATTCGCGTCAATATACCTACCTGTAAATAGTGAAGACCCAGATGAGACAGCTCCTGCAGGAGCTGTCTCATCAGGGTCTGCACTATTTACAAGTTGATTGTGCAACCAGTGCACTCCACAGCAGTGATTGCACAGCGAAATACTTGTACACAATGAAGATATATGTAATTATACAACAGGGCATGGGTAAAGAAGGAGAGATGTATTTTAAAATTCAGCAAGAGAAGGGTTAAACTCATTTCACACAATTACATGTATTAACCCATATGCCGCTATCCGTGACCCGAATCGCTTTGCATATTGCATCCAGACGAGGCGCCGAGTGAGTTATCCGCATATCACCGGCATCCAAGCTTTTTGACATCAGTCATCAGCTACTCGAAAGCTTGATAGGGCGTAATCAAAATTGAACTAGATCCAAAATTGAGCAGACACTATTTTTCCCAGCGGTGTAATTGTAACCTGAAAGAATGTCGCACACATGAGGTCATAGCAGATGTTGGTATAATTGCAAATTTGCTTCTGCAGCATAACTCTGTCAACATTTGTTCATTTTCTAATAAGTTCACACTATTGATAACCGTTGCCTGAAACCTGCCACGCTCATGGCCTAAGACGAAATCATCAAGGTCAAGGTCACAGCAGAGGTATGTACAAGTTTAAAGTGATTTCCGGTTCACAATTTTACCATGCTTAGTCCTATGTTCAAATATTCAAACACTTGTCCACATTTGAAGGTGTGTTGTGCATTTGACCAGAGGAGATAGCCATGATAGAGATGATAATAGTTTTGCGCTGCCAATATATCTTCCCATGCCTTGTCCGAAGTCTAAATTATTCACAACGTTTACGGCGATAGTTTCATGTCACAGCATAGACCAAACGACAATCATACCGTTTTTTTTTTATAAATTAGAACAGATTCAATAGGAGATGCCACACTCACATATACATGTACACACATACACACACACATACATCACAGAACGTCCTTGCCTGCTCAACACTGTTAGCATATTGCCAAACTGTGTCGCTGCGACATTATAGCAAACATCAACCAAACTCATGAAAACAAAATGTATACACGACGTGACGCCTTAACTTACACAAGAGTGAGATAGAACATAACGTCACATACGCCTCACTGAAAACTATTGTATCGGTTGGGCTGGGTCCCTGTCTCGCTAAGTTGGATCGCACTGCGACATCAAACAGGTCACGTTGCGCCAAATGGTGCTGAACATAATGCAACTCCACAAGCAGCGAGTCAAAGCAACTGAAAAACGTACATATACATACCACACATATATACACACCATATACTCATTCACATGTACAAAAGGATAACATATACTAAATAAAAAATACCGGCGGTCAAGGTGAACTGGTTTCACACGCTCGACTACAATACCAGGGGTCCGGGGTTCGATCCCCCGCCGGACCAAGTTCTTCAGACGAGACTTTATAAACCGAGATCCGATGTATATGTGCTTTACCCCACGCATCTAAAAGAACCAGGGTAACAGAGAGAACCAGTGAGTAGGGTATCGCGTACGGTTTCATCCATAACCGACTCCCTCCCCCCGGAGCGTCCATTTAGCGAATAGTTTGCGTAAACGGACGTTAATCAACACACACAAAAAATATACAGGCATAAAAATCGGATCAAGACAGGAGTACTGTCTTGGAACGGTCAGTGGTACAATCATGGTTAGGGGACGCGTCCAAGCTCACACTTATCTCATATTCACCCCGTCAGAGGAACAGTGTAATGTAATAAATAGCCTTCGCCCGACTGCTCCAAAACAAAAGTGACGGCTAACACATCATACGCATGCAAAAATAAGAAACGTATACATTAAATCCCGCTAATGCGATCACCTAAAAGGTATATGAGGTATAATTCTGGATGCTAGATGCAGGTGGTAGCTTAATGCAGGAAAAAAGTAATGCAGAAAGCTCCTAGAGGAGCGTCAACAATATAGATTTCGCATATTGTCAAACGTTAGCCATCTTACATGTACATTGATGTCTTGAACTCCAATATATTGCAATTGTCCCTTTCTCCCGATTCATTAAATAATTTGTTGCAACTACTCAGCAAGTGTCAACAGCTTGGACCCCGGTAATGGGACACCGAGTTACTTAGCGTCTCAGCTGGACCCTATCTGATTGGGAATGCATGCTAGCTGGCGTGTTGTAAGGTAAGGGTTTCATTATACAGTAGAACCTGTCTCAACCCATTTCCTCATAGGCTATTTTTAGATACAACACATTTGAATAAATCTACCGAAAAGGAGCATTAACTAGAGAAAAGGAAAATGTTAGAATTGTGTAGTATTGAAACCATTGTGATAAAAAGAGCATTTGCTCCTATAGGAGCAAATGCTCTTTTTATCACAATGGTTTCACAAAGTGACTTTTACATAGTCATCAAAAGTCGCCAATATGAGGGAATGGATTAAACGACCTTATATTGATTGGGTACAAGAATGTTTAAAACAGGTGGTTACTTAATGGAGGGCAAATGTAATATAGAAAGCTCATATAGGAGCTTTTTGCATTACGTTTGACCTGCATTAAGCTACCATCTGCCTTACATACCCTTAATTCGACCTCTTTTTGATGGTCGCTTAAGACAGGTTCTACTGTAATTCTGAGTGCTGGACTGGCCAATGTTCGTGGATAAATAGTTTGGCTGGCCAAAGAATGTGCAGCAACTTTCAGTATTACTATTATTATTTGAGATTTGCTAAATGTATGAAAATGTTACTCTTTTTAATTGATGACAAACAAGAGAACAATCAGATTGCATATCAGACAATTGAAGTGCCAGCATATTCTGTATCAGATAAACAAGCCGGATTTAGAATAATTGCAATATTGCGTGTGCGGATGTAATAAGAATATATTGCTTTTGCGTTATAATTATACTGTGATTCGTTAATCATTGTTTTGAATCAAATTGTTTTAGGTAGTAAGCTGTGCATATGATTAATTGTTTAAATTCATTGCAAAACATTTATTTTCTAGTAAAACATGCTGATGTAATTAGAATATATTGCTTTTGCGTTGTATTATACAGTGATTCATGAATCATTGTTCAATCAAATTATTTTAAAGTAGTAAGCTGTGCATCTGAGTAATTGTTTAAATTCATTTTCAAAAATTTTCAATTAAAAATAAGAACATTTATTTTCTTGTAAAACAAGCTGTTTTCCACGATTGTAATAGTTGGGATCTCAACATTAAAACCTAACCCACAACAACAACAACAATAACATCAACAACAACAACAACGACAATAACGAAAACAACGACAGCAACAACAACAACAACAGCAACAACAACAACAGCAACAACCACAAAACAAACATAACTATAACATCAGAGTAGTGACCATTAGATAAAAAGACACTTTGGTGTATGATAGCATGTGGTTTCTCATTTCAGAGCGAAACATACCTTACTTAGAACGAATTTCATTTAGATACGACCTGTATGATAACACAGAGTTAGACATATTTCATGTGGTCGTTGTAGAGCTAGTTTACTGTATATAGCGGACATCGAGGGATAGGTTTCTTTTGGAACATGCAAAGAATGCAGACTTAGACATGGCTGGCCTATGTTTAAACAGGGTTTTTACAGACACTGTCTTTAGCTACCACCAAAAATAAGACACCTTGGATTTTAAGACCAGTGGTAGATTAATGCAAGATAAAAGTTATATAGAAAGCTCCTCTAGGAGCTTTCTGCATTACTTTCGTCCTGCATTAAGCTACCACCTGCTATTATAGACCTCCACATTTATTTATCATGTGAGCGTGATAGGTAGGTTTTATTGCACTTGATTTGCAACAAAGTAGACCCAGGTCAGAGCCTGGTCTGTTTGCTTATAGAATATTTTAGATCTGATTATATAATATTTGGCATATGTAATCACTTTATATAGCAGTATGTACATTAATATATATTAGTAATAGATGGAGACTAGGGTTGGATAATTCGATGATGACTTTTATTTATGTATGATACAGTAAAACCTCTCTTAACCGGAATTCTAGTAGAGAAGAATTTAGATATTTTAGGCAGGTGACTGCTTAATGCAGGGTGAAAGTCATGCAGAAAGCTCCTCCAGGAGCTTTCTGCATGACTTCCACCCTGCATTAAGCCGTCACCTGTCCCCAAGATCGATATTTATACTACATTTATCGTCCGGATAAGAGAGGTTTTACTGTATAGTCAACCTATAAATTCAGAGGTCCAGATAAGATACGTAAATTAAACCAGTTTCGAGAATAACTGCTTTATTTCTCCACCAAACCCTATGTTATAACAGTATGACTTAAACACAGAAAAAGAAGTTACAGATCACTCAAAATGAAGTTATCAGATTTGAAACTAGGCATTTTAAACGTAGATGATCGAGTCAAACAACTGGAAATGAACCATGTACATAACATTTATATTGATCACTGTCTATCCTATATGAACATATATTTTACTTAAACTACAGAAGTAAATTCATACAACACAAGGAAAAGTGAGTCTAATTTTCATAAAGGTAAAGGTAGAATAAATAATGTGTTATTCTCAACTTTCAACTTTAACAGCAAGAATATTTGGAATACATTGCCAGGGAAAGTACAGTTTCTATTTTTATCATCATCATTTTAATAACATATACCATCTTATTGGGTTGAACTACACTACTGTAATATTTCAATATAACTGATTAAAAAGTGTTTCTATGCAATAATGAAATATTTATTTTGGAATCATTACAATTTTTGATTGTACAATATTTTTAGATATGTCATTTTTTATGTATTAATATCTTGTAAATTTTATGCAAATGTAGATGCCAAATAAGTCATCTATCTGACCACTCTTTAGAGACGATTCTAAAGAGTGGTCACAACAAAGGGGTTGGTGGAGAAATGACACTTTTAGTATTTGTGCAGACACCTGTATCTGATGCTCTATAACAGATGCACCCATCTTGACACAAAACACACTTTACTTGGTCTATTAACCAATATTTACCCTAACTCTTATCCCGGCGTCTCATCAGGATCAGTGTCCATGCTTATAAAACTTTTAGTTGAGTCTGATAACGTTCTCAAGCATTTGATTGGTCAGATTTGAGCCTTTGGCTCAAATCTGACCAATCAAAAGCTTGAGAACTCAAATCTGACCGATCAAAAGCTTGAGAACGAAACTCAGACTCAACTAAAAGCTTTATAAGCATGGACCCTGTTTTCAAATGCGAGTCAGGTCGCAGAGAGCGAGATAAGAGCTAATTGCAGTGTGTATTCGGACGCACAGTGTCACCTCTCATTCGAATTATAATAGTTTCTAGTTATTTTGTCACCAAGTTGATAGCTTTAGTCATAGTAGTAGCAAATAATTCAGACCCTGATCAAAATGTTCATTTGCTCTTGATATGTACTATTTACCTAAGTGTATCTGACCGAATATTTAAGGTAAGTAAGGTACAGTAAAACCCCTCTTAACCGGACGACGTTAAATTTAGTATAAATATCGGTCTTGCAGGCAGGTGGCAGCTTAATGAAGGGTGGAAGTCATACAGAAAGCTTCTCTATGAGCTTTCTGTATGACTATCACCCTCCATTAAGCAATCACCTGCCTGAAAGTATCAAACTTCTTTTCTACCAGAATTCCGCTTTAGAGGGTGTTTACTGTGCATACACAAGCAGGGTTTACCGCGTACCTATTTTATAAGGTAACAAAGGTTTCTAAATGTCAAGACAGTTACGTATGCTGGGTAGTAAACATGAATTTTGTCTAAGACTACCAATTTGTAAGGAATGCTTTAGAACATTGCAAGTGTTAAACTTGTATTCGTCTGACAGTAATAATTTATCAAAGCGGTCTAGTATCCCTTTACTCCATACGTACGCCTTTTTACGTCTTTGCAAACAGGGTAGATCCTGATAGACGGCTCTTACAGGGACGTCTGATCAGGATATATACTGTTTGCTTTTGAACTATATAACTCTGATTCTAGAATTATTACCAGGGCCGAAACGTTTCTTGTTCATATGTCATTATACGAAATAAACGTATTAACCCTTCGCTAGCTGAATTTTGAAATACATTTCTCCTTCTTTACTCATGCCCTGTTGTATAATAACATATATCTTCACTGTGTACACGTATTTCGCTGTGTACTCACTGCCGTGGAGTGCACTGGTTGCACAATCAACTTGTAAATAGTGCAAACCCTGATGAGACAGCTCCTGCAGGAGCTGTCTCATCTGGGTATTCACTATTTATAGGCAGGTATATTGACGTGAATAGCAAACGAAGGGTTAATATTAATACATAATTTCTTACATGAAATATTCATGTATAGTAGGGTTATATAGTAAATCGAAAATAATAAACTGTTTCAATCTCTTTTGTTCACGTAGATCTAATATTACGAACCCTTTGGATGATGGAATCGAGTACATCGTCATTTGCAAATAGTGAAAACCCCGTAGCATGTAACTCATAGAGTAGTCCCTTTAACAAGGTCTACACAAGATTTGCCATTCAAAATCTTCACACGAGTTATACCTTTTCATACTGTATAGATTCCATCGTTAAACAGTGACGGACTATTCGACCTTGAATATTTCGGCGCCAAATGTCTAATTGTCGTCTGCAATCCAGTTTTGTCAAATCATACGGTAAAATAAGGAAATGAGATAAATAAATGCAAACTTGAAAGGAATGAAGCACATATATAGAACTAGAGTTGAGACCAAAAGTGAAGTCCCTGATCAGACGCCGCCTTGAAAAAGGCGGCGTCTGATCTGGGACTGCACTATTTGTCGTGGTGCAATTTTGCGACATTGGCGGTGAAAGGGTTAAGCATTAAAAACCGCTTTACCTGATTTATTATCAGTGTAGACCACAGATCAGAGGGCCTACTAATATAGGTATTTCAAGCCCTTGAATGCGCTTACCGATCGTATTGGCGTTTGTTAACAGTGTAGTGTCATATCAGAGGGATCCTAGAGGAGTCTCTTGACCAGGGTATGCACTGTTCGTCGTTCAAAATACTCTCGCCAATTATACCCTTTGATACTGAATAAAATCTACAGATAAACAAAGAGAGACCATTGCAGTTCAGTATTCAAAGGGTGTGAAGATGTTAGACTAAAGTCTAAAGTAGACTTAGCTAATGAAGTTTCCCGTGACTCTAGCATAGAGACTTTCTTTGTGCAATAATATTGTTTGTCGGACTATGTTTCTCATATATTTCCTGTACAACCCTTTCCTCCATATATACACCTTTCTACGCCTTTGCAAACAGAGCAGACCCAGATCAGATGGCTCCTATAGGAGCCATCTGATCAGTGTCTGCTCTGTTTGCTTGAGGAATTATATAGAACTGATTCTATAGTTTCTACTTTCGCCAAAAATAAAATCATGTATTAATATGCCATTTTACAAATTGATTAAAAATGTTATTCATTATGTTCTCATTTCTTACACAGATATTCATGGAGTAAAGGAATAAGACTTCCTTGCCTTTTGTTTCAATCTTACATTGATTTACTCTATAATACCTGATGTAATACAAATGCTGAAAATAGATATGTTTCAGATAAATTATTCCTGAAATTACTCATTGGCAAATGATCATATTCTATGTTTCTTGATACCAAACTGTGTTAAAATGATTCCATCGGAAGATAGAATGCCTGCTATAAAAGTTCCGAATCATGAGTAGCAGACATAAGTCTTTCTAAACCAAATTTCGATAGTCGTAAACGCAGACTAAGTTTTAACTAAAACCTCTCTATAACGGCCACTAAATTACATCAAATATTTTGTGCTGAAGGCAGGTGGCTGCTTAAAGCAAGGTGAAAGTAAAAAAGAACGCTCCTATAGGAGCGTTCTGTTTTACTTTCATCTTGCTTTAAGCAGCCACCTGCTCTAATTACCAACTAGTTAACTCAATTTAGTGGCCGTTATAGAGAGGTTTTATTGTATATAGGCCAATATTATTCTGAAAAAAAATGTATATCGTCATGCTTGTGAACAATGCCTAAAAGGAAAAGATAATTGGGTAAAGTGAGTTAAGGCACTGCTTGATGAATTTGGTTTTTCAGATATCTGGATACAACCTGTGAATGTACATGTTAAATTCTTTATTTTGTTCTTTAAACAACGTGTAATTGATAACTTTTACCAAAAATGGTATTCTAATGTAGAATCGAATAATGTTCTCAATACACTTTATGTTCATATTAAACCGACTTTTGGTTATGAAAATTATCTTAATAGAATTGTTTCTAAACGTTTGAGACAGTGCTTAACGAGAATCCGCATATCTTCTCATAACTTGTGTATACAGTCTGGAAGATATGGTAGAGATAGATTAGAACGGAATCAGGGAATATGTCAGTTGTGTAATGTACATGATATTGAAGACGAGTATCTTTTCATAATTATATGTAAATCATTTAAAGATTTAAGAGCTAAGTATATAAAAACCTATTATAGACTAAGACCAAGCATGCACAAATTTATTGAATTACTAACCACTGATAATAAGCCAACGCTTATTAACTTATGTAGATTTATAAGTTTTGCGAATTCTAAGTGCAATGATATCTTATTGACTGTATAAGATATATTGTTCTTAAAAGTGCGCAGTCATACATATAAATACTATCACTTACAGGCTATATTATTAAGTACAGAGCTTTGATCACTTTTATATATAGTGTTCATTCTCCTCATACTTTCTCTCATATTTCATTCGAGGAAAGTTCGTATTTTCGATAAAATGGTTAACTCATTCACCCTGAAACTGAAATGGATGGTTCCTGTTTCTAATCAAGTCTAGTCCGTTGTTTAATAGCAATGGTTGATTCTGACAGTGTATTTCAAAATATATAAAGTGAAGATCCTGATTAGGGTACATCTGTAAGGAGTATTCCGATCAGGGTCTACACAGATTGCATAAGACGGGCATTCTTCACAGTACAAAATTATAGATGACGCATATATACGTCACAATGGGTGAATGGGTTAGGCATATATATTGATATGATTTGGTATGTTTTTATATAATTGTTTGCATGTCACGTGATTTGATTAGACCTGTTGAATATGATGCATAAATGATGGAATATGTAACGAGGTACATGTATAAGTTACGAATAAACTATGTCTATGTCTATATACGACAAGAATATTTATGTAACAAATAATGACATCATGGCTATTTATGAGTTAATGCTTTATATTGACATGAGTTTTTTGCGAATGCAGAAACTAGAACTGGATCTATATAGTTTTAAAAGCAAACAGAGCGGATCCTGATCAGATGGCTCCTGTAGGTTACGTCTGGTCTGGACCTACTCTGTTTGCAAAACCATGAAAAGGCGTCTCCATGAGCGTTAATATGAATGAAGCATATAGTCATATATTATATAATAATTAATGATAATGACTGATTGGACATATATGGCTTTTGGTATGTGAACTGCATGATATTTGAACAAAAGAGAACAGTGTTTTCGGCTTTTAATTTAAGCCTTTCTGTGTGGGAAACGAGTCAATAATGCTCTGTGTAGGCCTACATGTAGGTGAGAGGGCTCCTAAAATGTGTGTGTGAAACAGTTTGGATCCTGATGAGACGTCAAGTTGCTCGAGACTGTTTGCAAAAGTAATTATGGATCCGGACCCGCCGACAGCAGACATAAGGTAAAGCTTATGTCAATATACAGTAAACAATTATTATTATGTAAACAATCTAAAATACGTACCATTATTGAACTTTAACACAGGTGACAGCTTAATGCAGGGTGGAAGTCATACAGAAAGCTCCCAGAGGAGCTTTCTGAATGACGTTCATCCTGCATTAAGCAGCCACCTACCTACAAAGAAATAACGTCCTCCTAACTAAAATTTCGTAGTATCGAGATTTCACTGTATATTTGCTTTTTACATGTTATTTTAATTGACCCAACTCGCGATAGTGACATATCGTCAGTTGACTGTGCGCTGTTTGTATTGGAACGATCGATACAAATGCAATGTTCACTAATTCTATAAAGGTTTCATGCCAAGGGATCTTTTTATCGAATGCTTTGAACTCCGTTATCTGTTATTGTGTATCGAGCAGAGTAGTCACCGTCACAATGACTCTTATCTCAACATCCGCGACCTGACTCGCATTATACAAACAGCTTGGATCCAGATGAGATGCCGATTAAATCGGCGTATCATCACGATCCAAGCTGTTTGATACCCGGTCAAGAGATTCTCAAAATTTTGTTCGAATCGGAAGTAGTCAAAATTGCAAGCTTGGGTAGATATTGCGTGTTCACAGTGGTTAAGGGTTAAACTGTTTTATGACACCATGATGCTTATCTTGAAGAGCTTTTAACTTTGGCAAATGCTCTATGTAATGCGACTGATCTTTGCCAGGAATATTTAATCAGTACTGAGATATTACTTTCGAAAAATGATATGTCATCATATGCCTCATTCATCATACTTCATAATGATGTTATTGATAATTAATCATTTATTCCATACATATGCCTTTGGACGCCTTGGCAAACAGAGTAGACCCGGATAAGTCGGTTTTGTTAGGAGTCGACTGATAAGTGTCGTCAGCTTTTCCCCGGCTTTGGTGACGATTATGGTGGGTTCAGTAGACGACTATATATAAGGGTTTTTGACGTTTATTTCCTCATATTAGCATACTAATGAATATGCACATCTGAAAGTAAGATAAGACATTATGAGTAAACTAAACTTACAAAAACACGAGACCTGAAAAGGGTTTACACACAAACTGTAAACTAGATAACTAGAGTTACTAAACTTATGTCTGCTATTCAAAATATAACATACAAATAGTAATGATATGATCATCAGACGATACTGATAATGATGATGATGATAATGAGAATGAAATATGGAAATATATTTACCTGAATATATAATAAATAGATATTCTAAGATAATGCCAGATAATTGCGACTATCTTCTCTGTAAGCTATCGTACGGGTGAAGGTGCACGTGCAAAAGCGGGAACTGTTAGTCATGCAGTTAGTAAGAATTACTTCCCCTGATATATATGAATATGCATTAACTTTTCCTTAAAATATTACTAATAAGAGATAAATCAAACAACATATCATCAAATTTATTGATTATTTCATACACAATCACCCTACGACATAAGGTTTGCTTATAGAATACTATACAGGTTCTACAGTTTCTGCCATGGCAAACCTTCCTGTGTTCATATGTTATTATATGTTGTTAACCCTTTCGCTGCCAAACTCTGTCGTCTGCTAACTTTGTCGTCTGCTATAATTTTTCATTTTTTTTTGATTTTCTTCATTTTTATTTCAAAAACATAGTAACAGTTACAAACAGTTTGGATCCTGATGAGACGCCGAGTTACTCGGCGTCTCATCTGGGTCCAAACTGTTTGCATAGGTAATCACAGATCCTGCATTGGCAGCGAAAGGGTTAATATGCATGATTGAGTTATTTCTTACATGATTATCCATCAAGTAAAGGGTTAAATCAGTAAAAACCCAGCAAAACTGCTAAACCGTCACCGTGTGTTTTACCATATTGTAAAGGGATGTCGCAATTTATTTCGACAATCTGCAAGCGGACCACTTGCAGAAAAAAACCGGTTTAAAGTCAGCATTCAGACTTGACTTCCCCAGTAATTAGACAGCAATTAAATTTGAGTAAATCGGTAGAAAATAGGAAGATACTTTATGTTGAAAAAATGAAGACTGTGTGAAATATCTTTTCTCTTTAGAATAGATAGTTAATATTGACGGTCTAGCCGGGATGTGTTTTATTTCCTAAATAATGATTTTGATTATACACACACTCTTAATCACGATTGCTATGGTATTAAAACAATTTGATATGACATGTTGTATTAAACATGGCCGCTGAAACGTTCATCCCACAAAAGAAAATACTCATTGGGTGTGCCTGGCAATTCTTCGAGTTCCAGAGTCGATCAGCTAATATTTTGTCGAATAATTGGACAGCGACAATAACAAAAACTATAAAAAAAAATAAAAAAAAATAATAATAAAAAAAATAGATCTAATAAACTTAAATAAAAATATGTTGGGAACATATTTTACTTCGAGAGCAAATAGAAATGTAACTGTTACTTCAACTGTTACCTTCCATAAACCATTTCTAGAATGGTTTGAAGTTGTGTCTCCTCTGCTGTCAGTGTAGGTTCCGCCATTTTGATTATGATTAGATTTTAATTGAGGTCAGAGCTTGATTAGTCTGATTAGAGAACATGTTTGTGATTCGATAAAAAAGGACCGAATCATAATCATGATCTGTAATCCTGATTCAGATTTGCGATAATAAAACACACCCCTGTCTTGCTGGGTGTACAATGGTTTATGTCACCACAGAAAATGAAATACTGTAAACCCCTCTGAACCGAAATTCTACTAGAGAAGAATTAGACACTTTTAGGCAGGTTGCGGCTTATGCAGGATGAAAGTCATACAGAAAGCTCCTAGAGGAGCTTTCTGTATGACTTTCATCCTGCATTAAACTGCCACCTGTCTTCAAGACCGACCTTTTTTCTAAATAGTACGTCAGGTTTAAAGGGGTCTACTATATGTATAAACAAGAGGCAAAATACCCAACACGCCGTCCTTTATTCAAATACTGACTATATGCACGCTGATCAAAGTTTAGATGGCCGAAAATGTCATCTAAATAAGTTCACAGTTTAACCATTTCTTCAAAATCTATTCAAGATTCAATATGGGTGTGAACATGTTTGAATCACAATGACACACTGTGTTGATCAACCTCTCATCTGGATCTAAACTGTTTGCAGTGCAATTCGCCTGTAACAATTAATGGCTAACCTACATTCTAGATATTTGCACTGAAAAAAAAGCAACCAGCAAGAATATAAGTGAAACGGTATTTTTTGACAGTGTGACTCTACTATGTATTGCTTCGAGAGCATGAATACAGTATTGATGATTTTATTGCATGCTGTTGCGTAATTTATTGCATTACACTTGCGTGATAACTTAGGAGGACGCTATTCTTTTTTAAAACCTACTTGACTTTGTGCGTATTGACGACGTATTGTAAGCGCCTTTGTCAGTTTGTTAACCCATTCCCTCACATTGACGTCTTTTGACGACTCTGTATAAGTCACTTTGTGAAACCATTGTGATAAATAGAGCATTTGCTCCTATAGGAGCAAATGCTCTATTTATCACAATGGTTTCAAACAAAATTCTAAAATATTCCTTTTCTCTAGTTAATGCTCCTTTTCGGTAGATTTATTTAATGAGGTTGTATCTAAAATAGCCTATAACAGTTCACAAGTGTCGTTGATAATCACTATTATCCGATATATATATTTAACTCTTTACTCCACTGGGTTTTCTTTTAATGCTTTTGCAAACAGAGTAGATCCCAGACCAGATTAGGAGCCGTCTGATCATGGTCTGCTCTGTTTGCTTATTGAAGAGTATATATCTGATTCTACAGTTCTGAAATGGTTGAAAACGTTTTCTTGTTTACGTACTATTATAGAAATGCAGTCTATGAATATTTTGTAATAGATTCCTGCATACTTATTTATGAGGAAAAGGTTGAACATTTAGTCTGCTGTGCAAACTTTTGATGGTAGAAAATATAATAGATTTAAGTTGTGCCATCTGATTTACGAGATCTCGCATTTCTTTTCAACAACTTGATCAGAATATCAAACAGTTTGGATCCTGACGAGACGCCGAGTAACTCGGCGTCTCATCAGGATCCAAACTGTTTGCATGGGCAATCTCATCCGCCCACAGCAAGCTAACGATTAAGTTGTACTTTATAGCTGTGTGATAAATTGGTTTCTAGCAAGTAAATAACTGCTCAAGTATTATACATCAGATGGTATCTTCAAAACCCTCCGAAAGAAGTTGTGTTCTGTTTCTCTGCAATGGAGATCTCTTATCTCGCTCATAACTATTTGGAAGGATTGCTGATTCTAAATGTGTGCAAAAGGAAGTTTCACGTTGCCATGGATATCCAAGAGACAGTGTATAATTAGACTTGCACCATATCTAAATTTGACCAGATATTACGTGTTCACAGTGGTTAAGGGTTAAACTGTTTTATGACACCATAATGCATATCTTGAAGAGCTTTTAACTTTGACAAATGCTCTATGTAATGTGGCTGATCTTTGCCAGGAATATTTAATCAAGTTATAAGATATCACTTTCGAAAAATGATAGGTTATCATATGCCTCATTCATCATCTTTTCTGGCCATGTTATTGCTTTTTAACCAGTTATACAATGTTTATGCCTTTTCACGCATTGGCAAACAGAGTAGACCCAGATAAGACGGTTTTGGTAGGATTCGAATTATAGAATATTCTACAGATTCTACAGTTTCAGCCATGGCAAATTTTCCGGTGTTCATATGCTATTATAAACACTCATGTTGTTAACATTCATGACAGTGTTCACTCGTTCTTAATTCTGTTGGCGCCAAATCAGTTTCGCCTGCAAACAATGTCTCCTGCTTTAAACCTTTCGCTGCCAATGCCGGATATGTGCACACAGTTTGGATCCAGATGAGACGCCGAGTAACTCGGCGTCTCATCAGGATCCAAACTGTTTGTTACTGTTAGTATGTTTTTGAAACAAAAATGAAGAAAATCAAAAGAATGAAATTTTGTAGCAGACGACAAAGTTAGCAGACGACAGAGTTTGGCAGCGAAAGGGTTAATATCCGATTCGTCCATTGAAGCAAGCCAGGTGAGTCGCTTTTCGGCGACGTTGAGATGAAAGAGCCTGTTAGAGCTTTAACCCTTCTCTTGCTGAATTTTAAAATACATTTCTTCTTCTTTACCCATGCCCTGTTGTATATTTACATATATCGTCACTGTGTACAAGTATTTCGCTGTGCAATCACTGCTGCCGAGTGTACTGGTCGCACAATCAATTTGTAAATAGTGCAGACCCTGATGAGACAGCTCCTGCAGGAGCTGTCTCATCTGGGTCTTCACTATTTACAGGTAGGTATATAGACGTGAATAGCAAGCGAAGGGTTAACCCTTTCCCTGTTCTACGTTTATTCCAGATTTCAATATACTGAATAACCATTGACGAAATAGTTAGAATGGAATGTGGAGGCTGGAATATAATAGTATTTTTAGAAAGTAATGAAACATATCTATCAAATTCCATTAGCAAATAGAGCAGACCCTGATCAGACGGCTCTTATAGGAGCCGTCTGATCAGGGTCTCTTCTGTTTGTAGATGCGTGAAAATGCGTTTATATGAAGGAGAGAGTTGACGTAAACAGTACTCTCCTAAATCAGTCACCTTTATTTCTATGAGACATTTACTCTCTCACCGCCTATATTGACATCAATAAATAATTTAACATCAGACAATATGCGGTAAATTTCTTCTGTTGAAGGAGAAAATTGATATCAGCCTGCAAAACTAAGAAATATTGCTCAATAGTTGATGAAATACATCTGACGTATACGTTTGTTTGTTTGTTTGTGTTGATTAACGCAAACAAACAAACAAACGTATATGTCAGATGCATTGTATACGTATACGTATTATTGCATTTAGACGATCTAAGTATCACTTTACCTCATGAATATTTAGTAAGAAATAATGACTATGCATAGTAATTAGCTGGTGTTTTATACTGACATTAACAAGAAAACAGTTCACCATGACAGAAACTGTACAAATTGTACAATAAAACCCTCTTTCACACTTAATTAACAAACATGGCTGTCTTCATAAGCAGGTGTTTGTTTAATGCAGGACGAAAGTTATGCATAACCTTCGTCCTGCATTAAGCTACCACCTGCCCTTGCCACTGTGAATTATGCCAATTTTTAGTGGTCGCATTAGAGGGCTTTTACTGTATTTATAAACAGAGAAGACCCTGAACAGACCGCTCCTGCAACAGTCGTCTGGTCTGGGTTGTATCTGCAAAAGCACGAATAGTCGTTTCTATGAGGGGAAATGGTTAGGAAGAAAAAGAAAATTTATGATTTTGAAACACATACTGAATTGGCAACATTTTATTTATTTATTTCATTGAAAACATACCATCTCTCCATACCACGTGCTAAATAATGCAGCATTTCAAAGACCGCATTAGACAGTGTAACTTATCGTATTATATGTTATACACGTCCCCGGGCAAGTGAATGTTTTTGAAAAGGAGCTTCTTGCATTTTGTTCACGTGCAGTTGCTTAATGCAGAGTAAAAGCAACGAAGAACAAGAGCACCGTGTACGGTACATGATACGCCCACTTGCAAAACTTCTCTGGTTCAATATGCCTTATAAGTGTTGACATTTTCTAATTTGTGCTTCAGATCTTGATCTCCATATTAAGGGGATATTATATTAAAACAATTGAAGTGAATATCTTATCATATAAAAGAATACGGCCATCCTCATATTTACATTTGTTCTTAAAGTGCAAGGGCCATAACTCTTTAACAACAAATTGAATGAACCTCAAAATCAACTCAGCTTCAGATGTTGTTGCATAAAACGTTTGTGTGAAGTTTCAATAATATCCTTTTAATAGTTTTTCTTGTAGAAAACAGACCAATCTAAATTTGACCGACGAACAAAGCAACGCACGCACAAAGTTCAAGGGCCATAACATTACATATCAAAAACCTGTTAAGATGTGAAAATTCATATTAAGGTTATATCATATCAAAAAATGAAGTACAAATGTAAATATAATTTAAAATGAAAAAGTTACGGCCATCCTCATATTTGCATATATTTGCAATATTGTTTTTAAGTGCAAGGTCCATTACTCCGTAACGACAACGCAAATGAATCTCAGAATCGACCCAGCTTCAGATCTTAATACATCAAAGATATGTGTGACGTTTCATTAATATCCGTCAAATAGTTCTCAGAGAAAACGGCGAACAAATAAAACGTTGACGGACGAACGGACTAACAGACGAAAGTACGACGGTCGAACGAACGAACGAACGAACGGACGGACAGGGCCACACCAATATACGACCACCGTTGTGTAAAAACTCTTTGGGAGCTTTCTGCATTGCTTCAGTCTACTTTAAGCTACCATAAAAGCCCCACACCAGCATTTCTTTTTTTTAAAGGTTATTATGTATGATTTTAGTTGTTTATTCGCCGTAGTGTTTATAAGAGTGTAGGCATTTGTTAGGATGAATACGGTATATCGCCTTTCCTTACACTGGTTATATGGTGTAAGCAGTCTTGCCATTAATATTAGAGATTTTTAGCTTGTGCGGATAAAGATAGACGAGGACGGACTATAGGTAAAAAAATGGGGGTCATCTCAAACTCTTTATTACTTTTCTTTTCCATAATTACACAGTAAGGCATATGACCTTGCGACAGATAAGAGAAGTACAAATATATACAATTCTGGGAAGAAAATTCCTTCTGTGTCTCCAGACACTTTAGATAGACTTGTAACGTTTTATTTCTGCTATAGCATGTTCGACACTCATGGTATTTTACTATTAATCTTTCAAATTTGAAGCGCTTTCTCCGATGACGTCCCTGTTTACGGCGTATTGAGCTGAGGCGCACGGTGTCATGATAGTGTTATAATTAGGACATGCCTTATACAGGAGATTGGAACATAGGACTGTATTCGCTAAGAGCCGTGCACCCCATCCAGTCACATTATCCTGACACCGGACCGACCAGTCCTAGAACTACCCTTTTAATGTCGAGCGTAGACAAGGGAGCTACTAGCACCAACTTTTAACGACTTTTGGTCTGTCGCGGCCGGGGATCGAACCCACGACCAAGTGTTGAGCACACGTAAAATGAGTCATATCGCTATCATAGTAACACATTTGATTCCTAAGGTAATTAGTATAATACAAAACAAATATGAAATTTCACCTTTATAGGTAAACAACGTTACCAGACACAAGTACGGGTGTACAATATGCATGTGTAGTTTTCCTTCAAATTATGTCTGTGAAGTATATTTCATCGAAAATATAAACAAGAGCACCGCGAGACGGGGCAATATACGCCCGAAGATTTGTTTGTTTGTCTGAGGCTTTACGTCCCTTTAACATTTTCATATTTTATATGAGTCCATCAAAGGGCAATAACTCCAGAATGAAGGATGACATCGAGTTATCTGAAAGTTATCTCACTGATATGCACAACTACACATCAATATCTATCATTCCTGAAAGTTTGAAGAAATTATGTTGAAAAATAAAGGAGGAGTTAGTTGCACAAGAAATTGCTACCCGAAACTATCAAAGGGCAATAACTCCAGAATGAAAAATGATATGAGAGTTATCTCACTGATATGCACAACTACACATCAATATCTATCATTCCTGAAAGTTTGAAGAAATTATGTTGAAAAATAAAGGAGGAGTTAGTTGCACAAGAAATTGCTACCCGAAACTATCAAAGGGCAATAACTCCAGAATGAAAAATGATATGAGAGTTATCTCACTGATATGCACAACTACACATCAGTATTTATCATTCCTGAAAGTTTGAAGAAATTATGTTGAAAAATAAAGGAGGAGTTAGTTGCACAAGAAATTGCTAACGGACGGACGGACAGACGGACAGACGGACGGACGGACAGACGGACGGACGGACGACATGCGCCATACCATAATACGTCCCTTCGGGCGTATAACAATTAGTTAAGTTTGGCTTCCTCTTCTATTTCTGTTACTTTCGAAACAAATCATGCTGAGATGACCCCTTAAAAGTGGGCCAGCACCGTCTTCGTTTGTCGGTATCGGTTCAAGCTAAAAATATTAGTACTACAAGATCGGTGGTGCTTTATTAACCCTTCGCTTGCTGTTCACGTCAGTACACCTACCTGTAAATAGTGAAGACCCAGATGAGACAGCTCCTGCAGGAGCTGTCTCATCAGGGTCTGCACTATTTACAAGTTGATTGTGCAACCAGTGCACTCCGCAGCAGTGATTGCACAGCGAAATACTTGTACACAGTGAAAATATATGTAATTATACAACAGGGCATGGGTAAAGAAGGAGAAATGTATTTTAAAATTCAGCAAGCGAAGGGTTAAAATGTTAACAGAACAATACGATTACGTAGTATCTAAATTGTAAAATTAATTCAGTACAATCACTTAACCCTTTCGGCGCCAAATCTCTAATTGTCGTCTGCAATCCAAGTTTGTTAAATCATTCAGTAAAATAAGGAAATGAGATAAATAAATGCAAATTTGAAAGGAATAAAGCACATAATTATATAGAAATAGAGATTGAGATAAATAGTGCAGTCCCTGATCAGACGCCGCCTTGAAAAGGCGGCGTCTGATCTGGGACTGCACCATTTGTCGTGGCGCATTTATGCGACTGCGGTGGTGAAAGGGTTAATCTATTAAAAAAACTCCTAGAACATGTTTTGTAGCAATGATTCATGCACAACCATTCATAGTGGTGCATACCACATCACTTTTACGGAGAGATACACGTGCTCGTATTCCTCCGAGAAGTAGCGACTTTAACATTGGTCATAACATTTGAACCAGTAGAGATACAGACTTGATAGTTGATATACATGTGTTTCTCATTTGGCTGCACAGTTTTAGGGGTGACATGTCAAGGTTATCTTTGAAGGTCAAAGGTCATTAACATTGGCCATAACGTTTGAACCAGTAGATATACAGCCTTGATACTGGTATGCATGTGTATCTCATGAAGCCGCACAGTTTGAGGGGTGACATGTCAAGGTCAAGGTCATCCTTCATGGCCAAAGGTTACCAACTTTTAACATTGACCATAACTTTTGAACCATTAGAGATACATACTTGATATTTGGTATGCATGTGTACCCCATGAAGCTGCACAGTTTGAGGGGTGACTTGTCAAGATCAAGGTCATCCTTCAGGGTCAAATATCATATCGAGGGGGCATAGTGTTTCACAAACACATCTTGTTGTATGAATGAATTGGTGATAACGAATGGTATCTGTAACCCTTTCCCTCATATGACCGACTTTTGACTCCTGCAAACAGAGCAGACCCATATCAGACGGCTCCTATAGGAGCCGTTCGACCTGGGTCTACTCTGTTTGATTATGAAACAATGTAGATCTGATTCTAATGTTTCTACCACTTGTTCGTGATGCCATGATAAAATACATCTAGGATCTAGATCTAATTCATATTCTAACATTCATGATTTTTACATGGATATATGGGGGAAAGTGTCAACCTTTACCATACTATGAGTGAATCCAAGATTGATTTTGCATGCAGTTTGGATCTAGATCAGACACTGGGTGGTTCAGTGCGGCATCAGTATTCAAGCTGATTGACACCCGAGTGCATATAGTGAAGAAAGAATATAAAATGTCTGATCGGAGTCTGCTCTGTTTGCTTATGAAATGGTTAGATCTGATTCTACAGTTTCTGCCATGGCTAAAAGTCCATGTGTTCACATCAGCCATTTTAAACACTATTCTAATTGATTTTCATGACGTCATTATTTCCTATATGAATATTCAATAGGTACAGGGTTAATCGGAGAGCTATCACTGGTACTTGATTGCCTGTATACAGTTTGTGCACAGTAGCAGATCTCTACAAATAATTATAATTCTGAGTTTAAAATTAATGCAGGACGAAAGTTATAAACAGCAGCCTTCTAATCAGGATCTACCCGTCTAAACTAAATTAAGAATATAGAATGAAGAATATTTAATGAAGAATGAAGAATATAGAATGAAGAATATAGAATGAGGCATGTAGAATAAGGCGGCTAGCTTCTGAGATTGCGAATGAAATATAAGATTTTTGAAAAACGAAAAAGACAATTAAAATAGAAGTTTAAATACATAAATTGTATTTAACAACATCGAAATGAGTATCTAAATTAACAAATAGCACGTAGATAACAGTATTCGCTTAGTAAAATCATAACTATAATTTTGACCCAAATACCGCTCCATAGAAAATAGGAAGAGACTTTATGTTGAAAAAATGAAGACTGTGTGAAGTATTGTTTTCCCTTTAGAATAGATAGTTAATATTGACGGTCTAGCCGGGATGTGTTTTATTTCCTAAATAATGATTTTGATTATACACACACTCTTTATCACGAATGCTATGGTATTAAAACAATTTGATATGACATGTTGTATTAAACATGGCCACTGAAACGTTCATCCCACAAAAGAAAATACTCATTGGGTGTGCCTGGCAATTCTTCGAGTTCCAGAGTCGATCAGCTAATATTTTTGTCGAATAATTGGACAGCGACAATGACAAAAACTAAAACTATAAATTTTTTTAAAATAAAATAATAATAAAAAAATAGATCTAATGAACTTAAATAAAAATATGTTGGGAACATATTTTACTTCGAGAGCAAATAGAAATGTAACTGTTACTTCAACTGTTACCTTCCATAACCATTTCTAGAATGGTTTGAAGTTGTGTCTCCTCTGCTGTCAGTGTAGGTTCCGCCATTTTGATTATGATTAGATTTTAATCGAGGTCAGAGCTTGATTGGTCTGATTAGAGAACATGTTTGTGATTCGATAAAAAAACCGACCGAATCACAATCATGGACACAGTGAAAATATATGTAATTATACAACAGGGCATGGGTAAAGAAGGAGAAATGTATTTTAAAATTCAGCAAGCGAAGGGTTAAAATGTTAACAGAACAATACGATTACGTAGTATCTAAATTGTAAAATTAATTCAGTACAATCACTTAACCCTTTCGGCGCCAAATTTCTAATTGTCGTCTGCAATCCAAGTTTGTTAAATCATTCAGTAAAATAAGGAAATGAGATAAATAAATGCAAATTTGAAAGGAATAAAGCACATAATTATATAGAAATAGAGATTGAGATAAATAGTGAAGTCCCTGATCAGACGCCGCCTTGAAAAGGCGGCGTCTGATCTGGGACTGCACTATTTGTCGTGGTGCATTTATGCGACTGCGGTGGTGAAAGGGTTAATCTATTAAAAAAACTCCTAGAACATGTTTTGTAGCAATGATTCATGCACAACCATTCATAGTGGTGCATACCACATCACTTTTACGGAGAGATACACGTGCTCGTATTCCTCCGAGAAGTAGCGCTCAGTACATTATGAGGTAGTTAGCCTCTATAGCATAAGAACCAAAAACTGTCGGATTTAACCATTCGCTTGCTATTCACGTCAATATACGTACCTGTCAATAGTGAAGACCAAGATGAGACAGCTCCTGCAGGAGCTGTCTCATCAGGGTCTGCACTATTTACAAGTTGATTGTGCAACCAGTGCACTCCACAGCAGTGATTACACAGCGAAATACTTGTACACAGTGAATATATATGTAATTATACAACAGGGTATGGGTAAAGAAGGAGAAATGTATTTTAAAATTCAACAAGAGAATAGTTAAGATTGTTTTAAAAGCGAAAAACTGTTTTTGTTTCTTGTTTTTCGTCTACTCGTGCATATAGTTTAGAAATTTGGAAATTTAGAACGTAATGTTTACAATTGAAAAAGGAAGGTTGTGAACAGGGAATATTTACGTAACAATGAACTCTGTGAAAACGGTGTTTTTTGTAAATTGTGTTTGTTATGTTAAAGTAGCTGAATCAGAATATACTATAGTACGGTCATCAAAAAGAGGTCTTGTTATCGATATGTAAGACAGGTGGTAGCTTAATGCAGGACACAAGAAATAGGAATCTTCTGCATAACTTTTGCCCTGCATTAAGCAATTCCCAGATTTTTAAGACTCCTATGTTTAATAAATGAATGGCCGCTTAACCCATTCCCTCATAGGCTATTTTTAGATACAACCTCTTTGAATAAATCTACCGAAAAGGAACATTAACTAGAGAAAAGGATTTTTTTTAGAATTTTGTAGTTTGAAACCATTGTGATAAATAGAGCATTTGCTCCTATAGGAGCAACTTCTCTATTTATCACAATGGTTTCAAAAAGTGACTTTTACAGAGTCGTCAAATGTTGTCAATATGAGGGAATGGGTTAAGACAGGTTCTGCTGTAGTGTAGAACATATTCCCACTCAATTTACTATGGCCAACAGTAAAACACTGATTATTCGTCTATAACAAAAACAATTAATTTTAATACATGTAGTACGAAGCAAATGTTCATCTATGGGAAATGTCTCCTAATTCATTCTTCTTAATTATTGTAGGTAAATGAGAATTATTAGACTTACACGCTCTATTCAGAGATGACCCATTTGTTATGTATGCTATACATATTGTAGATTCACAGTTCGTCTTTTTTCGAAGGTAAAAGTGAAAGTTTTGCCATAGTCTTGGTGTCATTGTCGCTGTGGGCGTCGTAGTTGTAAGCGTTGTAGGCATCAGTGCAACTACTCCTATCCATTTTCACAAAGTTATTCACTTTATCAATGACTACGATCCGATGGAGAAAATGTATATTTAAGGAATTATTGTCGTTTAAAACATTGACGAGCGTTTGCATCCATTTATGGTGCTCTTGAATATATTCATACCCAATTAAACCCATTCCTTCATAGACTACTTTTAGATTCAAGTTTTTTTTATAAATCTACTGAAAAGGAGCATTTACTAGAAGACGATATTTCTAGAATTGTATTGTTTTGAAACCAATATAATAATGGAGCGAATGCTGTATTTCTTACATTGGTTTCTAAAGGCATCAGTAGTAGGGAATGGGTTAACGTATTTTCTGTGTACTACTGGTACTCACCTACCCTTTACCATAGTAAACATAGCAAACACGCCCCCTTTTACTTCATGATTACGCCTTTTAAAGCCTCTACAAACAGAATAGACCCCAATCCGACAGCTCCTGCATGAGCTGTCTGATCAGGGTCTATTCCGTTTGCTCATGAAGTAATATAGATTTGATTCATGACGTAAAATGTCAACCTGAATCATCATTTTCTTCCTTGTTCCCAGTAATAATACAGTAACTGAATGTAAATGTTTTATTTACATTATATTGTGCCTCTATAAACCATTAACGCACTCATACTGACGCCTTTTGACGCTTCTGTGCATGTCACTTTGTGAAACCATTGTGATAAATAGAGCATTTGCTCCTATAGGATCAAATGCTCTATTTATCACAATGGTTTCAAAATACAAAATTAAATCATATTCCTTTTCTCTAGTTAATGCTCCTTTTCGGCAGACTTATTCAAAGTGGTTGGATCTAAATAGCCTATGAGTGAATGGGCTAACCCGTTGGAAACAAATGTCTGCTCAAAATTGGAACGGATGCACTTTCACTTGTAGTAGAACCTGTCTTATGCGGCCATCAAAAATAGGTCTTATTATTGGTCTGTAATGCATGTGGTAGCTTAATGCAGGTCAAATTAATACAGAAAGTTCCCTCAGTAGATTTCTGCGTTACTTTTGCCCTGCATTAAGCAACCACTTCTTGCTTTTTAATACTTTTATGTTCAATAAATGAATGGTCGCTTAACCCATTTGCGCCCATAATGCGGCGTCTGATCAAGGTCTACACTGTTTGCTGATAGGAATTTCAATATAAAACAAACCGAAATCGAAATTTTAGGCCATGGATCCCTTAGATAAAAAATGGACTAATCCAATATATAAACATGGGAGAATCCACTGGGCGCAAATGGGTTAAGACAGGTTCTACAGTACTATTACTAGTGCCGATTCGATCAAGCTTTTGAGAAACTATGGACCAAGTGACATGGCACAAACGTTCGAGAAATATGTTTTTAAGTGTCAAACAACTTGGATCCTGATGAGACTCCGAGTTACTCGACGTCTCATCTGGATTCAAACTGTTTGCAAATGTGACTCAGGGTAAGTGGCGATGATACCTCAAATTGCCCCTCAGAACAATTATTTAACCCTTTCCCTGTTCTATGTTTATTCCAAATTTATTCCAATACCTACTGAATATTAATGGAAAACAGTTATAATGAAATATGGGAGGCGGAACAGTGTAGCCACTTTAGAAAGTAAATAAATTTTATATATTATAGATATATCAAATTCAATTAACAAGCTGAACAGATCCTGATTTGGGTCTACTCTGTTTGCAAATGCGTCTATATATGAGGGAATTGGTTAACTTTCTCGCTGTCCATGGAGAAGCTGTGATTAACCATATACACAGTTTGCAGGCTTTGACGTATTTTGCAGCGAAATAGTCAGCGTGTACCAGGTAATATATTTTTCTACGCCTTTGCGAACAGAGAAGAGCCGGATCAGACGGGTCCTGTGGGAACCGTCTGATCAGATTCTACTCTTTTTGACTATGACATACAGTAAAACCTCTCTATAACCGACACTAAATTACATCAAGTATTTTGTGTTTAAGGCAGGTGGCTGCTTAAAGCAAGGTGAAAGTAAAACAGAACGCATTTTACTTTCACCTTATTTTAAGCAGCTATCTGCCCTAGATACCATCTAATTGACACAATTTAGTGGCCGTTATAGAGAGGTTTTACTGTAATAGATCTACCGTAAATGTTCACTGTCTGTCTTGGTTAGATATGCATGTGTGCTAATTTGAAAATAAGTCAATTAACATGGATGATGTCATTACTTCTTATATATACTGACACGAAAAAGAAACTGTGCAGTTGGTTAAATGGCATTATTTTATACTTCTAGTATCTGAATATATGCATATTTGGTACCACAATGTGCGAAAATGTATTGGCTTTGCGATGGTTTACTTTTACTTTGTGATAATTGTCCGAAAAGTATTTAACGTCTGAACAACGCAGGGGTGAAAAGTGAAAGTTGCAGATTTGTAATTTCCCGTATCTGCCTTTTGATTTTGAATATTTGTAACAATTCGCGACAATTAATCAGTATCTGTTATGGCCTCCTCGTCTACGGATCAATGCTAATATTCTTGACCGCATGGATCTGACGTAACGTCTAATGACGACGTCAGGAATGGCGTTCCTTTCATGCAATAAGGCTGCAGACAAGTCATTGATATTGTTGATGACATGATTTTTCCTTGCCCTCCGACCAAGTAAATCCCATATATGCTCTGTGGGATTCATGTCTGGAGAGCAAGTCGGCCAAGGTAAGACGTTAACGTTGTTTGCAGCCAGGTAGTTCATGGTGAGTCTAGCAGTGTGTGGCCTTGCGTTGTCATGCATTAAACAACCAGGATTCTGGTGTAGGAAAGGAACAGCGACTGGGTGTAAAACCTGGTTAACATAACCTTGGGCATTTAAGTTACCATTAACAACAACAAGGTTTGTTTTCCTTCCTCCCATTATACCTCCCCATACCATTTCACTACTCCCTCCAAAGCGATCTCGCTCCGGTAAACAGTTCTGTGCAAAACGTTCACCTTTACGTCTGAAAACCCGGACTCTACCGTCAGCAGTGCTTAGGTTGAATTTTGACTCATCACTAAAGAGCACCCTGGACCAAATTGCACGGTTCCAACGGAGATGACGGCGGGCCCAGACCAGTCTAAGAGCATGATGTCTGTTATTTAGGATCTGGCCAGCATAAGGTCTCCTAGCCCTCAATGTGTTGGCGTTGGCCCGCAATCGGTTTAAAACCGTATCTCTAGATATGTCAAGCTGTCTGGCTGTGCTTGTAGCCGTTTTGAATCGTTGGCGTATGTGCGTCAACGTCAAATGTCGATCCTGACGTGCCGTCGTCACCCTCGGCTTACCGGATCGACGATTATCTCTAACGCTGTCATTCTGCTGGTAACGTTGTCGGAGACTTCGAATTGTATTTCGATGGCAGTTGAACTGTCTAGCGACGCCAGAAACGCTGACGTCAGCTGCGAGTTGCATAACAGCTTGAATTCGTTCGTTTTCTAGAAGCCGTGGCATCTTGCTTACGAGTGAAATTCAAAAGTGAACTGTGATTTATGATTGCACAACGAGTAGAGATACCGGTCAGGGTTAATCTGTACCTGTACATAGGCTGCACGGGTAGCACGAGCGACGAAAAATTGCATAATCGTCTGCGGTCAATTTGAAGGCCATCTATGTACTTAAAATGTCCATAAATGAGTTCAAAATGTGGAGGGTTATTTTCTGCACTCATAATGATAAAATTGTATTTATAAACTTAACTTTATAGCAAAAAAGTTATCTCAAATATAAAAGTGAACAGTTTCTTTTTCGTGTCAGTATAGTATGAATAATCGTGGAGTAAAGGGTTAAAACTCCAACTGTATGTTTTAACACCCCCGCACCTACAAAAAGAAAAGTAATAAAGAAATAAAAATAAACATGTCTTATGTCTGTAAATATACAAAAGACCAAATGTTAAAGAGGCGAAACCTTTCACAGATATTTAATTTGTTTAAATGTTTTAATGCAGTGTACCCAGTCAGGCATATTTATTTGCTGAGACATGAACCAGTACCTACCACACATTAGCATTCATCATTCTTCATCATTGCTCTCATCTTAACCCTTCTCTTGCTGAATTTTAAAATACATTTCCCATTCTTTACCCATGCCCTGTTGTATAATTACATATATCTTCACTGTGTACAAGTATTTCACTGTGCAGTCACTGCTGTGGAGTGCATTGGTTGCACAATCAACTTGTAAATAGTGAAGACCCAGATGAGACAGCTCCTACAGGAGCTGTCTCATCTGGGTCTTCACTGTTTACAGGTAGGTATATTGATGTAAATAACAAGCGAAGGGTTAAAGATGCAACAGACTTTCATTCTGGTCTCTTTATGTCTTATTTACGTTCCTTCCAAAATTTAGAAAGGTTTAGTATAAAGCATATGTGTTCAGCATGTATCATAAGGTCTAGTTATTTTTCAATATACATGTAATTACATGAACAAACAGTTGGACTCTGATCTGACCCCTACATGAATCGTCTGATCCAGGTCTACTCTATCTGTAAAAGCGTTAACCCATTCCATCCTAGTGACGCATTTTGGTTCCCTTGTAAAAATCAAATTTTGAAAACATTGTGATAAATGGAGCAAATGCTCTATTTATCACAGTGTTTCAAACTACACAATTCTAAATGCTCCTTTTCGGTAGATTTATTCAATGAGGTTGGCTCGAAAAATAATCTAGTCGGGAGTGGGCTAAGAGGTGTCTCTATCAGGTTAAGGGTTAGATAATTACAGGATTTATACGCGTGCAGAATGACAAAATATCTAGTGCTTCGTTGCAACTTTTAACAATTTAACATGCATTTGCAAACAGTGTAGACCCATATCAGAGGACTTCTAGAGGAACCCGTGGTTTAGGTCTGCATCGTTTGTCATTCAAAACCATATATCAAGTTTAACCTTTCACTTAAATTGTCTCAATAGTTTAACACTAATCAGTCACTTCTTTACAATTCAGCTTCCAAAGGGTTAAATTGCTTGTTGCATCTTGTCTCGTAATTGATATCTCTTCAATAGCACAAAGGTGCCATTTTTTGAAGTAGTTAAATGCGATAATGATACACAGTAGAACCCCTCTAATGCGACCACTTAATAATAAACATGGCAGTCTTTATAAGCAGGCGGTTGCTTAATGCAGGACGAAAGGAGCTTTCTGTATTACTTTCGTCTTGCATTAAGCTACCACCTGTCTCTACCACTGTCAATTATATCTGTTTTTGTTGGTAGCATTAGAGGGGTTTTACTGTATAATTAATGCCCATCTAACTTGTATCGTTAAAACTGAACAACTAGTAGCAGAAGCAATGAGTATAACGTTCAGCCATTTTGGATAATTAGGATGCTGTCAAGATAATCTTTGTGTACTTAGCAAAACAGTCTCTAGAAGCAAAACTTAATTCAAGCTATTACAGGAAATCAATAATAAAACTTAATAAGATTTCCAATGAAATTATTTTTGTTTTTCTAATTTCTGAAGTATTAGTTTGCAAAGATACAAATATTAATCATTCAGACAAGTTTTCAATAGATTATATTAGGAATTATTTTCCTTGTATACAGTCGAACCTATCATGAGCGACCATAAAAAAGAGGTCTAAGTATGGGTCAGTATGCCAGGTGTTAGCTTAACCTATAACCTCATAGGCTATTTTTAGATCCAACCACTTTGAATAAATCTACCGAAAAGGAGCCTTAACAAGACAAAAGGATTTTTTTAGAATTTTGTAGTTTGAAACCATTGTGATAAATAGAACATTTGCTCCTATAGGAGCAGGCGCAAATGCTCTATTTATCAAAATTGTTTCAACAGGTGACTTTTTCAACAGGTGACAGAGGCGTCAAAAGGCGTCAATATGAGGGAATAGGTTAATGCAGGTGAAAAGTAATGCACCAAACCCAAATAAGAGCTTTCCGCATTACTTTTTCCCTGTATAATGCAACCACGTGCGTTTTAAGACTCCTATGCTCTGTAAATGAATGGCCGCTTAAGACATGCTCTACTGTATTTTTTTAATAAAGCGTGAAAGGAAAAGAGATCAACATTGCTCCACATTACTACAGAGTTTAGGAACGAAATATCCAAGTTTATAAACGTACTCCTCTGAGACGCATTTCGCCTTTATTCGTTGTGCTATATAAATTATTCAGAGACTGTTCATATCGCCATTAGCCATTGTTTCAGACATGAAGCAACATTTTACCGAATATAGCGACCTTTTCCACACAGAACACATATCTAGAGTTTAACACAAATGTATTGTACAGCAGAACCCCTCTAATGCGATCACTAAATAAACCCCCCCATTATAGTCTTTATAAGCAGGTGGATGCTTAATGCAGGGCGAAAATAATGCAGAAAACTCCTATAGGAGTATATAATTTCTGCATTACTTTCGTCCTGCGTTAAGCTACCACCTGCCTCTACCACTCTCAATTAAACCTGTTTTTGGTGGTCACATTAGAGGTTTTCACTGTGGTTGCATTCTTTGATATCTATAAGCATTTGCAAAATTGTTTTCTTCTTTTATTCTGAAAAAATGTTTTCTTCTATTTCTATCCAGATTCAAGTGACAAACAGTTTGGATCCTGATGAGACGCAGAGTTACTTGGTATCTCAATGAGATCCAGGCTGTTTGGTAAAGGTTTTAGGCTTCCATCCCATATATTGTACAGTAAAACCTCTCTATAACGACCACTAAATTACATCAAGTATTTTGTGTTAAAGGCAGGTGGATGCTTAAAGCAAGGTGAAACTAAAACAGAACGCTCCTATAGGAGAGTTCTGTTTTACTTTCACCTTGCTTTAAGCAACCACCTGCCCAAAATACCAACTAATTAACACAATTTAGTGGTCGTTATAGAGAGGGTTTACTGTAGTTACAATAGTCTTGCACTCTGTATACGTTAAACTGTGAAAACAATTTAGCTAAACTGAACCTGTATTTTGTTTCAGTGGCATCTAGGACGATGAAAACAGATTAAAAAAAAGTTATGACAATGTATTGTAATGTATTGTTGTGTGTTTTTAACCTGACGAAATAAATAAAAGCTTTTCTACTTGGCTTATTCGAGTACATGTATATTTATTGTGAATCTCGTGAAAAACGTTTGAAACACAGGTTATGATGATTTTACCAAAGCTAAATATATGATTCCTTTCAGTGACGTAGGAATATTCAACTTTTGACAGGTAAAAAAACCACTCTACAATGAGAGAAAGGAGAAGAAAGAATAAAACCTAATATAAGATGACATAATTTCAGGACAACCAACTTTCATTGTCTCGTGAAATATCGGGAACCTAGTGCAAAAATGCTCTTACTCATTCCTTACAATTTAGATATTTTCAGTTAACCATTTACTTAATGAATATTAATGCAATAATTAATGACTTTATGAATAGCAATTAACTTAATTGTTATAATGGCATATGCATACATATATATTTGGCAGCGACACGCTGCAGAACCAGATTTATATAGTTCCATAACATAAGCAAACAGCGGAGCCTGATAAGACGGCTCCTAAAGGAATCGTCTGATCTTAGCCTGTCCTGTTTGCGAATGAGTAAACACACTTATAATATATATGGAGAAATGGTTAAATAAGATTACGCAACACAATGGGGGTCTTTCTATTCTTTTTCATGTTTTTGACAGATGCAAATTTAAAGGAGTCGGCTTTTTCAAACAAGCATAACTTATGTAAGTTGTGTCCGAATTATACGCGAATTGCAGCATATCAAAAAGCATTGTCTCTGCGAGGAATCTGTGTCACAGTTTTTCGATATCTTGCTTCGATCGTCTAAAATCAAAAGAAACATAGCGGGAGGCAGAATTATAGGGGTCTTAAAAACTAAAATATTGCATAACTCCCTAACGGAGAATTTTATCAAAAATCTGTGACACTGTTCCCTGGACATGCTTATGATTTACATATTGGCCATTTACAATAAGTTTAGTCCAAAAGATAACTTTGTAATCGCTGTTTGAAAAAAAATCAAACTGGCACATTTAAATGAATCTCAAATGTACGTTGTGATAGGATTATCGATCTTTCTGATAAATAATCAAATAAATTAATATAACTAACCAACTAGGCTCAGAAAAATGGCTCTAGGTAGTTTTCATATGATTTTTCGATATATAGGGCTAAACTATCTCGCCACCTTAAGGTCCAAATGGCTTTCTCCCATGTCTGTGAGGAAATGCGATCAGAATGTTTAAAGTTAGGATAAAACACCGCGTTATTGGATTCTTCATCTGGATCCTAACCGTTTGCAAATGTTATTACAAAATCGCCTGGTGTTACTGAAATTCAAACTATTTGAGGGCATAAGCCATTGACATCGATGAATCAGACCATGATAAGAACCCTCTGATCTAGGTTTATGCTGTTAGCCTATGTCCATCCTAAGGAACGATTGGTACCAGTTGTTTAATGTTTATATTGTACGCAACACTACTATCCAGAACATAATGACATAGTTCAATGTGTTATATATCCATCGATGCCAATGGCTTTTGTTTGCTGTGTCCTCTAAACACGGACAATGGATGGGTTCCAGAATAATATGAGTATTAATGTGTTAAATTTGTTATTGATGAGTGGCAACCACTGAACGGTTTGTCCGTAACATAGTTGCTTTTGAATATTGCATACAATGCCATCAATGTTTGGTAAATCGTTGTTTACAGACTTCATTATCATATACAGAAACCTCTTTGATCATATAGTTTTCAAAAGGCATATGGTATGCGATTTTTAAATATAAAACAAAAACTCTTTCTACGCTATATCTTGCCTTACGTCATTTATAGACTATGTCGTACTGCATTTTATTAACTTAAGACACTGTTTTACTAAACACAAAGCTAAACATTAGACATAGTCTACCTCAGTCACAGTGTACCTCATATATAGTATACCCTAGACACTGCGTACCTAAGACACAGTGTACCTCTGACACCGTGTACCTTAGACACACTGCACCTCAGATAATGTGTACCTCAACAATACTATACCTATGAAACTATGTATCTCAGACAGTCACAGTATACCTGAACAAAGTGCTTACCAGACAACACATTGTACCTCACACACTGTATACCTCAAATATAATATACCTATGACACTGGGTATCTCAGTCACAGTATACCCGAACAGAATGTACCAGAATGTACATAATGTATGTCAGACAACACAGTGTACCTCATACACGGTGACAACATACATAGTTTACCTCAGATATTGTGTATTTCAGATATATTGCACCTCAGTCACAGTATACCTCTGACATATTGTACCTCGGACACAGTGTACCCAAGACATAGTAGGTATCCCCTAGACACAGTGCTCATCGTGTACCATCGACATAGCGTACTTTAAACACAGCTTATCTCTGACAGTGTGTGTCTTAGACGAAGTGTACATCCGACACAGTATATCTCAGACACACTGTACCACGGACATACTGTTCATCATGATCCAACGACGTAGTATACTGTAGACATAGTGTACCTCAGATAGTGTACTTGACACACAGTGCACATCAGTCAACACAGTGTAACTAAGACACAGTTAATCACAGATACAGTGTACCATAGACCTAGTGTACAATAGACACAGTGTACCCCAGCTATTGTTTATCTCAGACACAATGTACTTCTGACAAAGTGTATCTCTTACGCAATGTACTTAAGACATATTATCCGTCATACACAGTGTGCATATCAGACATAGTGTACCTCAGACAAAACCGTATCTCAGACAGTATGTAACTCATGCACAGTGTACCTCAAATATAGTGTACCTCAAACGACACAGTGTAACTCAAACACAGTGTACCTTAGACACAGTGTACCTCAGAATCATTATAATTAAAACACAGTGTATCGGAGACCCAGGGTACCTAAACACAATGTACCCCAGACACAGTGTACCCCATATATAGTGTACGGTAGGCACAGTGTACATTAGATACAGTGTACGTTCGGCACAGTGTGCCTCCAAAATACATAGTGTACCTCAGACATGGTTTACTTCAAGTATACTTTACTTCAGACACAATGTACATCAAACACAGTGTACCTCAGCAACATTGTACCTCAGGCACAATGTACCTTAGACACATTGTACCTCAGACACATTGTACCTCAAACAATGTGTACACCAGGCACAGCGTCATGCAGATACAGTGTCCCTCAGACACAGTGTACCTCAGACACGGTGTACATCAGAAACAGTGTACCTCGGACATAGTTTGCTTCAGATGTGAACTTCAGATGCTGTGTACCTCAGGCATGGTGAACCTCAGACACAGTGTACCTTAGCCATAGTGAACATTAGATACCGTGTACCTCATGCATAGTGAACCTCAGACACAGTCTGCCTCATACATAGTGAAATTCAGACACAGTATACCTCATACACAATGTACCTCAGACATAGTGAACTTCAGACACAATATACATCAGATTTCGTTAACTTAAGACACGGTGTTCCTTAGACATAATAAACTTCAGACACAGTATACCTTATATAGTGAACTTCAGACACAGTTCACCTCAGACACAGTGTGCCTCAGATATAGTGAACGCCAGACACAGTATACCTTAGACATTGTGAACCTCAGACACAGTGTACCTCAGACTTAGTGAACTTCAGACACAGTGTTCCTCATACATAGTGAACTTCAGATAAGTTTACATCAGACTGAGTGAACTTCAGACTATACATTATACATAGTGAACTTCAGACACGGTTCACCTCAGACACAGTGTTCCTCAGACATAGTGAACGTCAGACACAGTATACCTCAGACTTAAAGAACTTTAGACGCATTGTACCTCAGACGTAGTGAGTTTCAGCCACAGTGTGTCTCACAGTCAAACTGGTAGGTTTACTTCTCCCAAGGAAGGAGATCAGACTCATACGTGTATTCCATAAACTTGCATTCTCACAGAAAATGATAAAAGCATCACGCGGAGGCGAGAATTAAACTGCATTTAGATCCTTCTCTCACAAGTCAATATCCACTAGGGGATGGGGTATACATAATTTAGACTAACATATCCTGTGTTTGTGGGTGTTTTGTAATTTTTATACCTAAATTTGCCGACAACATATCTAGCGAAAAGAGGTGCGATTAGCATAATTTTATGTCTAGATTTATCAGAGTTGAAAGTGTCGGGCACTTAAAGGTGTTTCTTCTAGCTTCTAAACTATCAATGTTTTTAAAGACCGGCTTGAGTTCTTCCAAAACCGTTCCGTTTCTTAGGAAACAAATGCACAATCAATGTCATTACTTGTAAAATAAACGTTTCCTAAAATGTATTGTCTTTGCCTTTTAGTACACTTTATCACGCAAAGATAATTACAGGAACATGAAAACTTACACTTTTCCCTCGTATTTGAGCCATATAATTTTCATTTTTATGTGTAGACATTTAGAGTCTGTACTAGACAGTGAAATAATATGTTAGCCATTATACAGTACAACCTCTCTATAACGACCACTAAATTGTGTTAATCAGTTGGTATTTAGGGCAGATGGCAGCTTAGAGCAAGGGGAAAGTAAAACAGAACGCTCCTATAGGAGCGTTCTGTTTTACTTTCACCTTGCTTTAAGCAGCCACCTGCCTTTAACACAAAATACTTGATGTAGTTTAGTTTCCTGTAAACATAATGACTGCTTAAATTTCTTATTTGCTGATTTCCAATCATTTCAATAATTTGAAAAACCATTGATCGACTTTATTTTAAAATCTGCTCATATTAAACCACTTATATTTGTATATTGAATGTAAAATATTGATATGAAGTCACTTCTTAACTTTAAATGCAATTTTGTTTGAGAACCAAGAATTGGCTGAGATCATTTGGATTTTTTAAGAATACTTTTTTTGGAAGGGCAAAAGGTAAAACACCTTAATTAACTTAGTCCTCAGATTTGATCGAAAGGTATCCGTGCTCCACAACAACAAGAACATTTGAATCTGTATACAGTAAAACCTCTCTAAATTGAAATTTTGATAAAGAAGAACCAAAGTTTCTTTAGGCAGGTGGCTGCTTAATGCAGGGTGAAAGTCATGCGGAAAGCTCCCAAATACTACATTTAACGTTCGATCTAGAGGTTTTAATGTTTACTCTCTATAACGGAATTATCAGAGAGATATGTGTGCAATATAATAAACTTAAATTCAATCAATAATCAATGATTGATCCGATTATTTTCGATGATCGATTATGGAACTTAATCGAGATTGAAGCGTTTGTATGCTTATTCACCAGTTTATATTAACTTCAATTTAAATCGTGCATTGCATGATTTAAACTTAACAATGATTTCTAACTAATTTCCCTAATTTTACGATAAACACTAAGATGAACATCATCGTAAGTACTAATGTACGATAATCGCCACTACTTGGACGGTCAAAATTATCGCACATTCTAGTGCCTAGCAATAACGGCTAACATCGATCATCGTGTGTAGCAATAACGGTTTACATCGATCACCGTGTGTTAGAACTTCGATAATTTCAGTCGTACGGTCTTCCGGAAAAACGGGCCCAGTATACAATAAAACCCTCTGCACGGGGCGTTAAATTTAATATAAATATCGGCCTTGGAGACAGGTGGCAGCTTAATGCAGGGTGAAAGTCATACAGAAAGCTCCTCTGGGAGCTTACTGCATGAATTTTACACTGTATTAATCAGCCACCTGCCTAAAAGTATTTTAAATTGTTCTCAACTTGAATTCCGGTTTAGAAGGGTTTTTACTGTACCAGCATTTTGGTAATTCTTCAATCTTTCAAATGGCAATTTACTTACCACATGCACACTCTTACAAAGTAGATGCTTTCTACAGTGTTTCAATAAATGTTCAAATTCTTATACACCAATGCATCCCAGTAACAAAACAAAATAACCATATGCACTTGGTATTTAATCAAAAACAAGGATTTGAACCCTTATATACTTCCTTTGATACACATGGTTTGCACTGAAGCCTGCCTTTGATCGTTTCAGTTCAGCACAGAGTGCCATTTGGTTATTTGTCTGCTCAAAACTCTGATTATAATATCTATGTTCTCGAATGATTCTGGTCTGATACGGATTGAAGTTGTTTGGTTTGTTTAGTTGCTCTGTTAGCTATTATCTGAGAGGCAAATAAAGTCGGTCCTGTTTGGATGCATGGTTGCCTGCTCTTTCATCTGGATGAAGGATTCGTGTAAATTAAACAAAGAGACGAGCGAAGGAGACAAATAGCGGCATAACGGTTAAGATTAATCAAGCAGTCACGAGTTAAAGTGTGGGCAACACGCAATACAAAGTTATAGAGCGTACAAATACAGTGCCTTATATAGAATTGCTTATCTTGCGAGGCATAGGAGAAAGGCTTGGACGAATTGCAGCTTCAGTTTTATTGACTCCCAACTTAGTCATATATTTTTTAAAAAGAACGTTAAGAAGTTTCTTAAACCTCAGCTGAATAACATGCACATCAATGATCACTGGTGAAATGTTGATTGTCGCTTGAATTGATCCATTTGGTTTTTGATGAGCCATTTGAATTTCTAATACATACAGTAGTTTGTCGCTTGAATAGATCAATTTGGATTTTAATGAGCCATTTGAATTTCTTATACATACAGTATTTTAGGCCATATTTATTGATTTTTATGCCCCCATTGACGATAGTCAGGGGTATATTGTTTTTGCCCTGTCCGTTTGTCCGTTTGTCTGTTTGTTTGTCAGCAACTTTAACATTGGTCATAACTTTGAGCCAGTACAGATAGAGACTTGATATTTGGCATGCATATGTATCTCATAAAGCCGCACATTTTGAGGGGTAAAATGTCAAAGTCAAGGTCATCCTTCAAGGTCAGAGGTCAAATATATGGGTCAAATCACCGACTTTAACATTGGCCATAACTTTTGGACCAGTAGAGATAGAGACTTGATATTTGGCATGCTTGTGTATCTTATGAGGCTGCACATTTTGAGAGGTGACATGTCAAGGTTAAGGTCATCCTTCAGGGTCAAAGGTCAAATTGTCTTGTTTCTTTGTCTGTAACTTTAACGCAACCTTAACATTGGTCTTAACTTTTGAGCCAGTACAGATAGAGACTTGATATTTGACATGCATATGTATCTCATAAGGCCGCCCATTTTGAGGGGTAACATGTCAAGGTCAAGGTCATCCTTTAAGGTCAGAGGTCAAATATATGGGTCAAATCACCGACTTTAACATTGGCCATAACTTTTGGACCAGTAGAGATAGAGACTTGATATTTGGCATGCTTGTGTATCTCATGAGGCTGCACATTTTGAGTGGTAACATGCCAAGGTCAAGGCATCCTTCAGGGTCAAAAGTCAAATTGTCTGTTTCTTTGTCTGTAACTTTAACGCAACCTTAACATTGGTCTTAACTTTTGAGCCAGTACAGATAGAGACTTGATATTTGGCATGCATATGTATCTCATAAAGCCGCACATTTTGAGGGTGACATGTCAAGGTCAAGGTCATCCTTCAAGGTCAGAGGTCAAATATATGAGGGGGCATAGTGTTTCACAAACACATCTTGTTAAATTTTTTCCTCAAATAACCTCTTTTCCCTGCATTTGTAAATTGAGTAGACCTAGATCAAACGGTTCCATCTGATCAGGATCTGCTCTGTTTACATATGATGTTATAGATGTGTTTCTACAGAATTTCTTAAGGCAACACATTCCTTATGAAAATTAACATAAAGCTCAGCTAATAGATATTTATAATGTCATTATTTCTTACATGAACATTGAACAAGTAAAGGGTTAACCCTTTACTCCATAAATACCCCTTTGCAAACAGAGTAGACCCAGATCAGTCTGATCAGGGTCTGCTTTATTTGCTAATGACATAATAAAGACATGATTTTACAGTTTCTATCATGGCCAAAAATTCCAGTGTTGATGTGTCGGTATTAAGCTATTAAACTAAATAATATTCATGATGTCATTATTTCTTCTTGGATTAAACAACTCGATACTGATTCAATTAATGTATGGGCACTCGCCATATTCGCTTTACCACGTGTCTGTAACAGATAAGCAATATGTCATCGTTCTTTGTAAGCTACCGACTATTCTTATCCCTTACAACGCTGACGTTTCAAATGGAATATTCCAAACGTCACACAGGCCAAGGTTATGGTGAATATTTAGAGATTTTCCAAAGAAAAGTGCTACATGACAAATAGTGCAGACCCTGATGAGAGGGCTCCTCTAGGAGCCCTCTTATCTGGGTCTACACTGTTTGCAAAGGACATTAATGACTTGTGTCCCGCACTGTAACGGTTTTAAATGTCAATGAGAGGTATCTATGTTTAGTGATAAACCTTTAATTTGTCTGAGACTACCAATTTTGTCAAGAATAAATAAGAATACTGCAAATTATTGACTTGTTTTCGTCCGAAATCAACACTTATACAATCCCGGTCCATTTTACAACAGAGTTGTGTAATATTGATTAAAGACAACAACAAAACAACGAAAACCTAAAGCTAACAAAAGTACAAACGACTTTCGACTCAATTCCTTTTCGTCTCTAGCTGATAATTAACGTAGGCATGTGGAATATATTCAGCATTAAAGTTCTCCGGAAAATTGATGTGTTCTGAAATAGGAAACGGGTGTATAATTGCACGTTGATATGAACAACATATAGTATAATCCTGTCTTAAACAGTCATCAAAAAGAGGTCTAGTTAAGGGTCTGTAAGGCAGGTGGTAACTTAATGCAGGTCAAAAATATTGCATACATCATCTATAGGAGATTCCTGCATTATGTTTGCCTTGCATTATAGGGTCAATTGCTTACACATTACATGTAACTCATATGCTATTTTAGATACAAACATCTTTGAATAAATCTACCGAAAAGGAGCATTGACTAGAGAAAATAAACAGTTTAGAATTTTGTAGTTTGAAACCATTGTGATAAATAGAGCATTTGCTCCCATAGGAGAAAATGCTCTATTTATCACAATCATGGTTTCACAAAGTGACTTTTACAGAGTCGTCAAAAGTCGTCAATATGAGAGAATTGGTTAAAACTCGTATGGTCAGTAAATGAATGGCCACTTAGGACATATTCTACTTTTTACGAACGCCTTCTGACACTTATAGAACGTCTGGCAAGATGTGCCATTTCTCTACTTTGTTTAACCCAAGCGTTGCTATATTCCTTTCCGTCCAGCTCAAAAAAACTATATCCAGGGTTCCATTACACTTCCTGATGTTAAACAGCCGTCTATCATTCCAATGATAATAAGCTGAAAATAATTATTCTCAGAATCTTGCGCATACCTATTTAAGTGTATCCCTCAAACTGGTCACCTGTAAACGTGTCACCTGCCTCAGTGTAACATGCATCCCATGCTTACAGCTTTCTGAACAAACGTGACGTTAGTTCTCTAAACATTGGTAGTCTGCCATGGTTAGTTGACCATCTAACATGAATTTAGTAGGTTATGGCAGAGCTGCATTTCTCTAAATGTGATTTTATTTCCTTTACCGAACAATCTAGTAACGGCCGTACTTTTATATAACATTCTGATATTTTGCAAAAAGTTCTAGTTAAACACCCAACCTGAACATAGCGACTGATTATTTATTGAAAATAGGAGTCTTAAGAAACAGTTGGTTTCTTAATGCAATGCAAAAGTAATGCTTTTTATACTACTTTTGACATGCATTAAGATACCACCTGCCTTAAGTGGGCGTCACACTAAAGCGTATGGCACGAAAGTATGTGAACTTATGTAAGAAAAAATGCACGTACGCTTGCATAAGCAGACATACGCTAGGAGTAGGTTAGGCATACGTGGTATACGTTTCAGGTACGCTGCCATACGTCGGTGTACGTTCTCATACGCAGAGGTCGAACATAATTTTTAAACATGTTAAAAAAAGTTCAGCGTATACGAGCATATGAATTATACGTTACGCATACGCTCATCATACGCTAGGCACACGTTGAATACGCTAGAGTGTCGGTAAAGGTACGTTACTTATAGGTCAAATACGTTTCACATACGGTGACATGAAGGCGGGCAGTAAAGCAATCATATGGATAGCGTATCAGTAACGTAATTGTAACGTATGCCTGATGAATGACTAACGTATTTAACATATTTCTGGCTATCCATACGCTACTCATGCGCTCACATGCGGTAAGAATACGCTACTCATATGCTCGCATACGATACTTATACGCTGACATACGCTACACTGACGGTGACATAAGTTAACATACGCTCGTATGCGTTCTCTTGCGCTGTCTATACGCCATATATACAGTACACATGCGCTATTTATACGCTGCTAAAACGTTCATCGAAGGTAGTGGTGGAAAATTTCGATTCATACGCTCAAAAGCTGTGCGTATAACCGGTTTTTCGAAAACTTTCATACGCATGTCATACGTTCCCCTCATACGTTTCAGTGTGACAGGACCATTATAGACCCATAATTAGACCTCATTTTAAGGACCACTTAAGATATATTTTACTATACTAATTAATACGTCATTAATATACTACATTGATACACCCGCATGCTTAGCTAGGGAAAATGGGCACCTGCAGAAGCATTAGTCTTCAAGCCCTCACTATTGTATACTAATCGAAAGATAAACACGCGTTAGTGTTCCTCCTCTATCAGCCCTGTACTGTTGCAATATGCATTGCTTTAACCATTTCCTTCTTATAAACATACTTTAACGCATCTGCAAACAGAGTAGACCCAGATCAGACGGCTCTCGTAGGAGCCATCTGATCAGGGCATGCTCTGTTTGCTAATGAAATTTGATAGTTATGTTTCTGTACTTTCTAAAATGGTTACAATATTACACTTTCCATGATACATATTTTGTCCATGAATATTCAGTAAGTATTGAAAGGCGCCGGTGGTTCAGAGACTACCAAATCTCATCTCAGATTAAAAAAATGTATCAGTGCAAAATAGCCCATGAGAACTGATAAAAATACCACAGAATGACTCACTGCGACATGGTTGTTGCCATAGCAACCAACCGATTATTGAAAACACCCTTTAGAATCTGTTTTGAATACTTATATACATGTACCAACTTTATGAATAAATATATTATTACACATTTGCATTGGTATTTCGTCACTTAAATTAACTAATGCAAACAGGTTGGTCCGATAAAGACATGTTCATGTTCTGGTTGCCTTGGAAGCCAAATTAAATATATTAAAAATTAAATAAACATAGAACAGGGAAGGGGTTAGTGCCATTATTGTGTATTGCAAACCATGCGATGAAAAAAGCACTGTCGATTGAAATACTCCTAAATAGGAATTTCTTTGAACTCATGGACCTATCGCGCGATTCTAATTTCCATGCTGAGCTTCGAGTGTTTTGGGAGTATACCATCTGTAGTATTAAATATTCCTATGCTGAAAAAACGTCTTCGAAATTGTGGCGACTAAGCGGGTTCGACAAAGCCACCAGCGAAACGGTCTCCATGCAGTTACATTGCTTCATATTTCTCCGTAATTTGTATTTTAATGTTACAGTGACAGCATAATAGCTGTGTAATATATCAGCGGAATAACTTGATTCGCGTGTTTTATATTTTACTCCAAGAATAATATAACTTCCCCCATTATGGGCATTACTTATCTCATTTATATATGTTGTTACAGTAAAACCCCGCTAATGCGACAACCTAAAAGAGGTATAATTCTGGGTGCTAGATGCAGGTTGTAGCTTAATGCAAGGCAAAAGTAATGCAGAAAGATCCTAGAGGAGCTTTCTGCTTTACTTTTGTCATGCATTAAGCATCCACCTGCTTATAAAGACACACGTGTTTATTCATTAAGTAGTCGCATTAGAGGGGTTCTGCTGTATACAAAATAGGTGAATACACTACTTTGCCAATTAGTATACAATCAGAACTTAGATATTCTAACATGCAAACAGAGCAGATCCTTATCAGACGGCCCCCACATGAGTAGTCTGATCTGACTCTACATTGTTTGTAAAGGGGTATCTGTGGAGTAAAGGATTAAAAAGTAAAGGCCTATACTTCTCATTGCAATAACAGTATATCATCAAAAAATCAAGATTAAATTAATGAGCAATCGTTCCTATTTTTCCGAATTAATATAAGAAGCTCATTTAACCAATATTTTATAGCATCTCATCTGAATGTCTTTAGTTATTGATGAACTAAGTTTAATGACTTTCAAGAAATTAGGTTACGCCGACTCTTAAACCCGTTTTATGTTGACTGATTAAAAGGCGTACAATGGTTAAATTAAGCCAGTGGTGGTAAACTCTAGAATTATTGAGTAATTTTTATTTACAAGTTAGAGCAATCTTTTAAACAAAAACAGAGCATTGAAACTTCTGTCTTTAGAGATATGGTACAATTTTGTTTTCAGAGAATGGAATGTTGTTATTGAACATTTGTTTATCTGCTCGAAACTGTTTTGTAAGGGACATGAATTTGTTATAGATCAAAACAAAATCTTAAATCAAACAATATGCTGTCCGATATTGATAGAACAAAAACGAACTAATCAGAAGAATCTATTTTATTAACCTATTTGCTCCCACGATCCCATATATGGAACGTAGGCAAACAGTGTAGACTCTGATCAGACGCCGCATAATGCGGCGTCTGATCAGAGTCTACTCTGTTTGCTGATAGGAAATTCAACATAAAACAAGCCAGAAATGACAATTTAGACCAGACATCCCTTAGATAAAAGATAGACTAATCCAATACATAAGCATGGAAGAATCTACTGGGAGCAAATAGGTTAATATAGCAACGTCCGAATCGCTTTTGACATCTTTGAAAATAGAGTAGATCCATTTCAGACGGCTGCTGTAGGATCCATCTGATCAGGATCATCTCTGTTTAATTATAGATATAATTCTACAGTTTCTTCCTTGGCAAAATATTCCCATGTTTAAAACGCCATTGTAAAAGTTCAGCTAATTAATCTCCATGATGCCAAGTTAAACAGGAAAACAATGTTTACAGTGTTCGTGGTTCGGAAGCACGAACTGGATAATATACAACCATTATTTCAGTTGATACAATACAACACTCTGAATGCACCTTACACAAGGAGGAACCATAAATACGTCATTAGAAATGTCTCCTTTGTAAGTTTCCCTGCACTGGTTATATGCTACCAACAACCCTGTCATTAGCAAAGCAAGTTCGACGAGCATATAACAATCAGTTGTCTTTTTTTCACCGTAAGAACTTCAGACGTTAATGACAGGTCGTCTCCATATTGACAGAATAGTTGAACCAATAGTACCATAGTAAAACCCCTCTAATGCGACCAGCAAAAAGGGGCATTATTCACAGTAGCAAGGGCAGGTGGTAGCTTAATGCAGGACGAAAGTCATGCAGAAAGCTCCTACAGGAGCATTCTGCATAACTTTCGTCCTGCATTAAGCAACCACCTGCTTATAAAGACAGCCATGTTTATTCAGTAAGTGGTCGCATTAGAGGGTTTTTACTGTACATTGTTGAAAGCCGGAGTTTATTCTCGGACATGTAATAAATGCAATAGTAACGATATTGTGAACATGCTTTAACTTTTTCACCGTCGATATTTCCAAAATGTTTCACAAACAGTGTAGTCCCAGATCAGATACCATCTTCACAAGACGTCTACTTATCAGAAACCTCACTGCCTGTCTAAATTTTCTAGTTCTTTGTCTGCTGTTTATTCCTTTGACATCTCAATTCTTTATATCGGTGAAATGTTTTAACAAAATTGGCTTTCAGACGGCATTAAGATTTTCCCAGCCATCATGAAGATGGTCTGGAAGTACATGTGTGAGTCATGCAGGAAACACCACACACAAAAAACACAGCCTCCCGACCAGCACCAGTTGGTATTGCTAGAAACATTTCATTATATGGATCTTTGATTTGACTCTTACCCCATTTTGACAAAATAAAGTCTTCTCACATTTGGATAACGTGCAGTTTTGTCTTTCGATTTCGATTTAGCTTTTGAGAAAAAATTGACAGATACAGTAAAACCTCTCTATAACGGTATTGATTAGTTGGTAATTAGTGCAGGTGGCTACTTTCACCTTGCTTTAAGCAGCCACCAGCCTTTTACGCAAAATACTTGATGTAATGTAGTGGCCGTTATAGAGAGGTTTTACTGTAGTCAAACTGAATGGGTCCTGTTGAGAGGTCGAGCTACACGGTATCTTGCTTTGATCCTGTTGAGACGTCAAGATACGCAGTATCTCATATTTGCCCCAATATGTTTGCAAATGCGAGTCAGACCGCGGGTAGCGGGGTAAGATTAGTGCCTGTGATTTTGTAAAGGGGTTTGTCCCAATGCTCCATAAATGAAATCGTCTTGCATACATTTTAACCTCTCTAGCAACGGTTTGCAAAATTGCAAATGGACCCTCTCTAATGCATTTCCGGAATGAAATCTCCAAGTTTCACATAATTTAAGATGGACAGCTAAATTGTATGAAATAGCTCAAGTTTATGACTAACCTTAAGTGTGGTAAATTTGCGGAAATATCTATTTAGTTTAAACATGGCTTTCAGTGATTGGCCAGCTAATATGCTTTGAGCTTCTGAAAAAAAGACATCCATGTAGTAAAACAAACACCAAGATATACAAATTTCTTAACAACCTCAAGTTGGTCGCCTCCACAAGTAAAATATAGTTTTTTTATATTCGGATTTCTTACTTACCATATATTTCCTGTTCGGTTCTATTTTCTCGTTTCTATACAGGTTAGAGATGCATAAAAAGACCGCCGGTATCCCCACATTCTGATGTGCATACTGTAGTTTTGATTTTCACATGAAGGGGAATGAGTCATATCAAATTTGTGTTGGAATAGAGGGGAGGCTACTCAATTTAAAACATTAGAAAGCTCACAAATGCAAAAGTCAATGTCGTTTTTGCAACATGATTTATCAACATTTCTATGAAAACATTTAGCTTTAGACAATGGTCTGACAGAATATTAGGTTCATGTATGGTAAAAGTATCTACATTTTGCACTATATTGTCCGTCCATTCAAAATTCTCAAACTTGTTTGTTTGCACAAATCTAATAAAAGCCTCGCATTAGAATAGACCTGCCCTTTATCTTGTGATACTCTCTTCAAATTTACCTCTGCCAAATAGTCACCCGGCAGTACCCCAAAGATAGAAATATTATCGCCGACTACATAGTCAGGTGCATGCATCGGACAACATGGAATTAAGATCACCACATAAGATAACAGTTATTTCCATGTTGAGAATTAGGCTTACGATAAGATTTAACTCACTGTCGTAAGTATGTTCACCCAAGAACGCTTGTCACAAGCTTAACTGTGGAATAGCGTACGAAAGACAAAGGTATAAGTCGTTCTGTAGTCCAAGTAAATTGCCACTTAACCCATTCCCTAATATTGACGACTTTTGACGACTCTATAAGTCACGTTGTGAAAGCATTGTGATAAATAAAGCATTTGCTCCTGTAGGAGCAAATGCTTTATTTATCACAATGGTTTCAAACTACACAATTCAAAAGTTTTCCTTTTCTCTAGTTCATGCTCCTTTTCGGTAGATTTATTCAAAGAGGTTGTATCTTAAAAGAGCCTATGAGGTAATGGGTTAACTTCACACACATTATGTCACCTTCACATTCAGACAAATACCACCAGACGCTCGCTTGCTTGTTGCTAAGTTTTCAGCCCTATGTAACGCAAAGCATTCAAATTATCAATATGTACATCTGAAAATACATGTGTCGACGTTTCTGTAAGTAACACGATGTCATGCGTATCAAAATAGCTCTCAGTTCTGGAGATGACTGTCTATCTGTTCGTTTTGTACATTGGTAGGGCACAGTGCGGCGAGTCCCTCTGGTACCCGGCCTAACGGTCTGTCACGATTTCACTAACGTGTCTATTTATAACACTCAGTAAAACCTGTGCTCGCGACCTACTTTGCGACTACAGTAGTACAACGATCAGATGGCGTTGTTTACAAAACAGTGTGTATGTAAACACAGAAAATTAACGATAAGTATATTAAAAAATTTAATAACTGTGGCATGTATATTAGGATAGGAAGAAGTGGTGGAGCCACACAAGTCAACTGCCTGAATTAACCTATACAACATGTCGCAGTTTAATTTATCGTTAATTTTCTGCGATTACAGACGTGTTGTTTTGTAAACAACGCCATCTGATCGTTGTACTACTGTAGAGGGTTAATACACGTTTTTTCGGGCAATAACATCTGCAGTGTCCCGAGGGACTGTTGTTGGCCCGAGCCCGAAGGGCGAGGGCAACAACATTCCCGAGGGACACTGCAGATGTTATTGCCCGAAAACAAACGTGTATTAACGCTATTCTTGCATAAAACCAATTTTCCGCTTTCCTGCATCAATTTAATTCTTCAAAATACAAGCAAAACAACGGCAGCAAAACTATACACTTCTTTGACACTTCGTCGATTTATGCTGTTTCCGGGCCACTGTTTTCTTTTCGACGCCATTCATGATTGTATCAAATACCGTTTACACGGAATTTCATTCAATATGTCTATCACTAAAAACAGTTCATTGTCGGTGCTCCTGGAAATACTCACACCCCGGCGTTCACCTAGCTTAGGCCAAAACGCTGTAGCATTCGCGTCCATTGTTTACCTTAGGCCCGTAATAGGTATAATTAAAACCGGTCAACAACAGCGCGTGAGCACGAGAATCGCCTTGTTAATACATGGTCTAGCGGGACTACAACAGCACGTTTTATGCAAGAATTAGTATTATTATACGGGTGTATCGATTCAGGGCGCTTTTCACGTGCCATTCCCCTTGAAGATCGCGAAGGACTTCGCAAAGGTGACTCGACACGTTTGGGCTCTGTAGTTTTACTGTCTGTTTGACTACGCACCGGAGAATCTACACGTTTGTTTTATATAGATAGATTTATTTCAATATCGAGCAACAAGACAATAGTTAACAACACATACCTATTTTATAATTATAATAATATAAAATTTAGGCGATGATAATATATTTGCCACGGGATTCTCGGTTAAATGTGAGGACGTGTAAGAAACTAAGAACAGTCTAAAGTTTGCTCGGTTCTGCTGTCCATTACTGACACTGGCTGTGTAACTAACTGTACACATTGACCAAGCTGTGTGAATGCTGGATTGGAATACATTACCATAGGTGTGATATGGAAAGTATTTACAGTAGGCGACGCACGTGCAGACATACCGGAAATTACACTTAGCTGCTGCTGAAACTGCGAATGATTGAATTCTGGACTAAACGTAACTAGAATGTGCGGTGAGACAAGTGCAGGAAAAAAGTAAACGTGTGCTGTGTTGGATTAACGTGTTCTGGAATAGATGCATGCACGGGTTCTGTCTGCACGGGTAAGTCACTTTGACTCTGTTGCACGTTAAGTTGCTCACCACTAAGTTAACTGCTTCTCACGTCACTTGGGAATGATTGGGGTGCTTGCCCTTCTGAGATCAGAAAGGTAGGGCCATAACTAACGCTTACTAAATGTATGAGTCTACTAGCACGGGTGTACTTTTGCCATTCAGGGAGCTCGTCCTTCACAACACTACCGTTCTTGATCATTTTTGATGGGTACACAATGTAGATATTGTCATTACGCGACCCACGAGACTCATATTTCAACTGTTTCTACAAAGGTCATAGCTTAGAACGGGCATCCTGAAGTTCTTTTGGGCAATAATCTCTCCGGGTGGCTACTCTTCTCTTTATCAGTTCAATGTCACAGAAATCGCGAAAGTTCACTCTGAAGGGCCGTCGCTGGAACTGTCTATTTCCTGAATCAAATTATATGTGTGCATGATATACGCCTCTCGGGTCGATGTCAAGGAGGTTTGCAAGAAAGTTTCTGATTGACTCAAATCAGTTATCTCACTTGTTTTAGCAAATCCTCGAACTATAGGGCGACTTCGATCATCGGCTATTGTGACTACTGTTCAACTAAATGTTGATCGAACTGGTTAGAGGAAATGACGTCAGTTTGGTATCTATGGTCAGACCAATGGTTGTACTATGGTCGGACTAAAGTTGAAATTCGGAATACCTCAATAGTGGTTTTGCTACTTTTTTGTGAAGAGCGTGCTAGAGGAACAGAACCAAACTAACCAAACTTCAACCAGTTTGCGTTCGAACATTGACCGCAGTGACCATTGATTGATGATCGAAGTCGTTCATAAATTGTTTCTACAGGAGAGTTTTACAGGAGAGTGCCTCACTGTCTGTGGAATTGTACGCAAGTGTTTTATGAACTCTTAATTATTTATTACATCGACCAAAAATTCGAGTTTCTCGCCAACATATGCCAGTTACTTTCCAACAAATTCTAACTGCTAAATGCAGGTTGAAAGTCATACAGAAAGCTCCTTTAGGAGCTTTCTGCATGACTTTCACGCCTGCATTAAGCTGAATGTTCGGTTTTAGAGGGTTTTATTGTAACACATTACGTAATTTAGCAACATTAAACCCCGATGGCTGCCTTTAACTATTTCTAAAACTATTTTAGATCCAACTTCTTTGAATTAAACTACCGAAAAGGAGCATTGACTATAGAAAAGGAGAATTTCAGAATTGCGTAGTTTTGAAACTACTATGACAAATGGAGCATTTGCTCCTATGGAACAAATGCTCTATTTATCAAAATGGTTTTAAAGAATGAGTTTTGCAGAGTCTCAAAAAAGGCGCTAGTAGGAGAGAATTGGTTAATTACCCTACAGTAACTAATATTGATAGACTTATTAGCGATCATGATGCATGAGTAACTTGTGTTAATGTCTGAGGAAAATTACAATCTCCTTCAATTTTCAGATGATATAAATTCACTTAAAAGAGATTATAATCAATTTAAAAGATTACTTGCTGAATTTCATGGGATGGAATAATTTGCTTAAACTCGATTGATGATGCTAGTGGTATGTTCACAATGGAATACCGTTGTACGGGTATTCAGTGTTTGTCTTTTAACACCTTTGTCAATAGATACGCTTTCATACAGCGTACACCCAGATCAGACAGTTTCAGTAGGAGCTATCTGGCCAGGATATGCACTGTTTGCACTCAAATATAGTTTAACCCTTTCACAGTTGTATATTCATGTAAGAAATAATGACGTCATGAATATTAATAAGACTATTTTTTATAATGGCATATGAACACAGGACATTTTGGCTCAGGCAGAAGCTGTAGAATCAAATCTTTATAACACCATAAGCAAACAGAGAAGACCTGCGTTGTTTGCAGATGCGTGAAAATGCGCTTACATAAGGAAAAGGGTTAAGTTTGCAAAGAGGGTTGAGTCTAAATGATAAATGTCCATGGGGTATAGGATTAAATGAATTAATGTTAAGCATTCGTGTGGCATCTCAGGACTGACCACCGTTTTCTAATGTTTGCATACAATCCAGGCGCGGATTTAGAGGGGCGGAGCCGGCATACGCCCGCTAAAATTTCCCAAACAATTATTTTAGTAATATTTTAGATCTATATACAGTAAAACCTCTCTATAACGTCCACTAAATTGTATTAATTAGTTGGTATTTAGAGCTGGTGGCTGCTTAAAACAAGGTGAAAGTAAAACAGAACGCTCCCATAGCAGCGTTCTGTTTTTATTTCACTTTGCTTTAAGCAGCCACCAGCTTTTAACACAAAATACTTGATGTAATTTAGTGGTCGTTGTATCTACTAAAAATCAATAAAACAATTATTTAGTAGGAGTGTTTTATTTCCCTCGCCCAGTTAAGCTCTTATTCAACATGTATTACAAACACATTATTTATTTATGTCATGAAACATAAAAATCTACGCCCCCCCACCCCCTTCCAAAACAATTTCTACGCCCCCTAATCTGAAATCCTGGATCCGCACCTGCAAGCAATGCAAAATAATATTCGATACTTATTAAGAGGCAAAGGAATCAAACGGACCCCTTCTTTTATTGATAACCAGAAAGCAGTTATACAGAACAGAAGATAGATAATATATTATACAATTAATTTGACTCTGTTTTAACCCTGTTCTATGTGTATTCCAATTTCAATTTGAATATTCATGGACAAAATAGTTTTTTATGAAATATGGAAGGTAGAAAATTGTACCCATTTAAAAAGTAAAGAAACAGATCTACCAGATGTCATTAGCAAAGAGAGCAGACCCAGATCAGATGGCTCCTAAAGGAGCCGTCTGATCTGGGTGCACTCTGTTTGCATATGTGTGAAAAGGCGTTTATATGAAAGAAAGGGTTATACAGCATTTCTATCAGCGGTATTGATTTATCAAAGTCTCCAATTAGCACAGATGTATCGTACGATGGATAATCATATACTTAATATACCTTGTAACAGAAAACATACTAAACCTTTCGGCGCCGAATTTCTAATTTTCGTCTGCAATCCAATTTTGTTAAATCATTCGGATAAAAACAAGGAAATGAGATAAATAAATGCAATTGTCATAGGAACAAAGCACGTATATAGAAATAGAATTTAAGACAAAAAGTGAAGTACCTGATCAGACGCCGCCTTAAAAAGTCGGCGTCTGATCTGGGACTGCACTGTTTGTCGTGGTGCATTTATGCGACATTGGCGGTGAAAGGGCTAATGGATATGTGTTACAACAAAGCTACAGATAAACGTGCGCAATCAAGTACTAAAATCGTCATTTCTCCACCAAACCCTCCAAATCGTGTGACCACTCTTTAGAATCGTATCGAAGAGACGATTCTAAACAGTGATCACATCATAGAGTTTGTTGGAGAAATAAAGAAGTTATTCTTGAAAATGTTTTAATTTGCCCATCTTATCTGGACTTCTGTGTGTACAGGAATTATGCCCCCTAATAATATGTGGAAGACATATTGTTTTGTGAGAGCTGTCTGTCTGTCCGTCTGTATGTCTATCCGTCACGCTTTCTTGTCAGGGCGATAACTCCTATATGCCGGATGTAAGTTGGTTGAAACTTCATACATGTATATGGAAAAAGCATAACGAGAGGAGGCATCATGCACAATGTCCGTAACTCTGGTTTCAATGATATTGGAGTTATTGCCCCTTGTACATTTTTGAATTGAATCAATCGAGATTTTGCTGTATATAGGTATAATTCAGTGTTTGCCATAGCCAAAACTACAGTGTTCATACACCATAAAAATCAACTAATAAATTTTCATAATTTGTCATTATTTCTTCGAAATATTAATGAGGGTTAGTAAATGTATGTATAATCTGCTAGTGTTCTACTGACAATTGATATCTATCTGCTTGTTTATAACATGCTAGCTTCTGATTTAGACATACAATCCAAATTGGAGAACACGGAACACAAGAGATACTTAAAATTTTATATTTTATTCTAACTTTAACCGTGTCTTCCTTAGTCATGGCAAAAACACTTTTAACCTATATTTGCCCCGTAAATACAGTAAAAACCCTATAAAGCGACAAGCAAACTCTTATTATTGGTTTTACGTGCAGGTGGTAGCTTAATGGAGGTCGAAACTAGTGCAGAAAGCTCCCATAGAATTTTTCTGCGTTGATTTTATCCTGAGTAAAGCACCTACCTGCTTTATCAAGACACATATGCTTATTCAGTAACCCTTTCCCTGTTCAGTTCCATGTAAGAAATATTGACATCCTGAATATTTATTAGCTGAATGTTTGATAATGGCTTTTGTATACAGGATTTGTCTGGTATTGGTAAAAGCTGTAGAGTTGGGCCTATTATTAGTTCATAAGCAAACAGAGCAGACCCTGATCAGACGGCTCCTATAGGAGCCGTCTGATCTGGGTCTACTCTGTTTGCAAATGCATGAAAACACGTTTATACGAGGGAAAAGGTTAAATAGTCGCTTTAGAGAGGATGGGTTGTAGTATCAGCCGTACTAAACTATGTTATTATCATTTAATGCACCATCAGATAAACTACCATCGTTGTAATTCACCCTTTCATGACCATGTGATAATTATCTTCTAGAGCTTTTAGATTAAAAGGTGCTTAGTCTGGCCTGTAATCACAAGGGACATTTGCCGAGAACTAAACCATTACATACCATACGCTACTATACCTTCATCAGCACACTGATCTTTCATCTACAAAGTATCCTTTTTAAATAAAGGTGCGTTTGTTCTTGATAAAATACAATAAACCCCTCTCAACCGGAATTCTAGTAGAGAAGAATTAAGATACTTTTAGACAGGTGGCTGCTTAATGCAGGATGGAAGTCATGCAGAAAGTTCATAGAGGAGCTTTTTTGCAGGACGTTCACCCTGCATTAAGGGGCCACTTGTCTCCAAGATCGATATTTATACTAAACTTAACGTCCGGTTTAGAGAGGTTTTACTGTATGTAACAGTCAGATGTCATGATACGAACATAGTAGATTCCAGAACTAGGTCAATTTACCTCAAGGTTTCAGAAATCGGTAATTAAGTGCCTCCTGACAAATTTGAAGTAACTTAATGCATCGTATAATAGTGTTTTCTATTAACTTTTACTCCACAGAAACGTCTTTTAAAACCTTTGCAAATAGAGAAGACGCAGCTCAGACTGGTCCTGTAAGAACCGTCTGATCAGGGTCTACTGCGTTTGCTTATGGAATAATATTAATATGATTCGATAGTTTCTTCAATTACCCAAATTCCCTCTATTCACAGAAGGAAGAGTTATGACAAATTCGGAAGTCATTGAAACAAAATTAACGCATAAACTCAATAAATACGCATTTTAACGCCCTTGCAAACAGGGTAGATCCAGATCTTGTAGGAGTCGTCCGAGAGAGAGAGAGAGAGAGAGAGAGAGAGAGAGAGAGAGAGAGAGAAGCTATACATGCATGACACATTATTTGTTTTGTCCTAAACGCCCATTCCTTTATGGAATATTAAAAAGCAGATGGTTGCTTAATGCAGGGCTAAAATAATACAGGAAGCTCCTTTACGAGCTCTCAGCAATACTTTTTACCTGCATTAAGCTACCACATATCTCATGGACCGATAATTAGATCTTTTAGATGGCCGTTTAAGGCAGATTCAACTGTACAATATATATAACCCAGTATTTATATCCCCTAGGAACTTTCTGCATTGCTTTTTTCCTGCATTAGGCAACCACCACCTATGTACAAAATGCAAGAAGCTCCTTTGGAAAAAAAAGATGTCACTCTCGGAATTGTTTAATAGAGATAAAACGATATTCTATAGTGTGTTAGAATGACATAAACATTGCATAATTTGTTAACCCTTCTCTTCCTGAATTTTAAAATACATTTCTGCTTCTTTACCCATGACCTGTTGTATAATTACATATATCTTCAATGTGGACAAGTATTTCGCTGTGAAATCACTGCCGTGGAGTGCACTGGTTGCACAATCAACTTGTAAATAGTGCAGACCCTGATGAGACAGCTCCTGCAGGAGCTGTCTCATCTGGGTCTTCACTATTTACAGGTAGGTATATTGACGTGAATAGCAAGCGAAGAGTTAATAGAGATAAAACTATATTCTATAGTGTGTTGCAATGACATAAGCATTGCATAATATGTTAGTTATTGGACAACAGCGAATACATAATGGCTTTTAATAGTTCATTAAATTCCATTTAAATGGATGGCTGCTTAAAGTAGGCTCTGTGATAAATCATTGTCTTACGGACAAAGCAGACTGACGCCTTTCAGACAATTTAATGTCTTGAGAATTAATTGGTTTATGATTTTAATTATTTATACCTTTTAGCATAAATCATTATATTTAAGAAAAATACATACCTATGAGGACTTAAGAATATCTTGTCATATACATCTTCTAAATAGTATAACCTTTGCATTCATCCAACATAAATCTTACTGAAAATTAAACTCTTGTCTTAGATATAGTGTATCAATACCCTTCTCTTGCTGAATTTTAAAATGCATTTCTCCTTCTTTACTCATGTGTTCATGTCCTGTTGCATAATTACATATATCTTCACTGTCTACAAATATTGCTCTGTGCAATCGCTGCTGTGGAGTGCACTGGTTGCACAATCAATTTGTAAATGGTGCAAACCCTGATAAGACAGCTCATGCAGAAGCTGTCTCATCAGGGTCTGCACTATTTACAGGAAGGTATATTGACGTGAACAGCAAGAGAATGGTTAAATAGTTCACCACCGATGTCGCCGGATAGTGACCCATTGGCTTGCTGTAATGGGCAAATCTGCGATAACCTTAACCCTTTCTTCCAAAATACGCCTTTATATGCCTCTGTAATAGCCACTTCTTGAAACCATTGTGATAAATAGAGCATTTGCTCCTATAGGAGCAAATGCTCTATTTATCACAATGGTTTCAAACTACAAAATTCTAAAGTTTTCCTTTTCTCTAGTTAATGCTCCTTTTCGGTAGATTTATTCAAACAGGTTAGATCTAAAAATAGCCTATGAGGGAATGGAATACACACAGTGTGGATCCAGGTGGGACGCGGAGTAACTCAGTGTCTCATTAGGACACAGCGCTTGCGTATTAGAGAAGAAATGGGGGATGGGGCGGAGAGGGTCAATTCTGAAACTGAAAGCAGGCAGCATTATTTGCAGATGAAAATTGTTTGACACCAAAAGAGATAGATTTCTAAAACTAAACAATAGCCGGATGTGTCGGCGTACTATGGTAAACACACTATGTTGTGGCCACTCTTTAGAATCATCTCGTCGAGACGATTCTGAAGAGTGGTCATGACATAGATTTTGGTGTAGCAATAAAGAAGTTATTTATGAAAATGTTTTAATTTATGCATCTTATTTGAACCTCTGATAACAACCCATAAAAGGTTTGGTTCTAGTAGAATAGTAGTAAGCTAGATATATTGCAACAACATTCTTTTCATTTCGTTACCAACCCATTAATAGGTTTACTGCAACCAATGTTGGTTTTGGATTGTTAACAGCAAAATACGTTCGTGAATCAGTATTCAAAACCAAAGTTGGGGTAGCACCATACAACGTTCCTACATCCCATACAGAAGCAAACAAAAAAAATAATAAAATAAACGTTTGTTTTTGTTTTTCTTTAATTTTGCAGTCAGAATATTGATCAAACCAATACACCAACATTTGCCACATTTAACTCTTTTTGTGCCAAATAAATTTCGACTGCAAGCAATGTTGCATGCTTGAAATTTCAAAGTGAAATTTCCTTCAATTTCTTCTCTAAAATGTAAGTGTTATGTCAAACAGTTTGGTTGACGAGGCGTCGTTTACTTGACGTCTCATCAGGAACCAAACTGTTTGGTTGACGAGGCGCCGTTTACTTGACGTCTCATCGGGAACCAAACTGTTTGCAAAGGTAATCACAGACTCGTCCAATGTAGACGATCCCGTGAGTATCTGTCCCGTGGGTTCGGCGGTGAAAGAGATAATCCCACAGGTTGTACCGTAGTAGTACAGTAAAACCTCTCTATAACGGCCACTGAATTACACCTGGCCTCAGTTTCACAAACATTCTTAAAGAGGAAGTCCCTACATTCGAAGCGGTTCAAAAATACCTAAAAGCACATGTTTATATGCTGATAAGGAGATTATCGCAAGAAAACCTCCGAGGTTTCAGGTATATTCGGGTCTGGTTTTAGTTTCGTATCAGCGCGCGCTAATCTCGTCTCTCCGACCACTTCCGAAAAAAGACCGTTACGTAAACAATGGAGAGATCGGGTGATCAACGGCAAAACGCGGAAATTTGAACGGAAAAGGACGATAATACTTTGTTGTAGAATAAAAAATATAAGTACATGTATTGGTGAAATCCGTTCATTTTGTATCACAGGGGAGTTTTTCGATATTAGTTCAAATTGACAATCTTCATAATAATGATTGAGCATAACAAAAACCAAGTTTTATTATATTATTGAAATTATGGGTTCATTGTAGGGACTTCCTCTTTAAGTGATTACTTACATAAGCCTGTTATTTAAAAAATTCACAAGAGCACAACTTCTCATAAATTAGTGTTTATTGTGACACTGAGGGGTAAGAGGTTTGCTCCGTTATCATTTTAAGGACAAATATTGTACTTGTTAATAACTGAATGTGGTCAAAAGCAAAAAACAATATTTAAGAATTTGTAACAGACTTAAGAATTTTATCATATTCATTTTGGGTTTAATTAGCTGTTCCTTGCAAAGCCGTTATTTTCTAATAAAATATACAGAATATATCTAAGGTTTCTGTTAAGATACAATTACTTGACATATCTTCTCTAAATATAAGTGTAACACCCCTAATAATTCAAGACTGATATTAAGTACATGTAATTACTTAAGAATGTTCGTGAAACTGGGGCCAGGTATTTTGTGTAAAGACAGGTGGCTGCTTAAAGCAAGGTGAAAGTAAAACAGAACGCTCCTATAGGAGCGTTCTGTTTTACTTTCACCTTGCTTTAAGCAACTACCTGACCTAAATACCAACTAATTAACACACAGTGGCCGTTATAGAGAGGTTTTACTGTAATACAGAGTCGATGCTTACAACATGCTCCAACGACTGGTATTAAGATCAAACCCTTCCATTTCGCATACAGCAAATGTAGCCCAATAACAAAACAGATTAGAACGCAACTGCACTTCCTGTTCACTCAGACTAACAATATTAAACTCTTCTAGACTTCCTTTGATACAGTGCTGTGCAGTTCAAGTATTTGTCATCTACATTATGTTTGATCTTGTTCAGTGCTGAAAGTCATGCATTTCGGTCGTCACTATGTCTTCTCTTCCTCTTATCATGCTGTGTATGATGTACTCTGTTCAACTATCGGCGATAGCTTTTCAAAAGACATTTCCCGATTTATTTAGACGTGTTTAACCCCCTTTCCTTCATATAAACGCATATTCGTGTCTTTGCAAATTGAGTAGACCCAGATCAAACGCCTCCTGTAGGAGCCTATGGTCAGGGTTTGCTTTTTTTGCTTATTGCATGATATATATCGATTCCATAGTTTTGTCTAAACAAACACATCTTTAAACATTTTACATTAAAAAGTTCAGCTAATAAATATTCATGATGTCATTATTTCTTACACGAATATCAAACAAGGGAAATGGTTTATCCGATGACCGAGTGGCATACATATTGGACACTGAGGATGCGTCATGTTTCTCTGTGTCTCACCAGGACGCAATATGTCTGCAAATGCTGACCTGTTGTGTTTAGCAAGATAATGATTAACCCATTACCTCATAGGCTATTTTTAGATACAACATTTTTGAATAAATCTACCGAAAAGGAGCATTACCTTGGGAAAAGGAAAAATTTAGAATTTTGTAGTTTGAAATCATTGTGATAAATAGAGCATTTGCTCCTATAGGAGCAAATGCTCTATTTCTCACAATGGTTTCACAAAGTGATTTTTACAGAGCCGGCAAAAGTCGTCATTATGAGGGAATGGGTTAAACATTAATTCCATATATATGCATTTTACGGCTTTGCTAACACAGTAGACCGAGATCAGAAGGGCTTAGGCTCTTGTAGGAATGATTAGGGTCTGCTTCATTTGCTTATATAATAATATAGAACTGGTTCTACAGTCAGTTTCTGACATGGCTATATTTCCCTTGTTCTTGTGCTACTATAAATATGCAGTTAATTAATATTCATATAATCATTAGTTTACATGAATATTTATGAGTTAAAGGGTTAAAATGAAGAATCATTGAGCACTTGGCTGTATAGTGAGCCACACGTAATATGATGTCCTCTCATTGAGCCGGTGTCTCTTCCTCGTTGATACTGTGAAAGAACATTTTAAACCCTTTCCCTGTTCTATGTTTATTTCAAATTTCAATACCTACTGAATATTCATGGTCAAACTGGTTGTAATGATATGTGGAAAAGGGAACATTGCAGCCATATTAGATAATAAAGAAACAAAATTTTCAAATTCCATTAGCAAACAGAGCAGAACCTAATCAGACGGCTCCTGTAGGAGCCGTCTGATCTGGGTCTACTGTGTTTGCAAATGCGTGAAAATGCGTTTTTATGAGAGAAAGTGTTGAAGCGTCCACCAAAATCTATCCAAATCTGGGGTTTGAACTCAGATGGTAGATTCTGCATAACTTTCGTCCCATCTAAATTTAACCCTTTACGCCATGAATATTCATGTAAAATTAATGACTTCATGAATATTACGTAGATTGATGTTTTTACTGTCACATTGACACGGACAGTTTGGTCACAGTATAAGCTGCAGAATCATTTCAATCATAAGCAAACAGAGCAGACACTGATCAGACGGCTCCAATAGGAGCCGTCTGATCTTGGTCTACTCTGTTTGAAAAAGCGTAGAAAGGCGTATTTATGGAGGAAAGAACATACGGTTGATAGTACAGTACAATAATCATTGTCTCTCTACCATGGAAATACCGGTGTGGAAGAATTTATCAGACGTACAGAACAACCCGCCTATAGTAATGAACATTATGGCGAATTAATCTGGGGGTCTATAGCAGCATGTGTACGACGAAAGTAATGCAGAAAGCTCATAGAGGAGCTCTGCATAACTTTCGTTCTGCATTAAGTTAGTTACCACCTGCCTTAAACATTGTTCGCAATTAGAGTTACTATGGTGGTCGCCGAAGGCAGGTTCTAGATACATTTGATATACAGTAAAACCTGTCCTAAGTGAGCAGGGCAAACGTAATGCAGAAAGCTCCTGTATGAGCTTGCTGTGTAACTTTTACCTGCATTAAACTACCACCTGCCTTACAGACCAAACATTAGACTTCTTTTTGATAATACAGGTACTCCTTTACTACAACCTAGATAGTAGTCCTTGACCCGCTTGAATAAACTAACAAATGCCAGCTCCAATCAGGACCTGATTTTCCGGGTCTTTCAAGTTTTTCAGGAACTATTGACCCAGTGTCATGTCACTCGCTTTTGAAAAAAATATTAAACAAGTGTCAAACAGCTTATATCCTGACGAAACGCCGAGTTACTCGGCGTCTCACCAGGATCCAAGCTGTTTGAAAATTAAACGAGTACATGGTCGCGAATGGATTAACTCTTTCACCTCCATTGTAGAACTTGTTGTAATAGGCGAATCTGTGATTACCTTTGCAAACAGTTTGAAACCACAGTAAAACCTCTCTATTACGGCCACTAAATTGTGTTAATTAGTTGGTATTTAGCGCAGGGGGCTGCTTAAAGTAAGGTGAAAGTAAAACAGAACGCTCCTATAGGAGCGTTCTGTTTTACTTTCACATTGCTTTAAGTAGCCACCTGCCTTTAACACAAAATAAGTTATGTAATTTGGTGGCCGTTATAGAGAGGTTTTACTGCAGATGAGAACCGAGTAACTCGGCCTCTCGTTAGGATTCAAACTGTTAGCCATTCCATTTATGTTTTCGATGCGAAATTGAAGGAAAGTCCACACTGAAACGTTCTATGTTGAATATTCATTTAAGAGTATATGAGGGAAAGGATTAAAGCAGACGACAATATTTGCAGACGTAAATCATTTGGCGCCAAAAAAAGTGTCCCCGCACACTTTCCTGCGGTGATTAATTCTAGGTTCCAGTGACAATACACAGAGGTTACTAAATACAATGTAGTTAAAAAGTTATAGGAGGCGATTTCAGTGAATATTCTGGTATCTGAGTCCCTCAATGGGACGATGTATATCTATCGGCCGAATTGTACAGCGGTACATGAACACAGGATGTTTTTAATTGTTATTGCGTTTGCCCAGACTGTATAATCAGACCTTTATAAATCCATAGCAAGTAGAACAGACCCTGATCAGGCGACTCCTATAGGTGCCGCTGATCTTTGTCTGTTCTGTTTTTCTAAGGCGCGGAAAGGCGTTTATATGGAGTAAAGGGTTAAAAGTACAAGGCTGTATTCTGCTTGCACTGAATGTAAAAACAAGTAGGTGATACTGATGCACATTTAAAGTAGTGCTGCTGCAACAGGCTGGCATCAGGGTCTACTGTATGATGTTTTTTCCTATGTAACTCTGTTGTCACTGTGTTATATCGAATTTATGAAGATGGAAATATACAGGTTCTCTATGACAGTTCGGATACAGATCAGCCGCAAAGTGAATTCTCGACTGAATAGAATCAGAACCGATCGAAAATGAGCCCAGGATATTTTTTTAATGGGTATAATTGTTAACCTGTTCTCATCTTCTTTTTACCTTATTGTCATAATCGGATATACGGGCTCTTAAAGACAGTTCGGATCAAGGTCAGTCGCGAAGTAATTTGACGACTGAGCTTGGTCAAAACTGCACATTACCCGATAGGATTTACTGTATATAGCTGTACATTGTTCTTGATGGACTTTACTGATCCTCATGAGTTTTTTATACAGACCCGGAAGGACAGTTCGGTCACAGGCTAGTCGTGAATTAAATTGGCGACTGAGCAGGATAAAAATTGATCGACATCCAGATCAGGATATATAACATGATGGTATTTATCATGCTGTTCTCTTTGTTCTTTATGGAAAATATTCAGATATTCAAAGACAATTTGGTTACAGATCAGTCGCTGAGTAAGTTAACGATTGAACAGGGTCCAAACTGCATTAAACGAGCAGTTTGTCGTTGTTTCATTACAATGTCAGACAATAATTATTTGTGAAACGTGTCTCTATTTACTTGGTAGCTTTTTAAATATGCCTGCTCTCTACTATTAGTGCAGTTATATTGTATTACTACATGTACACTTGTTATGAACCAAGGTTGGGTGCCAGGCAAATTAACGATTGGACCAGGGTCAAAAGTGTTCCATTCTATTAGACCATGGTTAGCTAGATAACCTTTTAATGAACACTTTGTGAACCAGTTAACCTTGTCACAGACAGACCCCGATATACGTTTTGTACCCAGATTAGTCGTGAGTAAACCTGTGGCTGATCAGGAGCTAAAACGCTCATTATGTTTAATTTAGATGTGTCGTGATTAAGTTTTATTTTGATACCAATGGATATGTACACGTCATTTTTTTCCATTGGCGGTACTCTGACGACAATGGGGACCCAGATCATATCGTAACTATAATTTCGCAATAATAACGTCATCTACTACTGATATGACTCACTTGCTGTCGCTTAATTGTCAAGGTTTACGAAATAAACAAAAGCAGTGCAGGCTTCAACAATATTTACTTCAGCAAAAAACAGACATAGCATATCTTCAAGAAACACATTTCACTCGGGATATCTTAGATTCTGTAAATGACAGCTTTACAGGCTGGCATTTTTATCATTCTTACGGTAATACAAATAGTAAAGGATGCTCTATCCTTATAAATAAAAATATAAATAGTAATGTGCTAAGCCATCACAGTGACACTGAATGACGATACGTCCTTGTCAATATAGAATTTCACAATAACAATTACACACTCTTAAACATATATGCTTTTAATGATAAAAAACAACGAAAATTGTATTTTAAAAGAATTAATGACATTCTAGAAAACTGCGCTGAAGGTATCATTATTTTAGGCGGAGACTTCAACGAAGTTATGAATATATCCGATAGGGTATCACAGTCAATTGTAAATAAAAAAAAATATCTCTAAAAGTTTGTCTGATCTGATTAAACATTTTAAATTAACTGACATTTGGAAACAATTTTGTAACAATAAACAGCAATTCACATGGCGCCGTAAGAATGGTACTGAAAAAAGTAGAATTGACTTCTGGCTTATAGATGAAAATATAGTGCCATTAGTATTCTCAGCAGATATACGACCGGCTTTAATTCAAAGCACAGATCATATGGCAATTTCACTTAAATTAAAGGCATCTGCTAAAAGAGGTCAAGGTTTCTGGAAACTAAATAACTCATACCTAGAGGACGACTCATACTGCACACAAATAACACAAATTATTAAAAACTGTATATTGCTAGATATCCAAAGCCACCAATCGAAATGGGAAATATGTAAATATGAAATCAGAAAGAAATCTATGCACTTTTCAAAATTAAAAGCAAGACAAAGAAACAACCACCTTCAAAACTTGGAAAAGCAATTAAATGAACTATATGCATGCATTAATAACAATGACACAATACAGAATAAAATTAATGAACTAGAAAATGAAATAAAATCAATTTATGAATTTAAAACAAAAGGTACACAAATACAAGGTACACAAATACGTTCAAGGATTCAGTTATTAGAAGAAGGAGAGAAAAACTCGAAATTTTTCACAAACCTTGAACAATCAAGACAAAACAAAAAAGCCATTACATCACTTATAGTTAATAACAAACGGTTAACAAATCAAACTGATATATTAAATGCAGAAAAAGACTTTTATCAAAACCTATACACTTCTACCAGTGGCAACATTAATTACGAAGATTATCTGGACACTATAACCTTAGATAAAACTTTAACTAACACTGAGACAGATCTATGTGAAGGCTACTTATTGAACGAAGAATGTAAAATTGCCGCTTATGAAATGAAAACAAACAAAAGCCCATGGCCAAACGGTCTTACTGTAGAATTCTACCAAAAGTTCTGGAACATTCTTCAGGAGCTATTAGTTAATGCATTAAATGAAGGTCAAACGAGTGAAAACATGTCTAGAAGTCAAGGGCAGTGTATAATATCTTTAATCTATAAAAAATCAGATCCAGAAAACCTCGAAAATTGGCGCCCTATTTCTTTACTAAATGTTGACTACAAAATAGCAGCTAGAGTACTTGCAAAACGCCTCCAAAAGGTATTACCTAGTATAATTAGCTGTGACCAACAAGGTTTCATAAAGAACAGATACATTGGCTATAATATCCGACAGATCCAAGATATTATTGACTATTCGGAAACCCTTAATATTAAAGGCGCGGTTCTCTTTTTAGACTTTAAAAAAGCCTTCGATACTTTAGAGTGGAAATTTATGTTTAAAGTCCTCCGGAAATTTGGTTTCAAAAGTATCTTTATAAAATGGGTCAACATATTTTACAACAATATAATGTCGGCAGTTATTAACAATGGGTGGAAATCTGAATATTTTTACACAAAAAGAGGAATAAAACAGGGATGTCCTCTCTCCGCTCTTTTATTTGTTATTGTAGCAGAAATCTTAGCATCTAGAATTAGATCATGCCCAGAACTAAAAGGGATAGAAGTTAAAGTAAATAATGTAAAACACACTATCAAAATATCCCAGCTGGCTGACGACACAACACTATTCCTAAACGATCAAAAAGAAATACCTATTGCTATTACGCTGGTTGAAGAATATGGAAAATATTCAGGGTTAAAACTAAATAGGAAGAAAACAGAAGGTATCTGGCTTGGAAAGACGAAGCACACAGACGAATATTTTGACATAAGTTTTAGAAAGGATGGGGTAAAAGCACTCGGAGTTTATTTTGGGCATGATATTAACTTCTGTAATAATAAAAATTGGGTAGAAAAGATTGAAAACACAAAAGTACAAATAAAGCATTGGAATTGTAGAAAATTAACATTCTATGGAAAAATTACAGTAATCAAATCACTGCTGCTTCCAAAATTTACGTATCTCATGCAATCAGTTAATACTCCAAAAACTGTTATTAACGAACTGAATACATTATTTTTCAAATTTCTTTGGAATAATAAGTCCGAAAAGGTAAAACGAAAGACCCTAATTGGAGACAAAACTAAGGGTGGGCTCAATATGATTGACGTCGAAACCTACTCTAAATGTATGAAAACAAAATGGGTAAACGCACTTTTAGATAATTCATTTGCTAACTGGAAATTAATACCAGAATATTTTCTTAGTCAGTATGGATGTAAGTTTTTAATCTTTAGGATGAACATAGAAAATATTAAAGCGCTTCCTCAGGCACGTTATACTTTACCCTTATTCTATAAGTCCGTTCTAGAGACATGGTTTGATATAACGAATGCCAAATGCATACAAAAACCTTCTACTTTCTACGAAATTCGCAAGCAAATTTTATGGGGTAATCGTTACATAAAACTAAAGTCAAAGAGTCTTATATTTCATACTTGGATCAAAGCTGGATTGATATTTGTAAATGATATAATAGATGAAAATGGAAACATTAATACCAGACAGATATTTGAAAAACTAGCTGAGAAACAAAACTGGATTTCAGAGATTCATCAAATTAGAGCAGCAATACCAAAAAGATGGCAAGTTATTCTTAAAGAAAACGATTCAATAAAAACAAAAGTCCGAACATCTTATTGTGTCCATATATGTGCTAACAGACTACCATTACACGAGCTATCTAATAAATTTATTTATCAATACCTTGTTAATCGTAAATTTATAAAACCATACTTGCATGGGTATTGGGATAAGCTCTTTAATGTTAATACAAATTTGGAAAAAAACTTTATACATTCATACACAAGGATCTCATAGATAACAGAGTAAAACAGTACAGATACAAATTAATAAATAATATAATAGCAACGAATGAAAATCTATTTAAGTGGAAGATAAACAACTCCCCTGACTGTATATTATGTGGAAACATAGAAACAATTGGACACTTTTTCGTTGAATGTAAATACCTACACAACTTCTGGAGTACCACACTTAATATTTTTTAAAAATGCGGAATTTCCAAACATCTTAATAAACTACAATACATTGTATTAGGTTATAAAGTAGATGTGATAGAGTACAACTCCATTAATATATTGTTATCATATATAGGTTTCTCGATATATAAGGTTAATACTTTTGTAGCAACAGACGGTCTAAAGTATGTAGTATTAATAGAGTGCTCAGAGATGAGCTCTTTTTGTTAATAAAATATAACAGTAAGTATCGCATTCCATGCCAACTTCTAGTAAAGTTCCGCAACCTTTTGCCTCTTTAATATGACGATGATATGTTTAATTATATTGTGTCTAATATTTTCTGTAAAACTGTGAAATGTTTTCTTTGCTCTTTTCTGTTTGGTTTTTATACAATGCTTGTTATAATTGAAAAATAAACGGACCGACAATTGTCGATTCCAAAGAGAAAAAAAACCTGATGCACTGGGACAATAAATTATGGAGTAGTATAGGCGATGCATTTGCCTTATATGCACTACTGGGTACCGTTTTACTAACGAACTTACGCTAGCGTAAGTCTACGAACGAAGGAATTTTGACGTAAGTTACGAAAATCGCGTTTTACTAACATTTGCGTAGCTACGCTAAAGCGCAAGTTCTTGCGTAACTTTACGACAAGAAAAACCTTGCGCAAGTCGTGCGTAAATATGGCAGCCTTTCTGTCGCCTCGTCAGTGTGCTCCGAGAATTTTTGAAGAAAGACCGCAATTACTGAATGATCTCGGCGAGAAAGAGATAATCGGTAAGTAGACCTACTGTCGACTATCTTCTGAACATATTGAACAAGTTTACGGGCTTATTGCAGAAGTAGTAGAGCCCAAAACCCGTAGAAACCACGCACTTTCTTCACTGACCAAGGTTTGTTTATTTGTTTTATTTATTCTTTACTTTGCCGAATAATTATTATATTATCATTGTAGTTTTCACGTATATACGTACAGATAGCCAACTGTGCTTAACTTGGTTATTTCCCTTCTCCTACGACCTTGGCCTTCATAAGTTAACATTTGTTTATTAATCAAACGTGTTTGTTAGGCGTGTAAAATCATTTAACTGTACTGTAACCAATGAATTTCGATGTTCAGTAGTAACACCTACATCAAGACGATTGGATTTAGATATATGCTTGTGGATCTAGGAATATGGATAAAGGATTTGGAAATGTAGCATGTCTATCTGAATCAACTAACCCACCCATCAAAAACCCACTGATATATTTATTTGTTTGTGGCTCTTTGTTATTTATAATTAAGTAGCACTTACAAATAATGTAAAAGTGGTGAATGCAGCTAGTAGCATAGTTTCAGCTTTGGAAAAATGAAATAGGATCCACGGTAAGAATAATTAGTTCTGCTGTCATCATCTGTTTTGCTTATTTGTAGTTGCTGATCACATTGCAATTCCTTGCAAAATCAAAACTCTATAGTGAAGGAGGACTTACGCATGGTGTGTCGAAGAGGGGAATGTGGAATGACGCATGACAGGTAATATTTTTTCTACAGTAAATGGTCCCTTGTCATTCGGTTTGATAAAGGTGGAATTACAGGTTTTTGGCACGTGTTACTACCCCCCCACCACCACCACCACACACACCCTCCACCCCTATAAAACCCAAAAAAATAAAGGTCATCATATCCAAAAAACAACAACAATGCTTTAGAACATAGAATGACAATTTAATATCTACATCTACATCCACACTGTTGTCAGGTTGCTCATCTATAGGTGGAATGACGTATTTAAGAACATAGAACCAGGGTTACAGATAAAGGGAGTATTGGGGTATTTACCCAATTAAAATTGTGGAAAAAGCAATTGTTTTTCAAACAAATGAGTAACACAAAGCAAATAAATGTAGCAAAATACCCAATTTTGTAAAAAATCAAGGAGTAAATACCCAATTGCATCAAACCCTTATCTGTAACCCTGTAGAATGTCAATTTTAAGGTAGAATGACACTAATTATAGCAGGAATGGCATACTTTTCAGACATTATAGCCCATATGTACCATATTGGAAATGTAATGACACTGTTGTAAGGTGGAATGACACAGATTATAGGTAGAATGACATACTTTTGAGACATTGTAGCCCCTATACCCCCTTGGACAATGGAATGACTCTGTTATAAAGTGGAATGACATAGATTATAGGTGGAATGGCATACATTTGAAACATTGTATTGACTATTCCCTGTAATTATGCCCTTTGGGAAATGGAATGACTTGGTAAGGTGGAATGACACTGATTATAGGTTGAATGACATGTTTTTGAGACATTGTAGCCCCTATACCCCCTTGGACAATGAAATGACTCTGTTATAAGGTGGAATGACACAGATTATAGGTGGAATGGCATACATTTGAGTCTATGAGACATTTTATTCCCTATAAATATGCCCCATTGGGCAATGGAATGACATTTTAAGGTGAAATGACATACTTTTGAGATATTATATACCATATGCACCCTTTAGGAAAGGGAATGCCACTGTTGTCAGGTGGAATGACACTGATAATAGGTGGAATGACATATTTTAGAACATAGAATGTCAATTTTAAGGTGGAATGACACTAATTACAGCTGGAATGACATACTTTTGAGACATTGTAGCCCCTATATGCCATTTGGAAAATAGAATGACCCTGTTGTAAGGTGGAATAACACTGATTTATAGGTGGAAGGACATACTTTTGAGACATTGTAATTTTAGCCCATATCTGATGAAACCAAATTTAATAAGAATGAACATCAAAAAAACACTGAATATACTGTAAAATCCATGTATCAACCCTTTTCTTCATTCAAATGCCTATTCATGTCTTTGCAAACAGAATATACCCAGATAATATTGCTCATACAGAGGGTCTCCTCTGTTTGCTATACATGAAATTCTAATAGATCAAAATCTACACTTTTTACTAATTCCCAAACTGCATAAATCTGGGTCTACACTGATTGCAAATAACATTGCATGTGTATCTTGTGATTAAACTGTTAGCCAAATTTTCCAATATTTGTTGTTCTTGATTACAATAAAAAATAATTTATGATGTCCGTTGAAAATTAATTCACAAATTACATGGGAGTTACTGTTCTATACATGTTTGGGAAACCAGAAAGTAGGTATTTCTTCAGAGTTCATTCTTTTCATGATATGGGTCTACACTTATTTATTTATTTATTGTTATGTTGATGAAACAGAAACTGAAAGCTGGTATGAAATACAATAAAACCTCTCTAAAGTGGGATTCTAGTAGAGACACATTCATAGGATTTAATGTTATATACATGTTGATGAAACAGAAACTTTAAAAGTAAGTAGTTCTTCAGAGTTTATCAAAAGTCTTTTCATGTGACTTGATGAACTCTGACGGGTAGTAAGTACCTGCCCATACAACTTGTCAAACTCCTTTGAAATACAGTAAAACCTGTCTAAGCCGATTTCTAGTAGAGAATTTAGATACTTTTAAGCAGTTGACTGCTTAATGCAGGGTGAAAGTTATCCAGAAAACTTCTAGAGGAGCTTTCTGTATTACTTTAACACTTGTATTAAGCTTCATCCTGTCTCCAAGACTGAGATTTCAAACATACTTCATTGGTTTCATTTTCAGATGTTTGCATAACAACAGAGGCTTCCTTCAAGTTACCCCAGAAAATGCAGCAAAATTGTTTGCTGTTTGTGCCAAATTGCATAGCCTGTGCATTAGAGATGGGATGAATTTGGAGATAAATGACAATGTGGAGGAAAACAATGACAATGATGAACAGTTTGAAGATTTACATGATGGCGGTGCTGTCATGATTTGTGATACATAATTAATTGCACAATATTAAGAACTAGAAATGACTAGTGTCCTACTGTCCTAATAGATATTGTCTGATTATTAGTGTGCCACAAATTATGTGTGTCAAACACCTCATACACCAATTTGCAGATGTTTCAAATTTTCTCTTCATGCATTTATGCTTTGCTTTTAAAGGATCTCCTTCCTTCGGAATTAAATTATACAGATGAAAAACACTGTTTGAATATGCTGATAAAGGAAGGAATTTATGTAGCAACCATTTTTAACACAGTTTGAACTTTTCATCACTATAAAAGCATTTCAAGGACAGGATATGATTTTGCACCAAAGGTTCATTGATCACTTCTTTCAATGTTTACTGAAAACAAGCTCCCTAAATTTAATTGGTCCATTTGGATTGACTGTGTGTAAAGATTGCCTCCAACAGATTGTATTGTCTCTCCAACAATGGGAGAACAGCTTGACTGTCATCTGAAACAATAGAAATGATTTCATCACAAAACACTATTTACAAGTACAATTCTGCTGTTAGAATGCAACACTTAATATTAACCCTTTCCCTGTACTATATTTATTCCAATATTAAATACCAACTGACAGAATATTCATGGGCAAAATAGTTATAGTGAAATATGGAAGGTTGAATGACCATTTTAGAAACTAAAGCAACAGATGATTATGAGATCTATAAAATTCCAGAATCAAACAGAGCAGACCATGATCAGGTCATGAGATGTCTTCTACTATGTTTGCAAATGTGTGAAAAGGTGTTTATATGAAGGAAAGGGTTAATCTGTAGTTAGATGTCACTTGTAAAATAAAATGATAAGAGAAATATAAATTGACATGATAGGTATGGACTATCCTTAACCTGCTGAATAATTAAAACTGTCCCCACCTTGATGTATATTAAGTTATTAACTAAACAAAGAAAACATAACAAACTCTGATCAGAGGGGTTTCCCAGGAATCATCTGATATGGATATACACTGCACATCCAGTACTGATTTCCAGCACTTTAAGGATTAACTCTTTAACTGAGAAATGATTATGAAATACCCCACCACACTGCAAATTGGTGTATGCTATTTACTGATTTGTTACTTAGGCAGTTTATTTCAACTTAACACATTAGTAAAATGTAAGAGTTTAAATAATTCAAACATATCAGACCCATATTAGACTACCTATGTGTTAACTGTCTGGTATGGGTCTAATCTGTTTGTCAAAGTAAGAAAAATAATTGCTATTAGTTCAGTGGTTGAGAATATATTTAGGAACTTACCATTGCTGGTCACAACCTCCCAAATCGGCCACTGCTGCCTCACCAATCACCACTAACATCTACAATGAAGATGTGTTTTATACCTCAGTGTTTATTTACTAGAATGTTACAATGTTGAAATTTAATAATTATCTGAACAAATGTATAAAGTTCAGCTTACTGCTACTGTTTACAAACAAACGATATTATATAAATATAAATTTTGAGCAATCGTTGTCTTGATTATTTAATTACAATTCCTTCAATAATGCACACTTCATGAAATTCCAACATTATAGCCCAAGAACTGTGTGACAGAAAAATATAGCAGTTGGTTTCGGATTGTTTATGAGTGCATGAGAAGGTCTTTTTGCAATCAGGGTTTCATATTGCTACAGTGCAGTCTGCTTTGAACCAGGATTTATTTAACAAAGAGTCCCCAGTCGTCAGATACTATGATTTTTTAAGCGGTAAACGTTCGCATTTAAATAGGCCGATCACTACATTATTAACGATCGTAAGCAAAAAGTGTTTTTTTTTTCAAACTTTACCTGCTCGTTGTCTCCAAGCAAGCTGAATCATTCTCCTTTGCTGTTAAACATATTGACAGCCTACCCTCGATATGCTGCCCTTAACTCCGCAAACGGTTCTGTAGACCAATTTTATTTTCTCGGTGTCTAGCTGGCAGTCATCAATATGCATACAGGATACGGTTGTTGACATGTGATACCGATGACAGGTGCTCGCGTCATGAAAATATTACCTCCATTTGAAGAGTTACGCACTATTCTTACGTACGCAAATTCCGCAAGTTACGCAAGTTTAGTAAAACGGGTTTACGAAAATCGTAAATCTGAACGTTAGCGTAAAGTTACGTCGAAAGTTACGCAAAAACTTACGAATTGTTAGTAAAACGGTACCCAGGTGAATATGTGATCACTTTTGCAAACACTTTGGATTCAGACGAGACGCCGAGTAACTTGGCGTTTCATCGGGATCCAAATTGTTTGATATTGTTATTCTGGTTTTGGTGTAAAAAAAAGTTAGAAACTTCAAAAAATTAAAATTGAGGCAGATGACAATATTTGCAGACGACGCTTGCTCAGAGTGCAGAAGGTTGAAATCGCATCATAATGTTTCACGGGTGTCTCTGCAGTCTGTAAGGTGTCTACAGAGTCAATGATCTGCGCCACTTTCTAGAAGTTTAACCGTTAGCGTACCGAGAAAATTCTCCTTCGCACAGATTCACCACTGGCATGTTGACTCGATAGAGATGCCTTTGGATGCCTTTGCAAACATAGAAGACCAAGATCAGACGGCTCCTCTGGGAGCCGTCTGATCAGGGTATGCTATGTTTGTTTATGAAATAATATAGATCTGATTCTTCGAGGTCGTCTGGTCTGGGTCTACTCTGTTTGTAAAGGCGTGAAAATGCGTTTATATGTGGCCAAGTGTAAAACGTTCACACAACAAGGTCATTGTTCCATATAAAATAAACCAAGTAACACACTGGCATCCAAGGAACCCCTTTAATGGTAATTTGACAAATAATTAAGAAATTTCAGATTCATAAAAGTTCCTTAGCTGATCGAAATCCATTTTTATGGCATTTTTATGACAATCTGAAATGAGATAATAACCGCAAAATGGCACCATTAACTAATATTGTAAGAACTAGGCCAATAAACAATCAACTCTTTCGCTGTCAATGTCGCATCTGTGATTACCAATGCAAACTGTTTGGATCCAGATGAGACGCCGAGTAACACGGTGTCTCATCAGGATCCAAACTGTTTGTTACTATGACCATGTTTTTGAAACAAAAATGAAGAAATTAAAAAAATAAAATAAAATTGTAGCAGACGACAAAGTTAGCATACGACAACATTTGGTAGCGAAAGTATTAAACGGATTACGAGTATCGACCTTACCGTACATGGAGTTTATCCCTTTCCTTCATTAATATTCATGTAAGAAATAATGACGTCATGAATTATTAATTGCATTAATTTGTCATAATAGCACATGGACTAAGAAAGTTTTAGCTATTGCAGAAACTGTAGAATCATATCTATATTACACTATAAGCGAACAGAGCAGACCCTGATCAGACGGTTCCTATAGGAGCCATCTAATCTGAATCTACTATGTTTGCAAATGCATAGAAATGCGTATTTATGGAGGAAAGGTTTATCATTTGGAAATTTAGCTCGTTGTGTTTGTTGAAAATGACTATCAGTAGTATTATGCGGAACGTGCTGTGGGTGGAGGCATGCATTTGTTTTGTTTGTTGTAAAAGCGCCAAATTACTACAGTAAAACCACTCTAAATCGGAATTTAAAATCAGGTTTAACCCTTTCCTCATATTGACTTTTGACGAGTCTGTAAAAGTCACTTTGTGAAACCATTATGATATATAGAGCATTTGCTCCTATAGGAGAAAATGCTCTATTTATCACAATGGTCTCAAACTACAAAATTCTAAAATGTTCCTTTTCTCTAATTAATGCTCCCTTTCGGTATATTAATTCAAAGAGGTTGTATCTAAAAATAGCCTATGAGGTAATGGGTTAATGCCGGTCTGTAAGACAGGTGGCAGCTTAATGCAGTGTGAGTCGTGCAGATAGTTCCCAAACTTTCATCCTGCATTAAGCAGTTACTAAACACTTCTGGACTAGAGGTTGTTTACTGCATTCAGAAAACTGTTTGGTTCTCCGAAATAAATGATTAGGAGCTTATGCACATGTATTTTAGTCTATAATAACTGTAAAGCCCTTTGGTGAACTCATTCAAAAATGTATTTTGAATGAATTAAATTATATGTTTGTTGGGTATTTCCGGAAGAATATTTCGTCAATGGGACCTCTGGAAATTAAATTGCGTAGCAAACAATACAGACCCTGGTAAGAGGAAGTCATCTTGCGGGGATCTTTACTATTAATATTTATGTCCCTTTTAAGGGATTTTAGGCATACTTGAGTCAACAACAAAGCAAAGAATGTGCAACAATTTAGATCTTGATCAAGCGTCGAGCGAAACGGATAAACATGATCTCCCTATTCTATATTCATATAAGAAATTATTGACAAAATTAATATTTATTAGCTCAATTTTAATAATATAAACTTTTCATAGGATGTGTTTTGCTTTGACAAAAACTATAGAATCAGATCTATACCATGCCACAGGCAAACAGAGCAGACCCTGATCAGACGGCTCCTATATGAGCCGTCTGATCTGGGTCTACTTTGTTTCCGAATACGTGAAGGGGGTAATAAATGACAAAGTCGCCCAGAGCATGTAACTCGGAAAATGAAATACGTTCACGAAAGGATAAGATATTTGTTATTATCAGAGTTACCTAGCAACAGAAGTAATTGCCGCTCGTAATGGTTGGCAAGGTCACCATTACCTCAGATTAAACTGTGTTTGTAAGTATGGAACTACTGCAAAATTCGAGATCTTTGCATATGAGGAACAATTATCTAAATTATTCAAATGATTTCGGTAAATTATTCTGAATGAGCTGATTTGCAATGCCCTAGGCTACAACCACATGAATAAGAAAGCTTCACTGAAACTTTACATAATTCGTATCTCTCGTAATGAGTTAGTCGGTGCGACCTCTTTGGCATTTACAAACAGTTTGGATCCAGCCGGGACTCCAGGTAGCTCGGCGTGTCATCAGGATCCAACCTGCTTTAATATCGGCCAATAGTTCCGCTGAGTCCTGAACGAAACGGAAATAGTTAAGAATTACAATACAACAGATCGGAATATTGTATACAGAAAGCAGGATAAGGATAAAATGGTCGTCCTTTCGAAAAAAACAAAATAAGTAATTTATAAAGCAAGATAAATGGAACTTTATTTATAGTCGGGTGTTACAGAATAACATTAAACATTAGCTAGAAGCTATTTACCGACTAAAAACAAATTGTTTCTTAACCCTTCTCCTGCTGAATTTTGAAATACATTTCTCCTTCTTTACCCATGCCCTGTTGTATAATTACATATATCTTCACTGTGTACAAGTATTTCACTGTGCAATCACTGCTGTGGAGTGCACTGGTTGCACAATCAACTTGTAAATAGTGCAGACCCTGATGAGACAGCTCCAGCAGTAGCTGTCTCATCTGGGTCTGCACTATTTACAGGTAGGTATATTGACGTGAATAGCAAGCGAAGGGTTTACAAAATACATTAACCAACTAAATACCTGCAGATAAGAACATGTTAGAGACAGGAATAGCTATAAATAAATAATACATCACCGTTTTGATGTTTAGTTATTTATTAGGTGTTGATAAATTGATTCTAGGTGAACATTGCTGTCTGTGAGTTTGCTTGACAATAAAACATGTCAAGTGATGCTCAGGAGATTGACGTTAGAAGCATATCTATTTGTTTACATGAAACGTCGTTTTTATCTTGTTTTTGGAAATCTCATGTAACCGGGTCTCTCTGAGAGAAAGTACACCCGTTAGCTGTGGGGATCGAACTCGAGACCTTGAGATACCTAGTCAAGCACTCTACAAGCATCGCCATAAAAGCCGGCTTGCACAGCAAGGCTGTACAAGTGTTCGAACAGGTAAACTGCACCCAGTGACATACTCTCCCATCAAGTTGAAATTCGTCTTGAATTTCTATGGGTACGCAGAACAATTTGCAATGACTCCGGAGAACAAATAGTCACGGTCCGCCGTTGGGCGCCAAATGTAACCGGGTTTCTCTGATAGAAAATATACCCGTTGGGTGTGAGGATCGAACTCGAGACCTCGGGATTCCTTGTCAAACACTCTACCGCATCGCCATAAAAGCCGACTTGCACCGCAAGGCTGTATAAGTGTTCATACAGGTAAACTGAACCCGTGACACTCATATAACTATCTAAATGCGGGATAGTCTAAACGCATTTCAGAGGGTTCTTAGCGGAACTCTCTGGTCAGAGCCTTCACTGTTTGTCACTCAAAATACGCTAGCAAGTTTGAGCCGTTCATACCGAGTGTACTTTATAGTTAAACAGTGAGGTTGCAGACATGATGTACGTGGTATAATTGTTCGCTTCAATGTGAAAGGTGGCGCATTTTTGACTTGCAATTGTTGTTTTCTGCTGAGATTTGACACTTTAGTCGTATAACGTCATGGGATAAAGTCATGTAGAGTAATGGTAATGTTCAGCAAAGATGGCTTAACCACTGCCAACGCTTCCGGTTTTACCGTATTGTCCGGGAAAAGTATTTTGTTTTATTAAAAAGTCGTGTTAGAATCGAAATAACAAATTTGTAGCTGTGTATTATGTAGTAGTGTTTATTAAGAGTTATACATTTAACGATTAACCCATTCCCTCATATTGACGACTTTTGACGACTCTGTACAAGTCACTTTGTGAAACCATTGTGACAAATAGAGCATTTCCTCCTGTAGGAGCAAATGCTCTATTTATCACAATGGTTTCAAACTACAAAATTCTAAAGTTTTCCTTTTCTCTAGTTAATGCTCATTTTTGGTAGATTTATTCAAAGAGGTTGTATCTAAAATAGCCTATGGGGTAGCGGGTTAAGAAGCCAGAACGAGCGTATCGAGTGATGACTTCTTAATTGTTAAATTCTCTCTTAATAAACACTAACGTAGAGTTTGGCACGCCCTATTATTACGTCACACTGCCATAATTGAAAGCCCACACAAACACTCGTAGTATGACTTCCAAAGTGTTACCTCCCTTTCATTTTGTTGTTGTGTGGTGAAACAGTTAATCAAGTCAAGAGTCAAGTCAAGTAAAGTAATAGTTATTTTTAAAGTCGGGTTAACAAACAATTAGCACAAAGTGCATAATGAAACACATGTTCTGAAGAGCTTTTAAAACCGACTTACATATATATGCATGGTGAAAGATATTCATAGTAGTTTTACATAAAACACAAAAGTTGCTATTTAATGCAATCGGTGTTGACCAAAGACCATGTAGTTTTAGAGGCTTTCACTGATAAGACCCAGACCGTAGTAGTACGACGAGTCGAGCTGATTTATCTCCCGCTGGAATTTACCGACCTCTTTTAGCGTAGGACAATCAAGGACAGACAGCAGACAGACGATGGCAATTTAGAAAGCAACTTTATGCATGTTTACTGCCGGGATGAGTACCGTCTCTTTCGACAAGGTGCTAATATCAGTGTTTTTACATCCACGAAAACCGATAAAAAAGTCTCTCAACCGGTGAGTGTGTACGTAGTTACCCGTCGATGTTGTCCCGTTGTAGATGAAAAAGGCCGTTTTTGTATCACAGCGTGCTTATTTCTTAGAGAGGGTTCAAACACTCGCAGATAATGCTATTATCCTGGTCTTCTTTACACAGAATTTGATTTAAATTAAGCACTTAGTTTAGAAATTAATAAACATCTTCCCGGCTATTTAATTTAGCGGCTTGCACAAACCGGAACCGGAAGGTGATTCTGAATTGAATAGTTTCGAGTAAGATTTTTCGCGTAAATCTATTTTGAAGGTAAATGTTTTAGAAGGAGACTCCGTCGTCAGGTTTTTAATATCAGCCATCAGTGGCTGATAGACTCTGAGGAAACGCCGTGTCATCCTATAGGTCAGTACTGAACGCTTCTAAAGACCGATGTAAGGTAACGTCAACAAAGCTAGAAACAATGAAGGAAATATATGTTAACTACACATGTAACACATTTCAGCAAACTGTGTCTCGTTGTGTATTATGTACGCATGCTATGGTTAAATGTGTTCAAGAATTTTGTCTATGAACTATTCGTATTTAGGTTTAGGATTACACGGCGTTTCCCCAGAGTCTGCCAGCCACAGAGTGCTGATATTAAAAAAACTGACGACAGAGTCTCCTTCTAAAAACATCTATCTTCAAAATAGATTTACACGAAGAATCTTACTCGAAACATCGAAACTATTCAATTCAAAATCAACGTGACTTTCTGTTTCCACAACAACAAACACGACCTATATTTGGAAGTCATAACTAGTACGAGTGTTTGTGAGGACCGTCACTCGCTACGCTCGTTCTGGCTACTTCATCGTTAAATTATCTCATTATTACATAATGCACCGCTACATATTTGTGATTTCTTAAATAACACTTGGTCACACAAATATTAAGAAAGACAGACAGTAAAAATTACATCTATATTAAGTCGTAGGCAATCAGGGCACACCCTGATCAGACCACTCCATCTATATTAGAAAATAAAATATGGAGGAACGGGTTAAGAGCAATGTGATGCTGGATGTGTGCATTTCCTTGTATAGACACCATAAATATAATGCGTTGTATAGATGTATAGATGTACAGAAAACTAATACAGTAGAACCCCTCTAATGCGACCACTTAATGAATAAACATAGCGGCCTTTATAAGCAGGTTGCTGCTTAATGTAAGACAAAAGTAATGCAGAAAGCTCCTATATAAATTTCGCCCTGCATTAAGCTACTACCTGCCTCTGCCACCCTGATTTGTGCCCCCTTTTTGGTGGTCGCATTAGAAGGATTTTACTGTACAACACAGTGCCAGCTGCTCAACCCCTTACCCCAACAGCACCGGCCGCGTGGCTCAGTGGTAGAGCGTCCGCCTGTGGTACGGAAGGTCGTGGGTTCGATCCCCTGCCGCGACAGACCAAAAGTCGTTAAAAGTTGGTACTAGTAGCTCCCTTGTCAACGCTCGACATTAAAGGTGTAGTTCTAGGACTGGTCGGCCCGATGTCAGGATAATGTGACTGGGTGGGGGTGCCCTTGCCATGTACCTGCGGCAGGGGTATTCCAGTGAGGCAACACTATAACTTGTCTCATGCGGGTGCCGTCTGCAAATAACTGAAATACTGTTGGTCGGACGTAAAACCCAACTCACTCACTCACTTTACCCCAACAAAGACTGGGTCTTTCCGTACTGTCATTTGAAATATCATCAATTGACAGTTTAGAAAGAATTCAAAGCAACATACTGTCTCAAAAAGATCTATGGAGGAAAATAGACAATGAAGAAAATATTCCAAAATAGGGAATTAATATAATACATAAATACTTGCAGTTCAAGTATTTATGGAGGATAGACGTCATGAAACGGTCCGTGGTTTCACGCTATCGGAATACTTCGTGATTTTCCGAGCTTGCCGGGAACCGCCGAGAAGTAACGATAATAAAAATTGATTGTAGTTCTCACATTGTTCATAAATGAACATTTAGTTTGCTTCTAACGACAATGTGGGCGAATTGCAATACGATTAAACTGATCTACTTTTCGGAGGGAATAAAGAATAACAACACTGCTAAAATTTCATCGCCGATTATCTAAGATATGTGAGATATGTTATACAATAGCATTAGCCAGCGTGCTATGTTGTTTATGAAATATGAGGACAAATAACTGTTTCCATTTGTTCAAATTTAAGAGAAATAATGCATTGAATCAGCAAAGTCAGAACTTTTCAATCCGGTCATGATAACAATGCATTTATCAGTAGCGTTTCTCATGTAGGTTTTACAACCAGCAGAGATAAAATGCTAGTGTAAAAGGTTGCTCAGCGGAAATTACAGACCATTTTGCTATGTAAGTTATTACTTTTATTGATTTAGTGTTAAAGCAATGCAAAGATACGAGTTGTAAGAACATTTACAAATGTACAGTCTGGTTGAAATTATTTAGGCATAGTTTACCTTTTTGTCCCCCTAAGCAAATTATTTCTTCACAAATAACCACCTACTACATTTTCTAGATTCAAGCTGTAATCATTTCACCTAGCAACATGCAACCAGGATGGCATGCAGTTAGGATCCTGATCAGACGCCGAATTATCTGGATCCAAACTCTTTGTATAGGTAATCACTAATCACTCATTCAATCGCAGCATACTAAATATTAACCCTTACAATGCTGAATTTCCAAATGGACTTTTCCAAAATTCAAACAGGTCAAGTTTATGGTGACTATTTAGGGATGTTTCTAAAGTGAAGTGTAACATAATAAACAGTGCAGACCCTGGTGAGAGGGCTCCTCTTGGAGCCCTCTCACCAGGGTCTACACTGTTTGAAAATGACATTACTCACTCGTTTCTCGCACTGTAAAGGTTAATAGATGGCATATTTGTACCAAGTGACCTTAAATAAAGATACAGTAGAGCCCTTGTTAAGCGGCCATTCATTTATTGAACATAGGATTCTTAAAAATCAGGTGGTTGCTTAATGTAGGACAAAAGTAGGACAAAAGTAAGACATAAAGAGGCTTTCTGTATTACTTTTGACCCATAAATAGACCTCAATGAAAATATTAGAATTGTTTAGTTTTTAAACCATTGTGATAAATAGGAGCAAATGCTCTATGTATCACAATGGTTTCAAGAAGTGACTTTTACAGTGGTGGAGAAAGGCGTATTTATGGAGGAAAGGGTTAAGTGAAAGTGCCTTACTGACAGTGTTACATATGTGCTGATCAAAAAACGGTCAATGCGAAAATACACCCAACCTAATATATAATGTCTTTAGTGTAAAGCAGATTGTAATATTTGTAAATTCAATAAAACCCCGCTAAACCGGAGTATTAATAAAGAACAATATCGGTCTCTATATGCATCCTACTGTTTAATGGAGGCTTAATGTCATAAAGAACGCTCTAAAAGCAGCGTTCTACACGACTTTCATCTGCATTAACCCTTTCGCTGCCAATGCCGAATCTGTGATTACCTATGCAAACAGTTTGGATCCAGATGAGACGCCGAATAACTCGGCGTCTCATCAGGATGCAAACTGTTTGTTACTGTTACTATGTTTTTGAAACAAAAATGAAGAAAATAAAAAAAAATGAAATTTTGTAGCAGACGACAAAGTTAGCAGACGACAGAGATGCCTCCTGTCAGAGACCAGACCGGAACTGATGCCAATTATAACGCATCTTTATTTATTTACGTAACGTTACCCATTTTAGGAAAAGTTTCTGCCCTCCAACTTCATTGTTTTAATTTTTTTCTAAGCTAAATCAGAGATATATACATGTATTGATATGCCTGGCTAAATGTTGATGTCGCATAGATTCGTTTTTTTTCTCATTTATACTTCATTTCTCTCAGTTATGTTTACATTTCGTGAACCTATAAAACAGACTTGCAAAATTTACAGCTTGCAATTTTCACAGTACACAACCTAAAAAATGCAAGTCTGACCGGAAACCGGAAGCGGAACCTGCAGATTTTACGGACTTGGTGTTTTTGCCGTCATATTTAGAGGGGTGTTACTGTATTGTACCACGGGAGAATGACAATACAGTAAAATACCTCTAAACTGGAATCCTAGTAGAGAAGAATTAAGATACTTTAAGGCAGGTGACTGCTTAATGCAGGGTGAAAGTTGTGCAGAAAGCTCCTAGAGGAGCTTTCTGAATGACTTTCATCATGCATTGAGCTACCTCGTGTCTCCAAGACCGATATTTATACTACATTGAACGTCCGGTTTAGTGGGATTTTACTATATATATATATATATATTACCCCATAAATACACAGAGCAGATCCTAGTCAGACAGGTACTGCATGATCTGTTTACTCGGTGTCCTCTCTGTTTGCAAATGTGTAAAACTGCGTCTGTATCTGCAAACAGCGAGTATCTGCAAACAGCTTCGATACAAATGAGACGTCGAGTTAAACGACCTTTCACCAGGATCCAAGTGTTTGACACTTCGTCAATCATTTCTCAAAAAGGTTGTTCGAATCGGAACAAGTCAAAATAGCACCAAATCTAAATTTCAGCAGGGATTATACTTTTTACATCGTGGTGTAGGGTTAATGAAAAACCGATAAATACAAAGTCGAGACATTAACACTTTCCCTCATATTGACGCATTTTGACGTCTTTGTAAACGTCACTTTCTGAAACCATTGTAATAAATAGAGCATTTGCTCCATAGGAGCAAATGCTCTATTTATCACAATGGTTTCACCACTACACAATTCTAAAATAAAATCCTTCCCTCTAGTTAGTGCTCATTTTCGGTAGATAATTATATTCAAAGAGGTAGGATATAAAAATAGCCTATGAGGGAATGGGTTAAAGCAAATAATAAAGTACCCTTGTCCATCTCAATTGTTTTCAGTTAAAGACTCGAATACTAATTGCCAGTAGTAAAGGTATGTCGTTTTATAATGATAATTTTAAAAGTCGCATTGAAAGTTGATAGGGTAAAACTCTTCTTAAAGCGACCATCAAAATAAGGTCTAAATATTGGTCTTTAAATAAGGTAGTAGCTTATGCAGTACGAAAGCTTAACCGAAAGCTCTTGTATGAGCTTTTACAGTATGTTCGTCCGGCATTAAGCACCCACCTGATTTTAACCCATTCCCTCATATTGACGACTTTTGACGACTTTGTAGAAGTCCCTTTGTGAAACCATTGTGATAAATAGAGCATTTGCTCCTATAGGAGCAAATGCTCTATTTATCACAATGGTTTCAAACTACAACATTCTAAAATTTTCCTTTTCTCTAGTTAATGCTCCTTTTCGGTAGATTTATTTAAAAAGGTATGGTCTAAAAATAGCCTATGAGGTAATGGGTTAAAGGCACCATTGTTTTTCCCATAAAGTGGTCCTTTAGATGGGGATTTACTGTACTTTCATTTCATTTCATCATAAAATTCTACATCGTATATTACAAGGCACAGGGTAACGTATATTATACATAATTACTTGTTGCTATTTTATTTGTCTTGTTAGAAAATGAAAGTGATATTCACATACAGCGCAAGATTATGGATTTATTATACGTATTATGTACGTACATCTGAATTCAGGATATTACTTTCAAATTACGGGACTAGTCTGTGTGACAAATTGGCCTGGACGGTTAAAGAAATAACCTTATTACATGTGTGCGTGGCCTAATACTCATCGAATCTAGAAATAACTGCATATCTGTTATAGAATGCTTCTTTTGAAAAGTATGCCCTTTCTTTCGAATTTCAATAGCGGTCAGTATATCTCTAATTAATGAAGTTTTCGAACATTCATTAAATCGCAACTATAAATGTGTTCCAAACTATATAACAACTAACTGTGTAGCTATGATAATGCATATAATTGTGTAGCTACATAACGGCATATGACTGTGTAGCCATGTTATGTCATGTAACTGTGTAGCTATTGCAGGTCATATGTCTGTGTAGCTATGGTAAGGTCCATGCCTCTGTAGCTACGATAGTGCCTATGTACATCTATGATAGGGCCTATGGATGTGTAGCTATGGTAAGGCATATGCCTATGTAGCTATGGTAAGGTATGTGACTGTGCAGCTATAATAGGGCCTATGACTATGTAGCTATGGTAAGCTAAGATAGGGCCTACATTGTATGTGTAGCTAAGATAAGGCCTATGTGTATCTATGGTGGCGCCTATGGCTATGTAGTTATGGCAAAGGTTGTGACTGCGTAGCTATAATATGATGTATGACTGTGAATATATGGCAATACCTTTGACTGTGTAGTTATGATGTGGCCTATTTCTGTGTCGCTATGACATGGCCTATGAATGTGTAGCTATGGTATGTCCAATTAAGAAATGAATGACGTGCTTCCGGTGTTCATGAGGTTATGCAACGCATAGCTTTACGAGCAAAGTTAGTGAAGCCCGAAGGGCTTCACGTGAATCTTTGCTCGTAAAGCTATGCGTTGCATAACCCATGAACACCGGGAGCACGTCATTCATTTCTTATATTTATATTCCATTGTATTTTTTATATTTAAGAAATGAATGACGTGCTTCCGGTGTTCATGAGGTTATGCAACTTTCTTTTTAGAATAAGGTTATATAAGGACGTTGCAGGGCGAATGTAAATATTGACTGTTGTTATGGAGTGACCTGCGTAGCTATTGTAAGGCCTATGGTTGTGGTGTGACCTATGATGTGTATTTATGGTATAGTCTATGACTGTGCAGTTATGGTATAGTCTATGACTGTGTAGTTATGGTATAGTCTATGACTGTGTAGTTATGGTATAGTCTATGCCTGTGTAGTTATGGTATAGTCTATGATGTGTAGCTATGGTATAGTCTATGACTGTGTAGTTATGGTATAGTCTATGACTGTATAGTTATGGTATAGTCTATGACTGTGTAGTTATGGTATAGTCTATGACTGTGTAGTTATGGTATAGTCTATGACTGTGTAGTTATGGTATAGTCTATGACTGTGTAGGTATGGTATAATCTATGACTGTGTAGTTATGGTATAGTCTATGACCGTGTAGTTATGGTATAGTCTATGACTGTGTAGTTATGGTATAGTCTATGCCTGTATAGTTATGGTATAGTCTATGCCTGTATAGTTATGGTATAGTCTATGGCTGTGTAGTTATGGTATAGTCTATAACTGTGTAGTTATGGTATAGTCTATGACTGTGTAGTTATGGTATAGTCTATGGCTGTGTAGTTATGGTATAGTCTATGACCGTGTAGTTATGGTATAGTCTATGACTGTATAGTTATGGTATAGTCTATGACTGTGTAGTTATGGTATAGTCTATGATGTGTAGTTATGGTATAGTCTATGACTGTGTAGTTATGGTATAGTCTATGACTGTGTAGTTATGGTATAGTCTATGACTGTGTAGTTATGGTATAGTCTATGGCTGTGTAGGTATGGTATAATCTATGACTGTGTAGTTATGGTATAGTCTATGACCGTGTAGTTATGGTATAGTCTATGACTGTGTAGTTATGGTATAGTCTATGCCTGTATAGTTATGGTATAGTCTATGCCTGTATAGTTATGGTATAGTCTATGGCTGTGTAGTTATAGTATAGTCTATGACTGTGTAGTTATGGTATAGTCTATGACTGTGCAGTTATGGTATAGTCTATGCCTGTATAGTTATGGTATAGTCTATGGCTGTGTAGTTATAGTATAGTCTATGACTGTGTAGTTATGGTATAGTCTATGCCTGTGTAGTTATGGTATAGTCTATGCCTGTATAGTTATGGTATAGTCTATGGCTGTGTAGTTATAGTATAGTCTATGACTGTGTAGTTATGGTATAATCTATGCCTGTGTAGTTATGGTATAGTCTATGATGTGTAGTTATGGTATAGTCTATGATGTGTAGTTATGGTATAGTCTATGACTGTGTAGCTATGGTATAGTCTATGACTGTGTAGTTATGGTATAGTCTATGACTGTGTAGTTATGGTATAATCTATGCCTGTGTAGTTATGGTATAGTCTATGGCTGTGTAGTTATGGTATAGTCTATGACTGTGTAGTTATGGTATAGTCTATGACTGTGTAGTTATGGTATAGTCTATGGCTGTGTAGGTATGGTATAATCTATGACTGTGTAGTTATGGTATAGTCTATGACCGTGTAGTTATGGTATAGTCTATGACTGTGTAGTTATGGTATAGTCTATGCCTGTATAGTTATGGTATAGTCTATGCCTGTATAGTTATGGTATAGTCTATGGCTGTGTAGTTATAGTATAGTCTATGACTGTGTAGTTATGGTATAGTCTATGACTGTGCAGTTATGGTATAGTCTATGCCTGTATAGTTATGGTATAGTCTATGGCTGTGTAGTTATAGTATAGTCTATGACTGTGTAGTTATGGTATAGTCTATGCCTGTGTAGTTATGGTATAGTCTATGCCTGTATAGTTATGGTATAGTCTATGGCTGTGTAGTTATAGTATAGTCTATGACTGTGTAGTTATGGTATAATCTATGCCTGTGTAGTTATGGTATAGTCTATGATGTGTAGTTATGGTATAGTCTATGATGTGTAGTTATGGTATAGTCTATGACTGTGTAGCTATGGTATAGTCTATGACTGTGTAGTTATGGTATAGTCTATGACTGTGTAGTTATGGTATAATCTATGCCTGTGTAGTTATGGTATAGTCTATGGCTGTGTAGTTATGGTATAGTCTATGGCTGTGTAGTTATGGTATAGTCTATGGCTGTGTAGTTATGGTATAGTCTATGACTGTGTAGCTATGGTATAGTCTATGAATGTGCAGTTATGGTATAGTCTATGACTGTGTAGCTATGATATAGTCTATGACTGTGTAGTTATAGTTCGGTCTGTGATTGTGTAATTAAGGTTCGGTCCGTGATCGTGTAAAGTATGGTATCCGATCTTGACTATAGCTCTAATAATTTGATACATGATCTAGTAAACGTGACCCCCCCACCTTGCGATTTAAGGAACATATACATAATTATATAAAACCTAAGAAGTCAGCTTATTACTCGATGATGTTTATTTTTACTTATGTTTTTTCCGTAATATTTGATGTACAAATGTACTTTTTAGTGAAAGTTAGAAAGGCCGAAGTACTTGAAACCTTTGCAAAATTATTACCTGAAATAGAATAAAAGCTTTTCTAAGGGCGTAATGATATTTACCGCATTACAGCATTTGTGAGGATTTACAATTACTTCTCTCTAATACAGCCACTCAAAATAAGTGATAGCTTATGCAGGCCAACATATCGAAAGTAAAGCAGAACGTTCCTTTAGGAACTTTCTATATTACTTTTGCTTTGCGTTAACCCTTTCCCTCATATTGACGACTTTTGACGACTCTGTAAAAGTCACTTTGTGAAACCATTGTGATAAATAGAGCATTTGCTCCTATTATTTATTATTATTTATTCCAATTAGGAAACTAACATAATTATTTCCTTTTTCGGTTGCCTCCTTTAGCGAAATACATGTCGCTAAGAAATATACAGTGCAAGTCACGTATGGATACGTTGTGGGTGTCTATAAGGGATTCTTTCAAAAGAATACTATTTTCTATACTACAAGTAAAGTGTCAGTACCAAACAATATGTTAAAAACCAACGAAAAATAACTTCGTTTCAATGAAATATATTCTCTTATGTGTGGTAACATTTCGCTGATTGTTTTCTACTTTCGGCTTCGATTCATTATTTAGTCAGTTGTACATGTTGTACATAATATATGCATTTTAATATTTTGAAATAACACGCCTTATTGAGTTACTGTTATGTAACTTGCGATGCACATTGAAGATTCTGACATTTAGAATGGTGCACTTACGTTGCTGAAAGCGCATAAATAACTTGAAATAGATCGAAACGAACCTCTCCAACGTGTGTATATTAACCCTTCTCTTGTTGAATTTTAAAATGCATTTCTCCTTCTTTACCCATGCCCTGTTGTATAATTACATATATCTTCACTGTGTACAAGTATTTCGCTGTGCAATCACTGCTGTGGAGTGCACTGGTTGCCCAACCAACTTGTAAATAGTGCAGACCCTGATGCAGGAGCTGTCTCATCTGGGTCTCCGCTATTTACAGGTAGGTATATTGACGTGAATAGCAAGCGAAGGGTTACGGAAGTAAGTGTTGGTGAATCAATCGTCGTAGGACTCCAGGGTATTTGATTAACCCAGTCCCAACTAGACTATTTTAAACCCAAGCCCTTTGAATAAATCTACCGAAAAGGAGCGTTTACTATAGCGAAAAGGAAAAGTTTAGAATTATGTAGTTTTAAAATCATTTTTATAAATACATGTAGAGCATTTCGAGGGCTTGGTGCAAAACTATTCTAACTCCTTCACTAAAGTGAAGGAGTTAGAATAGTTTTCCACCAAGCCCTCGATTTGCTCCATAGTTACTTTTACAGAGGCACCAACTGCATCAGTAAGAGGGAATGTGGTAAAAGAAATGCTTTGATGAGCTTCATAATCACAATTCGCGACTGGAGACTGAGAAATGAGAGCAAACAGGAAATACGAAAATTATCGTAAATACAGTAGATTTACAACTCTTATTTCTTATTTCTGAGCTTTTCAAAATTATACGCCTCACTTAGATCCATTTCAGTTGCATCATCTAGAAAATAATTTGGCATCCACTTAAAAATTGTGACATTTACGTATCTTAACCGAGTCCCCCATATTGACGCCTTTTGACGCCTCTGTAAATGTCATCATTTTGAAACCATTGTGATAAATAGAGCGTTTGATCATAGGAGCAAATGCTTTATTTATCACAATGATTTCAAAACTACACAATTCTAAAATTTTCCTATCGTCTAATAAAATTTAATGCTCTTTTAGACTCATTCAAAAAGATTGTTAAAAAAATTAGCTCATGTGGGAAAGGGTTAACAGGAAGCGAAGATAATGTAAGCGTCTCAGTTGCTCAAAGATAGAGAAGGGGAGGGGGGGGGGCTAATATAAATCTCTTAAATCCCACATGTCTGTAAAGTTTGTAAAACATGATTTTGCATTTGTTTCTTCTTTACATGAATGTATTATTCTTGTCATTCAGTACATTTTGTTGTTCCGTATTTTAAAGTGCCACTGTTCAGTTTTTCTGTCAGTGGATCGTCAATACGCCGTATGGTGGGTTGTGGATGGCCGAAAGTCCTGACGATTTATTTTCATCAGTTTTGAGATAGTCTCATCTGCATGCTGAACGTCATTAATTTCTTCAATAAGCTTTTATCAGCCATTCTAAGACTGTCAGGTTGCAGCAGGAATATGGCATATTTGATTGATACGCAGACCACGCTTTACATAATTACGCTATCAAATAATTTAGGAATGGCAAGCTTTTCTATGACAATTATCCCTCCTAGATTAAACATGATCGGTCTCAATGGGTGTACCTGTACATAATGGATTAAATAGTATAAAATGCCTATAACAACCGCATGATGAATAAACATTGGGGTCTGTAAGAGCAGGTGACTGCTTAACCCATTCTCTCCTACGGATCCCTTTTTGCGCCTCTGTAAAACTCATTTATTTTAAACCATAGTGAGAAATAGAGCATTTGCTCCATAGGAGCAAATGCTCTATTTATCACAATGCTTTCAAAACTACACACTTTTAAAATTCTCCTTTTCTATAGTTAATGCTTCTTTTCGGTACATTAATTCAAATAAATTGGGTCTAAAAGTAGTCTAGAAAGGAGTGAATTAATACAGGACGAAAGTACTCGTAATACCAAAAAGATGATTCAATGGGTTGCGAGATAAAACGCTTTATTTTCAGAGTAAAATATAAGTTAAGTGTTGCTGCAAAATGTGATTTCTGGCACGCGTTCTTATAATACCAGTAATGGAAAGCAGAACACTATATACATGTACATCAAAATTGGATAGTTCTGGAAAAGTAAGATTGCAAGCAGACTCTTTTGCCCAAACCTCTTCTCTTAACCGTTTCCTTCATATAAACGCTTCTTCGTGCATATGAAAAGAGAGAAGGCCCAGATCAGACGGCTCCAATAGGAACCGTCTGATCAGGTTCTGTTCTCTTTGCTAATGGAATTTGATAGACCTGTTGCTTTGCTTTCTGAAAAGCTAGGTTCCCACTGCCGATCGGATCAATTCAATCAAGCCTGATCAAATGAGCGGGTACTGATCTGGCTTGCTCGGCAAGAGTGATCGGGGAGGTCGACCTTGGTTGTCATCGTCCGGACTCCCTACCTGTTCAAAACTTCGGGTAGAGATCGAATAGCCGCGCGCACCAGAAGCGATCGGGTGTTGATCGATACTCATCGAGTAGATGGTCGAGTTGATCGGGAGACAATCGTGTAGAGATCTAGTGCGCTCGGGGTGAAGTCATTTGCCAAATTTGTACCCGATCATCTCGACTTCTACTCGAGTAATACCCGATCGACACAAGTACGCCCATGACGATCTGGTAGAAATCGAGCTGAGGTCCAGTCGATCGGGTAGAGATCGTGTAGGGATCGTATCTGGGTCGAGATGATCGAGCAGAGATCGGAGTGGTTGTTGAGTTGACGTCGTGGAGGAGTTTTGAATGATCGCGAGGGGGTCGAATATGATCGAGTAGAGGTCGAGAAGAACTCGTGTCAGCGAGTCAGTGCCAATTAGTGGAGACACTGATAAATTCATTGTTTCTGGCACAATCATGGTTGGTCTTCACGCAATATTAGCTTGTTAAGTAAAAGCTTGTTTACACATATCACCCACTTCATTTTACTGACTTTCTCTAAAGCATGCAACTAGAGTGTCGAACTATTTTGGTCCTGATTAATGTAAGACGTCGAGTCATTCAGCATCATATCTGCATCAACCTGTTTGCATCCGTAGCATGCTTTAGGTCTACTTCTGTACACTGTTGCCGTTTACCCTTTCACCGCTAATGTCGCAAAAATGCACCGCGACAAATAGTGCAGTCCTAGATCAGACGCCGCCTTTTCAAGGCGGCGTCTGATCAGGGACTTCACTTTTTATATATATTTCTATATCTGTCCTTTATTCCTTTGAAATTTGCATATATTTATCTAATTTTCTTATCTTACCGAGTGATTTAACAAAATTGGTTTGCAGACGACAATAAGAAATTTGGCGCCGAAATGGTAAATACTCAGCAGAGTTACAGATAAAGGCGCGTACCCAAATACTAATATCGTCATTTCTCCACCAAACCCTATATACCGTGACGAAGAGACGATTCTAAAGAGTGGCCATGGTATATGGTTTAGTGGAGAAATAAAGGAGCTATTCTTGAAAATGTTTTAAGTTTACGCATCTTATCTGCAAATTTGTAATAGGTAGACAGGGATACAAAATAAGGCGCAACTTCTGTGATGCGCTAATGCTTTTTCATGACTTGTACACGTACGGTATTGATGATAGCCCTACCTACAGCTGAATCTTAAGAGACCATGCACACGAAGTCTAAATCTGGAAATTTAAGGTAGGCAATACCATAATCCTTTCCCTGGTGAATATTCATGTAGGAAATAATGACGTCATGAACATTAATAAGATTATCTTTTATAATGGCATATGAACACAGGACATTTTGGCCCAGACAGAAGCTGTAGAATCAGATCTATATTACACCATAAGCAAACAGAGCAGACCCTGATCAGACTGCTCCTATAGGAGCCGTCTGATCTGGGTCTACTCTGTTTGCAGATGCGTCAAAATGCGCTTACATAAGGGAAAGGGTAAATGCAGGTGGAACGTAACAATTACTTTTGCCATGCATTAAACAACCACCAGCTAAAATGCAAGGTCGCTTAAGATATGCTCTACAGTACTTTTGCATATGTTTTAACCCTTTCGCTGCCAATGCCGGATCTGTGATTACCTATGCAAACAGTTTGGATCCAGATGAGACGCCGAGTAACTCGGCGTCTCATCAGGATCCAAACTGTTTGTTACTGTTACTATGTTTTTGAAACAAAAATGAAGAAAATCAAAAGAATGAAAATTTGTAGCAGACGACAAAGTTAGCAGACGACAGAGTTTGGCAGCGAAAGGGTTAAGGTGGCGTTTATATTAGCAGTGTATCAAAATCCCTCTAAACTTGACATCAACCAGTATCTGTGACGTGCTTACGCCTTTGCAAACAGAATAGACCCGGATCAGACGACTCCTACAGGAGCCGTCTGACCCGTCTGCTCAGTTGGCTCATAGGAATTTACAGATCTTATTATGAAGTTCCCACAACAGTGGAGACCCCCTCTTCTATGTTCCATTTTATTGATTCTGTCCCTGAATATTTATGAGGTGCATAAACCCTTTCCCTTATTTAAGCGCATTTTTACGCATCTGCAAACAGAGTAGACCCAGATCAGGGTCTGCTCTGTTTGCTTATGATGTAATATAGATCTGATTCTACAGATTCTTCCTAAGCCAAAATGTTCTGTGTTCATATGCCATAATAAAAAAAATCTAATTAATATTCATGACGTCATTATTGTTTACATGAATACACAACAGGGAATGGTTTAACCCATTCGCTTGCTATTCACGTCAATGTACCTACCTGTAAAGAGTGAATACCCAGATGAGACAGCTCCTGCAGGAGCTGTCTCATCAGGGTCTGCACTATTTACAAGTTGATTGTGCAACCAGTGCACTCCATAGCAGTGATTGCACAGCGATACACGTGTACACAGTGAAGATATATTTAATTATACAACATGGCATGGGTAAAGAAGGAGAAATGTATTTTAAAATTCATCAAGAGAAGGGTTAAGACAGGTGGCATTAACCATTTACTCCATAAATACACCTTTCTATGTCTTGACAAACAGAGTAGATCCAGATTAGATGGCTCCTGTAGGGGCCGTCTGATAAGGGTCTGCTCTCTTCGCTTATATTATGATATAGATATATGATTCTTCAGATTCTGCCTTGGCCAAAACATTTTGTATCTATGTGTCTATAGCACCTTATATAATTAATATTTATGATGACTTTATTTCTTACATGAATATTCATGGAGGAAAGGTTAGGCATGGTGGAACTCATGTGGAAACCCCTCAAAGGCACTTTCTGACTTCCACCCTGCATTATGACAGTAACAGTAAAACTTCTCTATAACGGCCACTAAATTACATAAAGTATTTTGTGTTAAAGGCAGGTGGCTGCTTAAAGCAAGGTGAAAGTAAAACAGAACGCTCCTATAGGAGCGTTCTGTTTTACTTTCACCTTGCTTTAAGCAGCCACCTGCCCTAAATACCAACTAATTAACACAATTTAGTGGCCGTTATAGAGAGGTTTTACTGTAAAATATCTAAATTCTTCGTTACTCAAAGTCCGGTTGAGGGGATTTCTTCTGTAACCCAACTACGTATTTTTTCTTGAATGTAAAGGAAACAATGAAACATTAATCCAATTTGAAGAATTGACCAACACTATTTATGTGCTGGAACTATTCCCTGGGGTTCCTTAATGAGGAAATATGAGATTAATTGCTGATGTTAGCTCTTCTTTCGTTGTTTAAATGCTATCTGCTAAAACTTCATTCTGTTGCATATTTTTCTTTACTCGATTCATCCAAGTTTTTGATATGATAAATGACAAAGTGGCGAACGCTTTGGATCCTGATTGGACGTCAAGTTACCCGGCGTATTATCAGTATTAAACTTGTTTCTAGATGTCAGGCAGGTCACGTTTAGCAAATCAATAGTTAGTTTCAGAAAATGAGATCACCCTGAAAAATTAATTCAGCTAAAACACATAGAATTGCAATCTGGCCTGTAATAAAAACATAACCTGTGTTTAGTGTTGCACGAAGCAGAACATGACATTTGATGGTGATTTGATCCGAGAGACATTTTCCGGTAGTAGTAGTAGTAGTACAAGACACGCACTAATTTAGGTCTCAATACTTGCATTTTATTGTCTCGCCTGAGCAATTGCGCAGGGTGTACATTTGAGAGCGTTCACTGTCCGGCGTCTATCCGTCAACACATCTCCTCTGAAACGACTGAATGGAAATTAATGAAACTTGGCTTAAATGTTCCTTTAAATACAGCAAAGCGTATCTGATGCCACCGCCGAAAAGATGTTTATATCGTGGTCTTTCAGGCAGGTGGTAGCTTAATGCAGGGCGAACGTTATGCAAATATCTCACAGTAGCTTTATGTTTTATTTTCGTCCCGCATTAAGCAAAAATCTGCTTTTATCCCTTTTTATGTTCTACGTTTATTCCAAATTTCGATACACGTATCTACTGGATATTCGTGGTTAGAATAGTTATAATCAAAAATGGAAGGTGGAACATTGTATCCATTTTAGACAGTAAAGAAACATGCCTTTCAAATTCCATTAGCAAACAGAACAGACCCTGATCAGACGGCTCCTATAGGAGCCGTCTGATATGGGTCTGCCCTGTTTGCAGATGCGGCAAAAGGCGTTTATTTGAAGGAAAGGGTTAAACTAATTCTTAAATGGTCACATTAGAGAAGACATACTGTAGTTGCATTCCATGTATAACACTGGTTGCTATGGAAACCAAAAAAAATGAGAAAGAAATAACGATTTTGTCTAAAGCCTTTCGGCTGTTGTCATTATTTTTGTAGGAATATTATAAAGCTAATTGTGTACCAACGCTAGCCTAATCAACTTGTTACTTCATCTCCTACTTCGATCGCTTCCGATCCGCAGTGCATCATCCCCACCATACAACAATCAACACAACCAGACGAAGTACCCAGAGGCGGAGACGTTTTGCACATGTGACTACAGTGAACATTATACATGTATGCAGATAGTAGTTTAAAGGTAATGGTCAAAGGTAATACAGAAATCGTCTATAGGAGTTTTCTGCATTTCTTTTGTCCTGCACAAAGCAACTACCTGCTTTTAAGACTATTATGTTCAATAAATGAATGACCGCTTATGACAGGTGCTACTGTATGCATATACTATTCTGATACATGTATATAACTATAAAACACACTGTATACGATCAAAATACATGGTGGTCAAAGTCTGGACTATTTTTCGATGTTTAGCTAAATGTTTATAAAAAATAAAAATCGTATCTGAAACCGATTGCAGGATTTCAGTTTATATTTTTGCAGAAATATTTCTGATGTGAACATCTACCAAAATATCAAATGGTTGTATTGCATCGGAAGACCCCTACGTCATGGGTGGTGATCATATTCATCTCGTCTATAATTTAAAGAAAAACTGTCGAGGTATTGCCGTGCCATCGTGTTGTGATCGTCGGCAGCGAATAATTATTGCCGTTGTCATTGTGCACCACCTAAGTAATATGCACAGGCGGGGTTAAACGCAGGCGGTTGCTTAATGCAGGAAGAAAGCTATGCAGAAAGCTCCTGTAGGAGCTTTCTGCATCATTTTCGTCCTGCATTAAGCTGCCACCTGCCTCTACGATCCAGTTTTAGACCTCTTTTGGATGGTCGCTTTAGAGGGTTTTTACTGTAGTTTCAATATCAATACAGCTATCCACACCAACAATCACAAAAAGTGTTCAACCATCAAAATGTCTACAATCTAGCAAGGGTTACCCTGTCGTATATTACAGATTTATGACCCCGTAATCCTTTCCCTGTTCTATGTTTATTTCAAATTTCAATACCTGCTGAATATTCATGAATAAAAATATGAAAGTAATGCAACTGATCTTACAAAGTCCTTAAGCAAGCAGAGCAGATAGCCGTTTGATCTGGGTCTAGTCTGTTTGCAGATGCGTGAAAAGGCGTTTATAACTTTATATGAAGGAAAGGGTTAAAACATCGATTTTCGCGGACGCGATATTGTTGGCATCTGTATGTGGTGCCACTGAACTGTACACATATAGCTATAGGAAACAAATAATCGTATATTTGTAAAGAATCGAATTTTTGTGAACAAAAACATTACATAAGCTTTTGATCCAGTAAAGTAGTAATGCAATAAGTTCCAATAACACATTGAGGTACAGTAGAACCTGTCCTAAGCGACCGTTCATTTATTGAACATACAGTGAAACCCCGCTAATGCGACCACTTAATAAACAGCCAATTGTGTCGTCTAAAGCAGGTGGTTGCTTAATGCAGGACGAAAGTTATGCAGAAAGCTCCTATAGGAGCTTTCTGCATAACTTTCGTCCTGCATTAAGCTACCACCTGCCTCTGCCACCCAGAATTATTCCCCTTTTTGGTGGTCGCATTAGCGGGGTTTTACTGTATATATATATAGTCTTAAACGCAGTTTGTGCTTAATGCAGGGCAAAAGTAAACCAGTAAGCTCATATAAGAGTTGTCTGCGTTACTTGTGATCTTTATTAAGTTACCACCTGTCTGACACACCATAATTACTAATTAGACATATTTGTGATGGCCATTTAAGACAGGTTCTTCTGTACATTACAAGTAATCTATTCAGTTTGAAGGCCGCTTAAGACAGGTACTACTATACATTACAAGTAATCATCTGAAAAAGGACGTTAAAGTACATTACAAATAAGTACTCGTATATAATAAAAATACATTAAGGTAATTATGAATTAAAAATAGAATTCAATTACATTAGAAGTAATTATATGATAAAAGGACACTAAATTCCAACTAATTCCAAGTAATCATCGGATAATAGATATTAAAGTACAAGCAACTATCTGAAATTGGATGGGATACAACATGACATTGTGTATTAATATGATGTATAACTATAAATGCGTCATAATCAGAATAATAGATAAAGGTGTGTACTCAAATACTAAAATCGTCATTTCTCCACCAAACCCTATGTTGTGACCACTCTTTAGAATCGTCTCGAAGAGACGATTCTAAATAGTGATCACAACATAGGGCTTGGTGGAGAAATAAAGGATTTATTCTTGAAATTGGTTTAATATACGCATCATATCTGGATATCTGGATATAATAATAACTTGCCTAATACGTTTTATTAAATAAGAGTAATAATTGATTGTCGTTTATGTATGGCTCACACAAGCATACATGTACAATGCTCTCTATAACGAGGAACATGGTGTCTACTCTTTTTGCAATTGCCCTATCAATATTTCACAAACAAACCATCTTACATTTACTTGCCCGCGAAGTTATTTCTCCTCATCATAAATATTGAATGCACAAATTCTGAATTAAGTTTTTCTTCATTTCGATAAAACATACAATCAGCGTATCTATATGCAGAGCTACAGATAATGGTGCGTACTCAAATGCTAAAATCGCCATTTCTCCACCAAACCCTATACTGTGACCACTCTTTAGAATCGTCTCGAAGAGACGATTCTAAAGAGTGGTCACAGTATACAATTTGGTGGAGAAATAAAGAAGTCATTCGTGAAAATATTTTAATTTACGCATCTTATCTAGAGCTCTGTAATAAGCTGATATGATCCTGATAAGACACGGAGTAACTCGTCGTCTTGTCTGTATAAAAACTCATGCATGTACACGTAGGTTATCATGGATGCGCCGCTTGCATACAAATAGTTAATCTAATACGAGAAAAAAACAACACTAATTTAGATTGCATACTTGCATGTTTGTTTATTGGTATGGACAAACTTCATTTGAAATGCATTAGGATATCAGAAAACATTGCTTAATGCTTGTGTTCATTGGTTTTAATGATTTGAAAATCTGGCAATTTCGAACCAGTGGGATCGGTTATTGTGTGTCGGTCTAATTGTCACTTTCAGTATGGCGGTGGGTTTACAGTAGAATCTCTCTTAAGCGGCCATCAAAAAGAGGTGTAATTGTGGGTTTGTTAGCTAGGCGGTAGCTTAATGCAGGTCAAATGTAATACAGAAAGCTCATATAGGAGCTTTCTGCATTACGTTTGCACTGCATTAAACAACCACCTGCTTTTTAAGACTCATATGTTCAATAAATGAATGGCCAAATAGGACATGTTCTATCGTGCTGTTATATACAAATAATGTAGACTCAAATCAGTGGTCTCCCACAGGAGCCCCTCCTGATCTTGGTATTCACTGTTTGTCGTTAAAAGTCCTCCTTCAAAGTATACCCCACTCATGCTGAATGGACTCTATCGTTAAACGATAATGGATCATTCAACTTTAAAGATGGATTTATTAATATTACCAATGTTTATCGTAAAAAGTCGGATTCCAATCTCTGTGAATTCGAACAGAATTGGAATTTGGCGTAATGCTAAGGTTTACAGTAGAACCTGTCTTAAGTGGCCATCAACAAGAGGTATAATTATGGGTCTGTAAGGCATGTAGTAGCTTAATGCAGGTCAAAAGTAATGCAGAAAGCTCCTATAGGAGCTTTCTGCATTACTTTTGATCTGCATTAAACTTCAACCTGCTTTTTTAAGACTCATATATTAAATACATGACTGCCCGCTTTCGACAGGTTCTATTGTATTCGTTTATATTTCCCTCTAAGGGCTCACTTTTGCATTTGCTAACTGAGATTAAGCCTTACCATGTTGTAAATAAAACATGTCTGCTAAAATTTGGAAAGGGTATATTGTTGATTACATTCGATTCGATCAAGCTTTTGGAAAACTACTGACCAAGTGTTATGACACAAACATTTTTAAGAAAACATTGACTAAGTTTCGCCGAGTTACTCGGCATCTCATCAGGATCAAGGCTGTTTGCAAACGCGGCTAAGGACGAGGATAGTGGGATAATGGGATAATGGGATAAGAAGACAGACATATTTGTCAATATTGATAATTACTATGTTACAATGAACCAGAAAATAAGTTTCCGTTTGATTAAGCTGTCGTCGAAGTTGGATCAATTGTTGTTACGACGTCACTTTCAATTTACAGGATAAGTCTGTCTGTAGTGACCGAATAAAGAATCCACATACATTAAAACCCCGCTAATGCGACCACCTCAAAGAGGTACAATTCTGGATGCTAGATCCAGGTGGTAGCTTAATGCAGGGCAAAAATAATGCAGAAAGCTCCCATTGTCCTGCATTAAGCAACCACCTGTTTATAAAAACACACATGTTTATTCACTAAGTGATCGCATTAGAGGGGTTCTACTGTAGTTATGTTTAACCCTTACTCATTACCTCATAGGCTATTTTTAGATCCAACTATTTCGAATAAATCTACCGAAAAGGAGCATTAACTAGAGAAAAGGAAAAATTTAGAACTTTGTAGTTTGAAACCATTGTGATAAATAGAGCATTTGCTCCTATAAGAGCAAATGCTCTATTTATCACAATGGTTTTAAAAAGTGCCTTTTACAGAGTCGTCAAAAGTCTTCAATATGAGGGAATGGGTTAACTCTATAGTTACGCATTTGAATACATGTACATTTGTAAAACAGATTACGGTAGAACCTTTCCTGAGCGGCCGTTCATTCATTAACATAGGAGACTTAAAACAGGTGGTTGCTTAATACGGGGCAAAAGTAATACAGAAAACTCCTATAGGAGCTTTTTGCATTACTTTTGACCTGCATTAAGCTACCACATGCATTACAGACATGCCTCTTTTTGATGGCCGCTTAAGATATCTACTGTAGACTCAGAGCAGGTTGCTCCTGCAGGAGACTTCTCATAAAAGTATTCTCTGTTTGCTCATGGAATGAACATGTAGATCTGATTCTAAGTCGTTGTCATGATCAAAATTGTCTCTGTTCACACGCCATCTTTGTCATTATTTCGTACATGGATATTCATGGGTGAAGGGTTAAAAACAGGTGGTTGCTTAATGCATCAAGCGAAACAATTTGTTTCACAAATGAAACAAACACGTCCTAGACTTTGACACCTTATTAGAAAGGTTTACTACATAATGATACATTGTACGTACATGAAGATGCATTGGTCCATTATAAGCTTTATCATCCGTTAGAAGCAGGGTAAAACGAACGAAATCTCATGGGCCCGTCACACCATAACGATCTGGTCAACGTTCTCTAAACATTTCAATCGTTCAATTGTTGAGCGTTCTAGAATGAGGATGACACATCTGGCGTGTGATTAACCTATGCCTAACGCATGACTAGCGTGTGTCTAACGCGCGAGAAGCGTGTAACAGCGACCAAGCAATATACCCCTGAGAACCATTAGCGTGTGCTAACGTGCCACTGGCGCGCGAAGAACGATTTGTCAACGTTAGACGAGCGTGTTGAGCGTGTGGTGTCTAACGTGTGAATAACGACAGAATAGCGTTTTAACGTTCGTTTGACTTTAGTCACACGCTGCGTGCGCTAGGGGATCGTTCAGTGGTCATTGACAGGTCGCCAGTGACTCGTTCATTGCAAAGCAAACGATTTGTAACAACCAAGTAACGCTAGAGTAACGACTGACTAACGATATCCTAACGCGTGCAACGCTTATCGAACGTTAGTAAAACGTTCCATGAACGTTTTTAAACGTTCTTCAGTGTTTAAAATTAAACGTTGAAGAACGCTGGTCTCAGTGAGAACTTTTGTGCATGTTCAAAACTTTTTTTCCGGACCAGCGTTCTCCATCAATTCCCGGCGATCACTGACGTTCACTAGCCTTCACTAGCGTTCACACAACGCTCTTCTTGCGCTATCCCAGCGACCATGGGCGACTACCAACGTTTCCTCAAACGTTATAGAACGCTGACCAGAACGTCATGGTGTGACGGGCCCATTACCAAACACATACAGTAAACTCCTCTATAGCGACCATCGAAAAAGATAAGTGTAATTCTCAGTTTTAAATGCACAGGGGTCCTTAATACAGGAATAAAGTTATGCAGGATATTTCTGTTTTACTTTCGTCCTGTATTAAGCGACCGCCTGTTTTTAAATATATATTCATCACGTAGTTGCTTACAGAGATGTCGTGTATGTTGACATTTATTTAGAGATACGGATAATTCTTATCTAAATGAATGTTATGGCTGCGAATTACATTTTCAAATGTGCCCGATGAGAAATCAATTCATATGTAGTGACGCATGGAAAGAAGTCAGCCAATCAGTGACATTTGTTGTGTTTTAATCACTGTTTTACAAGGAAATTGTATTGTACCAGAGATCCGCACAGATATTAATAGGTATCAGCGTAGATATCCATCTTGCAGTGGGTTTAGATATGCGACGGGTTAACAGAGACGTGCAGCCTATACATTGAATGCCCACTTAACCGGTAATGTAGAAGAGAATATTTTAGATACTTTTAGGCAGGTGGTTGCTTAATGCAGAGTGGAAGTCGTGCAGAAAGCTCCTAGAGGAGCTTTCTGCATGGCTTTCATCTTGCATTAAGCTGCCACCTGTCTCCAAGACCGATATTTATACTAAAAATATCCGGCTTATAGGGGGTTTACTGTACAGTTTCATCATCTTGAGTCACATGACTGGGTTGAACAAAACCTGTCTTCCATATACACTATACATGCAGCTCATAGGCATGTACGGGGCATCAGTCGGAGTATGGAATTTGTCATTTACTCATTACCGTTCGCTATTTGTATATACATGATATAGGGTATAAGTGTAATCAGGGATTTCACGAAATCCCTATAAATCAAGGATTTCATGTAAATGTAATTACTGAACCAACCAAGGATTGCGTGAAATTCCTAAAATGCACCAGTGATTACATCTAATAACTGCTTTTTTCTGATAACATGTAATCACTGCTTTTTTTCTTCAGTTTTACACATATGCCCAGGCCCGGTAAATATAGCTTTCAGTTACAGGTTCAACCCAGGGGACTGAACATTGTTAAAGCTTTATACCCCGGGGGCCAGAAAGGGTTACCGTGCACCCCCCGTCTGACTTTTTTTCATGGGTACCAGGGTGTTTGGTAGAGTCTGCTGAATGGAAATCAAAATTGTACCCATGAAAAAACTCATTCCTGCTATGGGTTTTTCTACCGTTTCCATGGCAACCGGAGGTCTGGACAACGACGGTGGGTAAAGGTTATAATGTAGTATATCTATGCTATTTGGGGCACTAAGAGTTTGAAACTGGTGTCAAACTAAAGGTAAGACATTGGTCTTTAATTAGGACTATGTTTTTGTTAATTACCTCATTGCATAATCATGCATATTAATGAGAAACCCGAAAAATGATGGAAAAAAGACTAGAATATGGTGAAAACTAGATTTGAAATCACCTGTGATGGTCCAAATACACCCAAATATGTTTTTATACATAAAACATCCCCAATGTTAGTACTATTTAAAACAAAATCGTGTCTTTATGGCTTATTTGCATTTTTATTGCATTTTTGAGTATCCATAGCAGAGGTACGTCTGGGTAGCGTAAGTTTACTGTACAGTTTCATCATCTTGAGTCACATGACTGGGTTGAACAAAACCTGTCTTCCATATACACTATACATGCAGCTCATAGGCATGTACGGGGCATCAGTCGGAGTATGGAATTTGTCATTTACTCATTACCGTTCGCTATTTGTATATACATGATATAGGGTATAAGTGTAATCAGGGATTTCACGAAATCCCTATAAATCAAGGATTTCATGTAAATGTAATTACTGAACCAACCAAGGATTGCGTGAAATTCCTAAAATGCACCAGTGATTACATCTAATAACTGCTTTTTCTGATAACATGTAATCACTGCTTTTTTTCTTCAGTTTTACACATATGCCCAGGCCCGGTAAATATAGCTTTCAGTTACAGGTTCAACCCAGGGGACTGAACATTGTTAAAGCTTTATACCCCGGGGGCCAGAAAGGGTTACCGTGCACCCCCCGTCTGACTTTTTTTCATGGGTACCAGGGTGTTTGGTAGAGTCTGCTGAATGGAAATCAAAATTGTACCCATGAAAAAACTCATTCCTGCTATGGGTTTTTCTACCGTTTCCATGGCAACCGGAGGTCTGGACAACGACGGTGGGTAAAGGTTATAATGTAGTATATCTATGCTATTTGGGGCACTAAGAGTTTGAAACTGTTGTCAAACTAAAGGTAAGACATTGGTCTTTAATTAGGACTATGTTTTTGTTAATTACCTCATTGCATAATCATGCATATTAATGAGAAACCCGAAAAATGATGGAAAAAAGACTAGAATATGGTGAAAACTAGATTTGAAATCACCTGTGATGGTCCAAATACACCCAAATATGTTTTTATACATAAAACATCCCCAATGTTAGTACTATTTAAAACAAAATCGTGTCTTTATGGCTTATTTGCATTTTTATTGCATTTTTGAGTATCCATAGCAGAGGTACGTCCGGGTAGCGTAAGCACATAGAGAAGATAGCATTATATCTCAAGGACTTCGGGAGATAATAGCTAACAGTATCAACTTTTTACCAAACATAAAATAAATACACTGGTATTTGATTTAAAATGTAGTGTAGTTAATAAGATCATTAGCATATTCATGAATGTTAATGAGAACCCCCTAAATTAGAGAAAAAGACAGGGAAATGGTGAAAACTAGATCTGAAATCACCTGTAATGCTCCAAATGCATAGAGATATGTTCTTATACATAAAACCATCTCAATGAGAGTAATCTAGCTGATGCTATGTAAAAACGTGTATCTATGGGTCATCTGCATTTTATCAATTTTTAGTGTTTCCATAGCAAATGAACGTCCGGACAGCGTCAACGCATAGAGAAGGTAAAAACGTTATATATATGAGATATAATGCTATCTTCTCTATGTGCTTACGCTACCCAGACGTACCTCTGCTACGGATACTCAAAAATGCAATAAAAATGCAAATAAGCCATAAAGACACGATTTTGTTTTAAATAATACTAATATTGGGGATGTTTTATGTACAAAAACATATTTGGGTGTATTTGGACCATCACAGGTGACTTCAGATCTAGTTTTCACCATATTCTAGTCTTTTTTCCATCATTTTTCGGGTTTCTCATTAATATGTATGATTATGCAAATGAGGTAATTAACAAAAACATAGTCCTAATTAAAGACCAATGTCTTACCTTTAGTTTGACACCAGTTTCAAACTCTTAGTGCCCCAAATAGCATAGATATACTACATTATAACCTTTACCCACCGTCGTTGTCCAGACCTCCGGTTGCCATGGAAACGGTAGAAAAACCCATAGCAGGAATGATTTTTTTCATGGGTACAATTTTGATTTCCATTCAGCAGACCCTACCAAACACCCTGGTACCACTGAAAAAAAGTCAGACGGGGGTGCACGGTAACCCTTTCTGGCCCCCGGGGTATATAGGCATAGGTCCCAACCAAGCTGTTTAATTATACAGTGAGAACAAATCACCTGCCTTTACAGCATTCCAAACTTTGTTAAAGAGTGACTGCAATTGAGAGGTTCTAGAAGGGCTTTACTGCATTTGGCACCATAAGAGCGTTAAGCTCTCAAATATTTAACCCCGCATAGTTGTACACCCAGATTCTATAACGGCCACTAAATTACATAAAGTTTTTGCGTTAAAGGCAGGTGGCTGCCTAAAGCAAGGTGAAAGTAAAACAGAACGCTCCGTTTCCTTTTCACCTTGCTTTAAGAAGCCACCTACCCTAAATACCAATTTACATAATTTAGTGGCCGTTATAGAGAGGTTTTACTGTGGTACAGTGGTTGGAATTCGAAAATTATTCGAATTTATATATTCCTACTCTGATATCATTCCTTTGTATCCAGTAAATATTTGCATTCCTTTGTATCCAGTAAATATTTGCATGCTCGCTTAACTTTGATTTTTCCGTCAACTATGACATGATTATGCAAAAAGTTTGGATCCAGATCAGTCCCCACAAACGCTGGGTCTGATCTGAGATCCAAACTGTTTGTCATTCAGACTCAACTTCTGCAAACAAAACAAATAGAAAATTAATAGTTTTGAAAATGTTTCAGACGACAATTGAGCAGCAAATTGTGACTGAGCAGACGACAAATTCAGTTAGCATGCAAAAAGTTAACCGTTTGTCTCCAATACTGACTTTTGCAACGAAATCATTTTTTCGCATGAGGGTTCCAAGCAAAACAATTCTATGCTGGTGAAATATTGTGCGGCAAACTTGCAGACCCTTCAGGAGCCCTCTTCTTTTGGGTTTACACTGTTTATCTATGTGCTATGCATAGGGTCGCGGTAGTTCATGGGTTATACTGTCCCCTTTTCTACTTAACCTTCTGCACTCTGAGCAATTGTCGTCTGCAAATTTTATCGTCTGCTTCAATTCTAAAAAAACACTTTTCTTCCATATCCTTTTTTAAAAAACATGTTGGGGTGACAAACAGTTTGGATCCTGATGAGACGCCGAGTTACTCGGCGTCTCATCTGGATCCAAACTGTTTGCAAAGGTTACCATAAAGTCGACGGTAGAGTGCTAAAGGTTAAACAAATTTTAATACCTACTGAATGTTCATGGACAGCATAGTTACAATGAAATATGGAAGGTGGAATATTGTAGCCATTTTAGAAAGTAAAAAAACCCAACAGAGCAAACAGAGCAGACCCTATAGGAGCCGTCTGATCTGGGTCCACTTTGTTTGCAAATGCCTGAAACAAAACACGTTTATATGAAGGAAAAGGTTAAACTTATGTATTTTCTTATAAACGCTGATGAAATCTCAAAAAGAGAAGTCAAATAATTTAAGAAATCTGCAGAACTCTTATCCCGCTATTTGCAACCGTATTCGCATTTGCAATTACAGGACAAACTCGATATTTCGAAATTTTAGTAATGAAGAATTCATGCCTTGTAAGGCAGATTGCTGCTTAATGCAGGGTGAAAGTCATGCAGAAGCTTTCTGTGTGACTTTCGCCTTACATTAAGCTGTCATCTGTCTTAAATGTCAATAGTGTTATTTGTTTCAATGTTCGAATAATCGAGTCTTTACTATTCTTGGATCCAGATTAGATGCAGTGTTTCTTGGCCACTCAATAGGATCCAGACTGTTTGACGTTCGGTCAATACAGTAAAACCTCTCTATAACGGCCACTAAATTGTGTTAATTAGTTGGTATGTAGGGCAGGAGGCTTCTTAAAGCAAGGCGAAAGTAAAACAGAACGCTCCTATAGGAGCGTTCTGTTTTTCTTTTACCTTGCTTTAAGCAGCCACCTGTCTTTTACACAAAATACTTGATGTAATTTAGTGGCCGTTATAGAGAGGTTTTTCTGTAGTTTCTCAAAAGCGTTGTCCAATCGGAAACCGTCAAAATTGCGCTAGATCCATATCTAACCCTTTCCCTGTTCAATATTCCTGTAAGAAATAATGACGTCATGAATGTTTATTAGCTGAATTTTTATAATGTTAACTTTTTAAGGAATCCGTGTTTTGCTTTGACAAAAACTGTAGAATCAGATCTATATCATGTCAAAAAGCAAACAGATCAGACACAGGTCAGACGGCTCCTAAAGGAGCCGTCTGATCTGGGTCTACTCTGTTTGCAAATGCATGAAAAAAGGCGTTTAAATGAGGGAAAGGGTTAAGCAGTTGTTGACTTTTTCATAGCCGGCTAAGTGTAAATTATCAAGTTATTCAGCGTCTGATGTAGAAAATAATCGCATGCAATCTCCTGGAAAGTCACCATGCACGCCTGCACGGTAAATACTGTTATTTTGTTTTACAGTCCGCGTAAATTGATACCTGTCGGCAATATATTTCAATATTTTGCATTTAGATTAGAACACTTTATTTGATTTATTTGCTGTGAAATAATAGGCTTGCTTGAAACAGTTGCTTCAAATTGAATCTCTAACACGTGTAATAATTCGGCAGCTATCGGTAAATTATTGGTATAATACCGTAATTGAAACAGGATTTATATCCGTAACCAATTCCATATTTTATCATCGCATATTTGTGACATTTTTAATACTGTTTTAGAATCTGGATATTTCCCTGAATTATGGACCGAATGAGTAATTGTTCCGCTGCACAAAAAGGTAGTAGAGAGAAAGTTAATAGCTACAGAGGGAAAACACTTGTAAGTTGCCTCTCAAAAAAAATTACGTCTATTTTAAATAAAAGGATAACTGATTATTGTGAACGAAATAATGTCATATCGGATGCCCAGTTTGGTTTTAGAGAAGGCAGGTCTACTGCTGATGCACTGTACATACTATTGTCTATCATACAAAGATACCTGAATGAGAACAAGAGATTGTATTGTGTATTTGTAGATATGAAAAAGGCGTTTGATACATGTAGTGTGGATAGACATTCTTTATGGTTGACATTGTATGGGTCGAGTATTCTAGGTAAAATCTTACGTGTGATTAGCGATATGTACACAAAGGTTAAATCGTGTGTTAGAAGCTGTAATATATACCGCGAGGTTTTTAATTACTCGGTTGGACTCAGACAAGGGGGGACAATCTCACCCATAATGTATTCCCTTTTCATTGAAGACCTCGAATTGTTTTACAGGACAACTTTAATAGTGGTTTGGATTTTGATGATATTATTATAATATTATTACTATTTGCTGATGATTTGGTTGTATTGGGACAGACACCTTCGGATCTACACAGTAGTTTGACTTTGTTATATGAATACTGTAAGAAATGGGGGTTAGAAGTAAATACTTCAAAAACTAAGGCAATGGTATTCAGAAAAAGGGACGGGCTAAAACGGGGCAAAACATGGACATACAATGGAAAGCTTTTGGAGATTGTAAATGACTTTAATTACTTAGGGTGGTGTTTAATTTTGCTGAGAGTTTTACTTTAAATCAAGAATAATTAGTAGGAAAGGGATTGAAAGCTATGCACGTCTTACTTGCAAATTGTAAAAACATTAAATTAAAACCAAAAATAATGTGTCAACTTTTTGATGCTTTTGTTTGATCAACAGTCAATTATGCATGTGAAATTTGGGGTTTAACAAAGTCTAAAGAACTGGAACGACTGCATCTTAGGTTTTGTAAAACTATTTTAGGTGTAAATATGCGCACGAGTAATGTTGGTGTTTATGGTGAGTAAGGTCGGTATCCCTTGTACATAAACAGATCTGTAAGAATAGTAAAGTATTGGAGTAAGATAGTCAACCCGAATAATTTGCTTATATCTGTTGTTTATAAACAATCTCAATTAGATTGTAATAATGGCTGTATAAACTGGGTTTGTCGTATCAGAAATTTACTGTATGAGTTTGGATATGGCTATGTTTGGGAGTCCCAGACTGTAATAGATTTCAAACAATTTCATAATGAATTCAAAAGAAGACTTATTGATAATTGTGTACAGACTGGGAACACTGATGTTGACAATAACAGTGTAATGTATTTGAATTCTAATTTCAAAGAGAATTTATTTAGATCATATATTGTCCTGTTTTATTGACCTGTCAAATGTGAATATTCCTACGTCATTGAAAGGATATATTTAGATTGGGTGAACCTGTGTTTCAAACGTTTTTCACGAGATTCACAATAAATGTACAAGTGCTCGAATGAGCCAAGTAGGAAAGCTTTTATTAGCGGAAACAATCGATATCAACCGAAGCTATATATGAAGTGTTCAGCAAGCGTATAATTATTTAAATTTTGACAGGTTAATAAAACAGGACAATACCTACTGAAAGAAGATGTTATGTTTCTAGACTCCGATTGGCCTCTCACTCATTACGAGTACAGACTGGTCGTTTCGGTGTGAATAGATTAGAGAGAGATTTAAGAATCTGTTTAATTATTATTCTAGTGATGCTGAGGACGAGTATCATTGGCCGGATTGCTCGCAATCCAGGCTTATAGATTGGCGAATGCCGTCCGTCCGTCCGTCCGGTTGACCTTTTTATTTGAGTTAGTTATAGCCAAAGTATAATACCTACAGTAACCAAACTTGGCATGTGGGTTCAGAATGAGGGTCCCATTACATGTCATAGGTTAGCAGGTTACTATGACCCCTTTTGACCTACATGTAGTTTTTACGCTTCATTGACTTAGAGAATTTCCAGGTTGACCTTTTTGTTTGTGTTAGTTATAGCCAAAGTATAACACCTACAGTAACCAAACTTGGCATTTGGGTTCATAATGAGGGTCACATTACATGTCATAGATTAGTAGGTTATTATGACCCTTTTCTGACCTAGTTTTTACGCTTCATTGACTTAGAGAATTTCCAGGTTGACCTTTTTGTTTCCGATCGATCACTAATAAACGACTTGGCCTAGAATCTTCAAACTTGCTGTGGTGGTTGGTCATGACAACTGGATGACCCCTATTGTTTTTGAGGTCACTAGGTCAAAGGTCAAGGTCACAATGACCTTAACTGGTGAAATAGTTTCCGATCAATAACTGCTCAAGGGTTTGGCTTGGGATCTTCAAACTTGATGTGATGGTTCGTCATGACTACTAGATGACCCCTATAGTTTTTGAGGTCAAAGGTCAAGGTCACCATGACCTTAACTAGCAAAATGGTTTTTGATCAATAACTGCTCAAGGGTTTGGCTTAGGATCTTCAAATTTGCTGTGGTGGTTGGTCATGACAACTACATGAATCCTCTTGTTTTTGAGGTCACTAGGGCAAAGGTCAAGGTCACCATGACCTTAACTAGTGAAATGTTTCCAATCAATAACTGCTCAAGGGTTTGGCTTAGGATCTTCAAACTTGCTGTTGTGGTTGGTCATGACCACTAGATGAACCCTAATGTTTTTTAGGTCACTAGGTCAAAGGCCAAGGTCACCATGACCTTAACTGGTGAAATGGTTTCCGATCAATAACTGCTCAAGGGTTTGGCTTAGAATCTTCAAACTTGCTGTGGTAGTTGGTCATGACCACTGGATGACTCCTATTGTTTTTGAGGTCACTAGGTCAAAGGCCAAGGTCACCATGACCGTAACTGGTAAAATTGTTTCTGATCAATAACTGCTCAAGGGTTTGACTTAGGATCTTCAAATTTGCTGTGGTGGTTGGTCATGACAACTTGATGAGCCCTCTTGTTTTTGAGGTCACTAGGTCTAAGGTCAAGGTCACCATGACCTTAACTGATGAAATGGTTTCCAGTCAACAACTGCTCAAGGGTTTCGCTTAGGATATTCAAACCTGCTGTGGTGGTTTGTCATGACCACTAGATGACCCCTAATGTTTTTTAGGTCACTAGGTCAAAGGCCAAGGTCATCATGGCATTAACAGGTGAAATGGTTTCCAATCAATAACTGCTCAAGGGTTTGGCTTAGGATCTTCAAACTTGCTGTGGTGGTTGGTCATGGCAACTAGATGACCCCTATTGTTTTTGAGGTCACTATGTCAAAGATTAAGGTCACAATGACCTTAACTGATGAAATGGTTTCCAATTAATAACTGCTCAATGGTTTGGTTGGGGATCTTCAAACTTGCTGTGGTGGTTGGTCGTAACCACTAGATGACCCCTATAGTTGTTGAGGTCACTAGGTCAAAGGTCAAGGTCACCATTACCTTAACTTGTGAAATGTTTTCAGATCAATAAATGATTAGTGGTTTGGCTTAGGATCGTCAAAGTTGATGTGGTGATTAGTCATGACCAGTAGATGACCTCTATAGTTGAGGTCACTAGATCAAAGGTCAGGGGGTCTAGAGGTATACATGCTTTACACATATCTCTTGTTTTTTATGCTTCAATGAATTTCTAGATTGACCTTTGTAACATGTGGAGTCATAATGAGGACCTCATTACATGCAATTGGAATATGCCTTCAGCATCTGCTGATGCAGAAATGTATAATGATTGACTGTTCATCTATATCACTTTAATCGGCAATCCGGCCATACCGATATTGGCGGTTTCTTGTTTTATCTTGGTTTGTAAGCAACTGTCAGAAATTAGGAATAAATACATTAAGAAATACTTTATGTTAGACCTAGTGGTTTTAGATATATACAGTTGTTGCAAAGTACAGAGACAAAAGCATCAGTAAATTTAGCTAAATTTATTAAATTCATTTATTAAAGAAGCCTTTATCTTCCGCAATAACGTGCCTGAACCAAATGGCCTGTGTTATTATGCCATTATAAAAATATCTTATTAATATTCATGACGTCTTTATTTCTTACATGAATATTCATCAGGGGAAGGGTTACAAAGATTAATGTAATATCCAAAATGATACACGCCCGGATTTAACCCTTTATATCTCATGACTTAATGACATCAATATTTATTATTTTTGTAATGAAACATCAGCACATGCTACTCTGGCGATGGCAACACCTACAGAATCAGATCTGTATACATAGGATTCCATAAGCAAAAAGCAGACCTTGACTAGACGGCTCCTGTTGGAGTTGTCTGTTCTGCGTCTACTCTGTTTGTGAAATTCGTGGACAAAATAGTTAAAAGGTAAATACGGAAGGCGGGAAATTGTAGCCATTTCAAAAAGTAAAGAAACATATCATCAAATTCCACTAGCAAACAGGGCAGACCCTGATCAGACGGCTCCTATATTAGCCGTCTGGTCTGGGTCTACTCTGTTTGCAAATGCGTGAAAACACGTTTATATGAAGGAAAGTGTTATCATGGTAAAGAGTTCGCCATACTCCTGAGAAATAATGACACTTACCGCATAAATGTTACATGTACATTGTAATTACTGAACTTTTTATAATGACTTCATGAACGAGAAAATGTTTTTTTACCTTGACATTAAATAGGGAATCAGATCTTTGTTATTACCATGACAGTAACTAGGAAATCAGATCTATGGCAATTCATAAACAAACAGAGCAAACATGTCTACTGCAGTTAAATCTATATTAAGAGGTCATTCATGTATTGAACATAGGAGTCAATAAAAAAAACCATTATGTAGGACAGACGTAATGAATGCTTTCTGCATTACTTTTGACCCGTATTAAGCTACCACACGCCTTACACATTTATAATTAGACATCTTTTTGTTTACAGCTTAAGACAGGTTCTACTGTATACCAGTTATAGAGTTAAACATTTTATACTATAGATACGCAGGGTGAGCTCTTCATATCGCCTGATGTCCGTCGTCCGTCGGCGTGCGTCGTGTGTCGTGTGTCGTGTGTCATCAACAATTTGAACCTTTAAAAAAGCTTCTTCTCTTAATCTACAGGATTCTCAGCTATAATATTTGGTACATAGCATCCATCATCTGTAGGTCCTCTACAAAATTTAAATAAATTATGCCCTTGGGGTCAAATTGGCCCCGCCCCAGGGTTGGCTTGTTTTCTATAGAAACATACAGTAAAACTTTGAAATTCTTCTTCTCTGAAACTGGAAGGTTCTCATCTTTCATACTTGGCACATAGCTTCATGTTCTGGTCTTCTACAAAAGTTATATAAATCATGCCCCTTGGGTAAAAAATGGCCCCGCCCTAGGGGTGGCCAGTTTTCAATTGAAACATAGTAAAACCTTGAAAAGCTTCTCGTCTGAAACCGGAAGGTTCTCAGCTTTCATATTTGGCAGATAGCATCATGTATAAGTCCTCTACAAAAGTTATATAAATTATGCACCTGTGGTCAAAATAGGCCCAGCCCAAGGGGTGGTCAGTTTTCAATAGAAATATATAGTGAAAACTTTGAAAATCTTCTCTGAAACTGGAAGGTTCTCAGCATTCATATTTGACACATAGCATCATGTTCAGGTCCTCTACAAAAGTTATATAAAGCATGCCTCTGGGGTCAAAATTTGCCACGCCCCAGGGGTGCCTTGGTTTCTATAGAAACATATATTAAAACCTTGAAAAGCCTCTCCTCTGAAACTAGAAGGTTCTTAGCTTTCATATTTGGCAGATAGCATCATGCATAGGTCCTCTACAAAAGTTATATAAATTATGCCCCTGGGTCAAAATTGGCCCAGCCCAAGGGGTGGTCAGTTTTCAATAGAAATATATAGTGAAAACTTTGAAAATCTTCTCTGAAACTGGAAGGTTCTCAGCTTTCATATTTGACACATAGCATCATGTTCAGGTCCTCTAAAAAGTCATATAAATTATGCCACTGGGGTCAAAATTGGCCCCGCCCCAGGGGTACCTTGTTTTCTATAGAAATATATAGTAAAACCTTGAAAAGCTTCTCCTCTGAAACTAGAAGGTTCCCAGCTTTCATATTTGGCACATAGCATCGTGTTCAGGTCCTCTACAAACGATTTATAAATTATTCCCCTGGGGTCAAATTGGCCCCACCCAGGGTGGCCAGTTTCAATAGAAACATACAGTGAAAACTTTGAAAATCTTCTCCTCTGAAACTGGAAGGTTCTCAGCTTTCATATTTGGCACGTAGCATCATGTAAAGGTCCTCTACAAACGATTTATAAATTATTCCCCTGCGGTCAAATTGGCCCCACCTCAGGGTGGCCATTTTTCAATAGAAACATTAATAGTGAAAACTTTGAAAATCTTCTCCTCTGAAACTGGAAGGTTCTCAGCTTTCATATTTGGCAGATAACTCATGTTCAGGTCCTCTACAAAAGATATATAAATTATGCTCCTGTGGTCAAAATTGGCCCTGCCCCAGGAGTGCCTTGTTTTCTATAGAACCATATAGTAAAACATATAGAAAATCTTCTTCCTTGAAACTGGAAGGTTCTCAGTTTTCATATTTAGCACATAGCGCCATGTTCAGGTCCTCTAAAAATTTATATAAAGTATGCCCCTGGGGTTAAAATTGGCCCGGCCTAGGCAGTATTTTTTTCTCTGAAATATACGGAGAAATAATGCCCCATCCCCCCCTCTGAAAAATATGTCCCCCCCCATCTTCAAAACAATTACCCTCTTGCCGGACGATAGTTAGTTAGACTTAGTTAATATAGATTATGGAATAAGTAAATGGTTGTAATTGAGCTACATGTACCCATAGCTAAATTCACCATATTAACATGCTTAAGTAAGATTTTAACACAAATAGGTTATACATCATTCAATGGAAAAAAACCCTTTTGGCTCGTTCGCGCTACAATATCTCCCCTGTTATGGGCCCGGATCCCTTTCCCTCAGAACTGGGAAAAAACATGCCAGGGGTAGCCAGTTTTCAATAGAAACATATAGTGAAAACTTAGAAAATCTTCTCTTATATCTTATGAAACTGGAAGGTTCTCAGCTTTCATATTTGGCAGATAGCATCATGTTCAGGTCCTCTACAAAAGTTATATAAATTATACCCCAGGGGTCAAAATTGGCCCCGCCCAAGGGCCGGCTAGATTTCTATTGAAACATATAGTGAAAGCTTTGAAAATATTCTCCTCTGATTGTCTGGTGAGCGATATCAGGGCCATTTTGGTCCTCTTGTAAAATGTTTGCCAACAGAGAAGACCCAGATAAGGTGGCTCTCGTGGAGGTAGTTTGACCAGGTTCTGCTCTGAAAAATGCTTATGAAAATATATATAGACCCCAGAGCTCCAGATAAGATGCGTAAATTCTCAACATTTTCAAGTATAACTCGTTATTTCTTCACCAAACCCTCTTCGAGACGATTCTAAAGAGTGGTCACAGTATAGGGTTTGGTGGAGAAAGGACGATTTTAGTATTTAGGTACGCCCCCTTATTTGTAACTCTGGACCTCGTTCTGAAAGTTTTGCCACGGTTAAAAGTTCCTTATTAATAATTTCTTTCCATTATATTTCATGATACAGTAAAACCCATCTAAACCGGACGTTCAATTTAGTATAAATATCACTCTTGGAGACAGGTGCAAGTTAACCCATTCCCTCATATTGACGACTTTTGACGACTCTGTAAAAGTCACTTTCTGAAACCATTGTGATAAATAGAGCATTTGCTCCGATAGGAGCAAATGCTCTATTTTTCAAAATGGTTTCAAAACTTGAAAATTCTGACTTTTTCCTTTTCTCTAGTTAATACCCCTTTTGGGTAGATCTATTCAAAGAGGTTTGATCTAAAAATAGCCTATGAGGGAAAGGGTTAATATAGTGTGGAAGTCATGCATAAAGTTCCTCTAGGACTTTCTGCATGACTTTCAACCTACATTAAGCAGCCAACGGCCTAAAAATAGTTATTTTTTCTGTACTAGAATGCTAGGATTTAGAGGGTTTTACTGTATACAGTGCTCCCTCCCTACAACGGCCCTCTCAATAACGATTCCCTCCTTACAACAACGCATGACATTGTTTCCGAAACAACAAGGCTCCAGAAACAATCTTTTTTCATCGTATTTTCTTTATTCCTCCATCAAACCCTATTTTGTGATCACTCTTTAGAATCGTCACTTTGTGACGATTCTAAAGAGTGGTCACAACATAGGGTTTCCTTGAGGCATAACGGTTTTAGTTATCGAAATACACCTTATCTGGGGATCTGCAAACAAACTAATTATGTTTGATTTTCCCTCCCTATAACAACTCCCTCTGAACAACACATACAATATTCGTATCCCAAAGGGTGTCGTTGTAGAGAGGGAGCACTGTACTTATTATTATTTCTTACACGATGCAAAGGGTTAAGGAGGAAGTCAATATAGCTAGTAATCTAGAAATTCAACAGTGTGGCATTATGCTGTAACAAAAACATATTTATGAGAAGTTTAAATTTTGTATAGAATGCAATTATCGTCGACAAAACGTTATGTACTGTATAATTATTTGGTACAGTGAAAAACAAAAACGAATGCTACATGTATTTTGGTTGTTTGAAATCAGTCAATACGATGGAAATTTATTTCCCTTGACTAATGATTATAACTGAAACAATATAGGTGGCCCTAAGGTAGATAGTGTTTTTGTCATTCGTCCTTGGATTGACGTATATATATATTCAGGCGTTCGACTTCCCAGCGGCTTAAATTGAAAACCTATATTATCTAATTGTTGCAAGCGTTCAAGGGAACAAACCGTCTCTTAACATTTTCCTTCATACAAACGCCTTTTCACGCAAATGCAAACCGATGAGACCGAAATCAGGATCTGCTCTGATTTCTAATAGAAGTTGTCAGATATATGTTTCTTAAGTTCATAAGATGGCTGCAATATATCACCTTCCATATTTCATTATAACTATTTTGTCCATAAAAATATTCGGTAGATATTGAAATGAATGTGCAACAGTATCCATGCTTATAAAACTTTTTAATTAAGTCTGAATTCGTTCTCAAGTTTTTGATTGGTCAGATTTGAGCCATAGGCTCAAATCTGACCAATCAAAAACTTGAGAACGAACCCAGACTCAACTAAAAAGCTTTATAAGCTTGGAGCAAGGGAAATGGTTAACCCTTACCCCACTGTAGAACCTAATGCCTGTTCAAATTTAGTAGAACCTAGAACCTGTTCAAATTTGGATCTGGTGCACGTTTGATTACTTCCTGATCAAGCTATTGAGAAACCATTGACCGACTGTCAGACAGCTTGGATTCGGATGAGACGCCGAGATCCTCGGTGTTTAATCTGATTTTAGATTGTTTGCAAAAGCGAGTCATGTCGCAAATAGGATGACAAGGGTTCACAGACGGCAAATGTTGTACTCAACTTATATTGCAGCGAAATCGTTACAACAAATTGCAATAATTTAACATTTGAAGCTTGTCTTGTGTTATGCAATCCACTGGTACATTATCATCTATTATAGTACCCTTTGAAACAATCGTTCTCAGAAGACGAAAGGTTGATATAAGTTACTCCGAATATGATACGTTGAATTGGACTACACAAAACAATTTGTCGTCTGCAAATATTGCCTTCTATAATAGGCTGCGACAAGTGTTACGGCAGTTTACCCCCAGTATCTTAACGCTCATTCACCCGGTGGCAAAAAAATAAAACAACAACACAAAACAAGCTAATTGGCGTCTAATGAAATCTCTGAATGTACACTATGGGTTTTGCTTATTTGTCTTTGATTTTATACAGTAAAATCTCTCTATAACGGCCACTAAATTACATCAAGTACTTTGTGTTAAAGGCAGGTGGCAGCTTAAAGCAAGGTGAAAGTAAAACAGAACGCTCCTATAGGATCAGAGTCTACACTGTTTGCTGAAAGGAATTTAAATATAAAACAAAACGAAAATGAAAAATTAGGCCAGGCATCCCTTAGATAAAAAAATGGACTAATCCAATATATAAACATGGAAGAATCCACTGGGCGCAAATGGGTTAAAAAGGAAATGAAATAGTGTCTGCTGCAAAACCGGAATACAATATTTTAAATAGTAAGTTAGACGGTTTCCATTTTCGAAACAATACTCCACATTCGACAGATTAAACATTGATAGTAATAGTATTTGTAATAGAAACAACCGTGGCGTGTTTGAATGTACAGTAAAATCCCGCTAATGCGACCACCAAAACGATGTTTAATTCTGGGTGCTAGATGCAGGTGGTAGCTTAATGCAGGACAAAAGTAATGCAGAAAGCTCCTCTCTGCTTTTTTATCCTGCATTAAACAACCACCTGCTTATAAAGAGACCAATGTTTATTCATTAAGTGGTCGCATTAGAGGGGTTCTACTGTATATCCATTCCAGGAAATTGTCACATTCATGTTTACTCTGTTTGTAAAGGCGTGAAAAAGCGGAGTTACCAAGTAGCAGATTAAATTAAGCACTTTATCGTCTACAATACTTATCACCTGATGTCTGCAATTATTGTCGCCTGCATGTATATTTCAACTCTTTAAAAAGACATTCATAGTCTCTATATTTGGTGTATTTGTTAATAAACAAATAAACAAATAAAAATTCAAGTTTGTTTTAAAACAAAATGAACAAGTGTAAACCAACTTAGATCCTTGACAGAATCGGAAGTTAGTGAAACGTTCAGCAAATCAGAGATTAACCCTTTCGGCGCCAAATTTCTAATTGTCGTCTGCAATTCAAGTTTGTTAAATCACTCAGTAAAATAAGGAAATGAGATAAATCAATGCAATTTCAAAGGAATAAAGCACATATAAAGGAATAGAGATTGAGACAACTAGTGAAGTCCCTGATCAGACGCCGCCTTGAAAAGACGGCGTCTGATCTGGGACTGCACTATTTGTCGTGGTGCATTTATACGACTGCGGCGGTGAAAGGGTAAAGCACTTTGTTGTCTACAATACTTGTCACCTGGCGTCTACAATTATTGTCGCCTGCATGTTTATTTCAACTCTTTAAAAAGTATTCATAGTCTCTATATTGTGTTTATTGTTAATAAACAAAAAAACATTTTTTTATTAAAAAAATAGTGAACAAGTCTAAACCAGCTTGGATCCTTGACAGAATCGGAAATTAGTGAAATTTTAAGCACACCAGAGATTAACCCTTTCACCGCCGATGTCGCATAAATGCACCACGACAAATAGTGCAGTCCCAGACCAGACGCCGCCTTTTCAAGGCGGCGTTTGATCAGGGACTTCACTTTTTGTCTCAATCTCTATTTATATATAAGTGCTTTATTCCTTTGAAATTTGCATTTAGTTATTTCATTTCCTTATTGTTATCTCATTTCCTTATTGTATCGAAAGCTTTAACAAAACTTCGATTGCAGACGACAATTAGAAATTTGGCCCCGAAAGGGTTAAACTGACATAAAGAATGTTTTCAGCATAAAGAAAGTTGACGCTTTCACCGACAATGTATCACCTCAGATAACATATACAAACAGTTAAACTCAGAGAACTGGATTAACTCGATGCCAACAGGATCCAAACTGTTTCTTACAGTGACTATACTTTTTAAAACAAAACATAAAGACATATAAAAAAAATGAAAATCGTAGCAGGCGACAAAGTTTGCAGACAACAAATTTGACAGCCGAAAGGTTAAATGTGTTCAGAAGTTACTTTCGTTGCCCTATTGTAAAATGTGATGTGAAGCTGGGGTTACTGTAATTTCCTGACAAAATGTACTACAGCAAAACCTCTCTAAATCGGACGTTCTTTTAAGTATAAATATCCGTCTTGGAGACAGGTGGGATCTTAATGCAGGGTGAAAAACATGCGGAAATCTCCTCTAGGAGCTTTCTGCATGACTTTCATCCTGCATTAAGCAGACACCTGCGTAAAAGTCTCTAAATTCTTCTCAAAAAGAGTTCCAGTTTAGAGAGGTTTTACTTTATACCGTTTAATTATACCAGGTAAATATAAATATTATACAGGCTAGGTTAGTTTAGCTTTGTATAAGACAAACAATCATCTTGATTGCACACTTTCGCTCGACTGTCAGTTGGAACCAGCCTGATTTGCAAGTCCCCATGGTACGAAAAGATGATTATGGTTAAACATCGCTTAATGGTTTGCAAATCATGTATCATAGTGATTTGGCTGGTCTGGTAGTTCCCATGTGGCGTGATGTCTGGACTTACCACCATTTGTCGGAATAATTGCATACAATTTGTGTTGTTTTCCGTCAGAACCAGATTCCGTCGTTTTCGCCAGATTACTGTACAGTAGAATCTGTTCTAAGCTGCCATTCACTTATTGAGCATATGCGTCTTAAAATAACAGGTGGTTGCTTAATGCATGGCAAAAGTAATGCAGGAGCTTTCTGTATTACTTTTGATCTGCATTAAGCTACCACTTGCCTTACAGACCAATAACTACACATTTTTTATGGTCGCTTAATACAGGTTCTATTGTATTTGGTTGTAACAACTTCCTGTCAGCGAATTCGTGGCCACGATCACAGATGACAAACAGTGCTGATTTAGATAAGATGATATGGAATTCGGGTTCTTATTGGGATCAACACCATATGGTTCTCTGGTGGAGGTTTTAATTTAAACTGTAATTGGAAGAAATAACGGCACTGGGCATGAAATCAGCCGACAGTTTTGCAATTGCTTCCAGAAATTAATACTATTTGAATGCGCTAAGCCGACAGGAAATTGAAACCTGACATGTCGTTCACTGTCAAATATTTTACGCCAGCTTCAAGTTTTAAAGTGGGGTGTTATTCAATTTCTGTTAAAGAAGAAAAGCTGAGTATCAAACAGACCCCGAGGTTATAAAACGTTTTATTTAAGTCTGAGATCATTCTCAAGCATCTGACCAATCAGATGCCTGAGAATGATCTCAGACTCAGAAGTTTTATAACCTTGGACCATGGAACTACTCGACTACACATCTGGATTCAGAGTAGCAGCACATCTGGATTCAAACAGTGTGTATGTGCTATCACGGATTGAATCATGGCGGTGAAAGAGTTAAAACTTAGAAATGAAATGTTTCTGTGACGTTATCTGACATAAAATTAGCAAGTTCAGTAACAACAGACCACTAAGTGACTTACATCTTCAACATTGTCCCATTTTCTAAAGTTAATGTTCCTTTTCGGTAGATTTATTCAAGGAGGTTGGGGCTAACCATAGTGTAGGAGGGAATGAGTTAAGTAACTTAACATTGCAATACAGCTCCCTGCTACAATTTAACACTAGGTTCATTAAATGCTTCTAGTTAACATTGTCACCACTGAGTGACTTCCCTTAGCTATATTGTTTCCTGCTTCCAGTCAAACACCATCTCCAATGAGTATCTTACCTCTCTTATATTGTCCCTTGCTTTCAGTTAATAATGTCACCACTAAGTGACTTACCTTAGCTATATTGTTTCCTGCTTCCAGTCAAACACCATCTCCAATGAGAAACTTACCTCTCTTATATTGTCCCCTGCTTTCAGTTAATAATGTCACCACTAAGTGACTTACCTTAGCTATATTGTTTCCTGCTTCCAGTCAAACACCATCTCCATTGAGAAACTTACCTCTCTTATATTGTCCCCTGCTTTCAGTTAATAATGTCACCACTAAGTGACTTACCTTAGCTATATTGTTTCCTGCTTCCAGTCAAACACCATCTCCAATGAGAAACTTACCTCTCTTTTATTGCCCCTTGCTTTCAGTAAACTTTCACCAATACACGCCTCACCTCTGCAACGCTTGGAACCAGTGCACACTATCACCACTATAAGTGTCTTACCATTGACTTTTTGTACCCTGCTTCATTTTAACACATACCATTAAGTAACTAACCTATTTCACACTGTCCTCTGATTGAAATCTTAAAACAAGTTTTACTTTGTTAAAACCTTGACCAGAAATAATTATAGTGATAAGAATAGCTGATACTTATCTGAATCTAAACTGTTTGCAAACATTGCCATCAATTCATCAGCTGTGCGAAACATTGCATGTGCCTTGTTATATACGGTACGATCGCTCTAAGCGGCCACCGAATATAGTTATTATAGTTCTGGTCCAAAGAGGCAAATGCAGGACGAAATTAATGCAAAAGGCTCAGTTAGAAGCTTTATGCATTACTTATTTTCTTCATTAAGCAACCACCTGCTTTTAACCCTCTACTCCATAAATACGCCTTTCTACGTCTTTACAGAGTAGACCCAGGTCAGACGACTCCTGTAGGAGTCGTCTGATCAGTGTCTGCTGTTTGCTTATGAAATAATATAGATATAATTTTATTAACAGTTTCTGTTATGGTCAAAATTTCCTGTGTTCCTGTGTCATTATAAAAATTATCTAATTAATATTTATGATGTCATTATAGCTTATATGAATATTCAAGGACTAAAGGGTTAAATACAACTTTAGTGATCGCTACTAAAGGGTTTCTATTGTACATGTTTGTGTGATTGTATTCGACATAAACACACTTTAATTGTCATGACATTTGCAGTTTTATTGTCTTGTAAGTTGATACACCGAAGTTGACACATTGAGTACAGTTAGTTCAGCTTTATGCCTGATTTAAAACGTGATTATGACGTCAGAATTATTGATGACTCTTCAATGGGAAAAACAGTATCAGTTATGGTCATGTGACTTCATTTGAACCAATCAATAGTCTGAATGAAACTCCACTTTAACCCTGAAGCAGACGATAACCTTAACAGACGAAATTTATTCGGCAGCAAAAGGGCAAAAAATAAAAAACCGTGTCTCCATTCGGAGAAAAATACACGTGACGATAATTTGTAAATATTTAACAAGACAATGACAAACAACCGTGTCATCAGGTTTGGAAAATGTTTGTTGTTATTCAGAACCAAAATAACTTGTTTACATTTATTTCGTAACATGATTCACAAATACAGAACCACTCCCTGTTTAATACCATTTTAACCTGGGTTATCGTCGCTGTGCTGACAAAACCTCGTATAATGAAAATCATTACTTTTCAGGAGAAGCAAAAAAAACTTTTATGATTTCGTCTTTATGTGAAAATAAGGTCTATGTGCTGGTACCATATTAAAACACAAATTAATTGATAAAACTTTATTTATTCTATCATTGATAAAACTTTATTTTTTCTATCATTTAGTATGACGATTTTTTAAATGTACGATCAATTTTTGTTCATCTTATGTATATACGAGCTTTTACCACTCATACGATATTTCGTCGTACATTTTTTATCCGGCGATCATGATATACGACAATTTACATTTCACCTGAGTCTAAGCTGTGTACCTTGACACACTAAGAAAGTGACAGACCTATGCTCTATGTACCACAATACATGCACGGACATAATCTGCATGTGTTTTGATATGTTTAATGTTACTGCCCCGCATGCTTGAAGAGTAAAATTTATACGAGGATTTGATATTGAAAATTTCAGACCAATAAAATTGTAACGTGCAAACCGAGAGACCCAGCAACAACAAACCCTGTCGGTGCAAAGCTTAAGCTCACATCAAGAGATGTTTGTTGCGCTATATATTACCTCCACTTCCCAAGATACAATGATCTGGTCAGCCTCATTTGCATAACCAACGTTCTACGAACGTTACATTACCCTCCCCTCCGAGAAGTCTCGTCCCGAGACTTGGACCCTGGGAGACCCGTGGTTAAGGCAACTCCGGTCTGGCAGTTGTCTTCATCCCACCGCTGCCACCATTTGTAACATGCAAACCGAGAGACCCAGCAACAACAAACCCTGTCGGTGCAAAGCTTAAGCTCACATCAAGAGATGTTTGTTGCGCTATATATTACCTCCACTTCCCAAGATACAATGATCTGGTCAGCCTCATTTGCATAACCAACGTTCTACGAACGTTTCAAAATAATGTACGAGGTTTAGTCACGGGCGTGCATTGGTCGATTACGCTGAGATTTTGACAGGATGTGGGCATTGTACATTAAATCAGAAATCGTGAAGAAACGATTTTCGGCTAAACTGGATATACTAGGTTTTGTCAGCAAAGCGACATTATGCTACGGGCGAATCCCCGATTATCATTGCCACAAAATGAAAAGCCTGGATGTCTTTAAAACGGATGATTGCTTATTGCAAGATTATTATTATACCACATTTATATAGCGCTCTTTTCACACAGGATATGTGCGTTCAAAAGCGCTTCACATAAATAATTTGCATGTACAAAACTGAGTATATATAATGCTTACAGAATATATAAAACAAATGAAACTTAAGATTGAGATATCCATAAATAATATTAAAAGTGGAATTAACTTAAGAATCATAGAACAAAAATAAAAACAAAATCATACTTTTCTGTACGTTTTTATGTCCGTAAATCATAGGAAATAGACGCATGCTGTGACTATATTGTGTCAGTCCACTCATATCACTGAAACTGTAATGAAACATTATATATATGGTCAGTGTCGGTACGCCAGAACCACCTGGATTGGCATACAACACTATACATAAGATATTGTCTTACTTATGTAGGACAATGGGTTAACAGAATAGGTCAATTTTGTAGCTAATGCATATAAACTACACAATGCAATACAAACATTACAAACAACCCACCAATATATACACCCCGCATGCAAAACCGGCGAAGGAGCATCATAAAATCAGTTCAGCAGACACTGAAACTAGGCACACAATGCCGCCCGAGCCGCAAACCGGGCGGTTTCAAAGAGATCAGGGACTATCCCTACCATCAAGATCCACCACCCGCACAACACGAGCCACACATCAAGCGCCCACAAACAGTGCGCAACCAAAGCAACTGACAGGACACTCCTCAGCCAATATTTTGCAAGCAGGAAATGTCCGAAAGGAGAGGGATTTGAAAATGTCCCGACAGTCACAAGAGAATGGCAGGATCGACACTCCGTGGCTAAGGTATCAGTCATCATGATTAATAGTTATTTGCCACATTTTCCTGTCCTTGCAATGTCCTAGTAAAAAAGGTTGAAGAAATGCGTTTTCAGACATTTCTTAAAGGATGCAAGTGAGCTGGCATCTCTGATGCCTGACGGTAGAGCATTCCAAAGTTTTGGAGCTGCATGCATGAAACTCCTATCCCCGTATTTTACCATACGACGTCTTGGTACAACCAACGACACTTAACTACTTGCTGACCTTAACTATCTGCGAGGCCTGTACACGTCAAGCATGTCGACAATGTACTTGGGGGATTCATTGCGCATGGCTTTGTACGTAAGTGTCAACATTTTGAATTCGATCCGATGTTGAACTGGAAGCCAGTGAAGTTCCTTCAAAACTGGAGTGATATGATTATATCGAGAAGTCTTGGTTATGATACGGGCTGCTGTGTTTTGCACCCTTTGAAGTTTCCGCAGCATACTTTTTGAAATTCCATGCAGCAATGAGTTGCAGTAGTCAAGTTTTGATGTAACCAGGCAGTTTACCAAAGTCTTGGTAGCATCAGGTGATAGGTATTGTCTTATATGGCCGATTTGCCGGACCTGTGTGTAACTAGATCTACACACGGAATTCACGTGCGGTGTCATATCCATTTGTGAATCAAGTCTTGCACCAAGATTCTTTACACACAGCAATGGTTTGATTTTAGAGGATCCTACTTGTACATGAATGTCTTCAGGTACTTTTGTGGTTTTTTTGTGTAGAACAGGATGACCTCAGTTTTTTTCGGTATTTAGCTTCAGCATGTTCTGGTTCATCCAAGAGACTATACTTTTCATACAGTCCTCAACTTGTGGTAAGGCTTCTTGTTGACAGGAAATGTCCTTTGGCTTAAATGATATGTATAACTGCGAGTCATCGGCATAAAAATTGTGGTCAAGTCAGATTGAGCCAACAGGTTTTGTGTACATGATTTGATGTTTTGGTCCTAGGACCGATCCCTGTGGCACGCTAAATTTCATGTTAACTGAAGTGGACAATTCTCCATCTATTGAGACTGTTTGGTAGCGGTCTTTCAGATAGGAGGTCATCCACTCAAGGGGTTTTCCGATGATTCCGAAGTCTGTTTCCAGGCGTTTTAGCAACGCTTCGTGATCGATGGTGTCAAATGCAGCCGATAAAACCAGCAATCACCAGAATTGTAATTTCGTTTTTATCCAGGGATTGAAGGATGTCGTTCTGAACTTTCAGAAGAGCAGTCTCTGTTGAATGGGGCTTTCGGTATGCAGACTGATGATGCTCATGTAAATTGTTTGAGGTCAAGTGGGACTCAATGCGTTTGTCGACAACATTTTCTAACACCTTGGAGACAAATGGCAAATTTGACACAGGCCTATAGTTCATAAGTTCATTTGAATCAAGACCAGGTTTCTTTAAAAGGGGCCTGACATGTGACATCTTGAAATCTTTTGGAACGTAGGCAGTGTCTAAAGAGGAGTTTACATTTTTTGTCAAAATCGGTAGTAGGTCATTAAGGCACGACTTTAATTGTCATGTAGGTATAGGGTCCAGTCCACAGGACTTGCAGGGGGATGCCTTAATTATTTCTTCTACTTCTTCTGATGTAGCTGGATCAAAACTATCTAAAGAGTTCGTTGAGCGCTGCATTTCAGAGGTAACTTAGTACCATTGGATACATAGCCTGAAGCAATATCTGCCCGTATTCTGTCTACTTTGTCAATGAAAAAGTCGGTACCACCTGTCTTCAAGACACAAATTTCGACCAGTTTTTGGTGTTCGCTTTAGAGAATTTTTAACTGTAATATACAGTAGGACATGTCTTAAGCGGTCATCAAAAAGAAGTATGATTAAGGGTCTGCTAGGCAGGTGGTAGCTAAATGCAGACCAAAAGTAAAGCAGAAAGCTCTTATAAATACGAGCTGTCTGCATTACTTTTGCCGTGCATTAAGCAACCACCTGTTTTTTAAGATTCCTGTGTCCAATTATTATAAGGTCGATTAAGACCGGTTCTACTGTACATGTATCATGTAGCATTATGTGACACTGTGACACGTATTCCATACAGTGTACGTTTCCTGTTTTATGGCAACATGACAGCAAGGGTTTTCATATGTTGTGTTTGCTCTGCCTTGCCCTTTCATAGCGGAAACTACAATAAAGCGGTAACACATCGCGAATTCTTTTGCAGGAAAAAACGATCAAAATAAACTAAACATGCATTTTTACACAGTAGCATAGATCAAGGGTATGTTTCAAAAAGTACAACCTGATTAAACCCCCCGCTCTCTTAAATCCTAAGTTGTCGAGACGATTTTAAAGAGAGGACACAATACATGTATTGGTGGTGAAATGAATGAACGCGCTAATCTCGAATGAAATACAGTGCTCCCTCCCTACAACGACCCTCTCAATAACGATTCCCTCCTTACAACAACGCATGTCACTGTTTCCGACACAACAAGGCTCCAGACACAACCTTTTTCCATCATTTTTTCTTTATGCCTCGATCAAACCCTACGTTGTGACCACTCTTTAGAATCGTCAGAAAGTCACAACATAGGGTTTGATTGAGGCATAACGGTTTTAGTTCTCGAAATACACCATATCTGGGGATCCGCAAACAAGCTAATTATGTCTCCCCCATTTATGGGGAGATATATTGTTTTTGCCAGAGTTGTCTGTCTGTCCGTCCGTCCGTCTGTCCGTCCGTCCGTCTGTCTGTCTGTCTGTCTGTCTGTCTGTCCGTCACAAACTTTGTCGCGCGTATCTCTGAAACCAGTTGGGCTAGAGTCACCAAACTTCACAGCAATGTTCACCAGCATGAGTTGTTGTGCACCTGGGGTTTTTGAATTGTCTCCCCCTGATAACTTAGGAGTTATTGCCCCTGATGACTTAAAATTAGAAAAACTTTGTGTCGCGCGTATCTCTGAAACCGCTAGTACTAGAGTCACCAAACTTCACAGGAATGTTCACCAGCATGAGTTGTTGTGCACCTATGGTTTTTGAATTGTCTCCCCCTGATAATTCTTGAGTTATTGCCCCTGATATGAATACTTAAATTTATACAAACTTTGTGTCAGGCGTATCTCTGAAACCAGTAGGGCTAGAGTCACCAAACTTCACAGGATTGTTCACTAGCATGAGTTGTTTTGCTCTTGTTTTTTTTTAATTGTCTCCCCCTGTTAACTTTGGAGTTACTGCCCCTGATGACTTAAAATTAGACAAACTTTACTTAGTGTTGTGCATATCTCTGAAACCACTGGGGCTAGAGTCACCAAACTTCACAGGAATGTTCACCAGCATGAGTTGTTGTGCACCTGGGATTTTTGAATTGTCTTCCTTTGATAACTTTGGAGGTATTGCCCCTGATATGATTACTTAAAATTAGAGAAACTTTGTGTCATGCATATCTTTAAACCACTAGGGTTAGAGTCACCAAACTTCACAGCAATGTTGACCAGCATGAGTGGTTGTGCACCTGGGCTTTTTAATTGTCTCCCCCTGATAATTCTTGAGTTACTGCCCCTGATATGATAACTTAAAATTAGAGAAACTTTGTGCTGCACGTATCTCTGAAACCAGTAGGGCTTGAGTCACCAAACTTCACAGGAATGTTCACCAGCATGAGTTTTTGTGCATCTGGGTTTTTTAATTGTCTCCCCCTGATAACTTTGGAGTTACTGCCCCTTATGACTTAAAATAAGAGAAACTTTACTTTGTGTCACATTAACTCTGAAACCACTAGTACTAGAGTCACCAATCTTTACAAGAATGTTGACTAGCATGTGTTTTTGTGTACCCGGGGCTTTTGAATTGTCTCCCCCTGACAATGTTGGAGTTATTGCCACTGATTACTTAAAAATTAGACCCTGATAAGTTTGGGGTTACAGACATTACAATTGTGAACTGGAAAGAGGATGGGAGGGGGAGACATCTGTTTTTGTGACAAAAACAAACCTCTAGTTATGTTTGATTTTCCCTCCCTATAACAACTCCCTCTGAACAACACATACAATATTCGTATCCCGAAGGGTGTCGTTGTAGAGAGGGAACACTGTATATGTAGTTTACCCCATTCTGACTTAACCATTACTCAAAATTTCATGACCTTATGAATAACCATTGACATAATTTTATAATGAAACAATCGCGGGAAATTTTATTTGGTGAAAGAAGGAAATGTAGAAACTTTTCCAACAAATAACATTAGCAAACAGAGCAAACCCCTATAAGACAACTCCTACTAGAACTGCATGCTTTGGGTCAAAATGCGTAATTTAGTGGACTAATCTCACGTATACCACTGTGTATATGTATGTTTCTGTATTTTCTATATTCAGAACGCATCGTATTAAACATTTATTACAAGTAATCCAAGCGCTGACAAATTACTGTCAGTAATTTCATAACACTTCAGTTTATAATTGTAAAATAATATTTCTATTATCGGTTGACACATGCCGTGAGCGTGCTTCGTAATTTAGACACATTTCAATAATGTATTGCACGATCTGACAGTTTACTTTGTTCGTTTATTATAGCCTGGTTTAACTCATTTACTCCCACGATCCAATACGTAGGCAAACAGTGTAGACTGATCAGACGCCGCATAATGCGGCGTCTGATCAGAGTCTACACTGTTTGCTGATAGCAATTTCAATATAAAACAAAACGCAACTGAAAATTTAGGTCGGCAACCCCTTAGATAAAAAAATTACTAATCCAATATATAAACATGGAAGAGTCCACTGGGAGCAAATGATTTAAAACTGGTTCTACCCTCATCCCTCGACTTGCCTCGCATTTACAGACACAGTTGGCTTCCAGATTTGACACCTCATATATAGTTTCTCGAAATCATATTCAGATCGAGGGTAATCAAATTTTCACTATACAATAGAACATCTCAAAACCGAAAAAAAGAAAAGAAGATTTTAGATATGTTTAAGCAGGTGGCTGCTTAACCCATTTGCTCCCACGATCCCATATATGGGACGTAGGCAAACAGTGTAGACTCTGATCAGACGCCGCATAATGCGGCGTCTGATCAGAGTCTACACCGTTTGCTGATAGGAATTTCAATATAAAACAAAACGAAATTGAAAATTTAGGCGATGCACCCCTTAGATAAAAATGGACTAATCTAATATATAAATATGGAAGAATCCACTGGGAGCAAATGGGTTAAAACTGGTTCTACCCTCATCCCGCGAAGACACATTTTGCACCCAGATGTGACACCGAGTGACCTCATGATCTACAGTTTCTCTAAAGCATATTCAGATCGGGCTTAATCAAATTTTCACCATACAATAGAACATCTCAAAACCGGAATTATAGCAGAGAAGATTTTAGATATGTTTAAGCAGGTGGCTGCTTAACCCATTTGCGCCCACGATCCCATATATGGGACGTAGGCAAACAGTGTAGACTCTGATCAGAGTCTACATTGTTTGCTGATAGCAATTTCAACATAAAACAAAACAAAAAAATGGACTAATCTAATATATAAACATGGAAGAATCCACTGGGCCCATATGGGTTCATGCAGGGAGAAAACCATGCAGAATGCTCTCAGGGGAGCTTTCTGCATGACCTTCACCCTGCATAGGCTGTCACCTGTCTCCAAGACCGATATCTATACTAAATGTAACGTCCGGTTTAGAGGGGATTTACTGTATCACAATGTGAGCAGACATCACTTTTACAGCGGAGTAAAACTTATCGTTTTATCTCGAATGTTTTACGAGCATAATGCCACATTAGGCATCTAGGTGTAAGGATAACGTCACGATTTAGAGAATTAAGTAAGTTACGATTGATTTAAAACATAAATGAGAAAGTGTTGTATTGAAATACGTGTAATATATAAAACAGATCGCTTCATAGGTGGCAATTTTCGACTACTCTAGCAATACAATACAAAACAATACAATACAATACATACAATACAATGCAATACAAAACAATACAAAACAATACAATACAGACCCACATTAGGAGTAATCTGACCAGAGTCTTCTCTGTTGCCTTAAGAGAAAATGTAGATATGGTAAAACTCCTCTAATGCGACCCCTTAATGAATAAACGTGGCTGTATTTATAAGCAGATGGTTGCTTAATGCAGGGTGAAAGTTATGCAGAAAGCTCCTATAGGAGCTTTCTGCATAACTGTCGTCCTACATTAAGCTACATTAAGTCCTACATCCTTGCCACTGTGAGGTATGCCCCTTTTTGCTAGTCGCATTAGAGGGGTTTTACTGTGTACTATATAATTGTACAGTTTCTACCATGACTGATACGTTTTTATCATGCAGGAGCAAATGCTCTATTTATCATGCAACGTCACAAAATACAGTCACTTCCTACTAGCATAATATTTATACAGTGCATGCGTACTGACCCCACTGGGATGCAAGTTTAATTCAGCCAATAGGAGGAAAACAGAAGGAAGAAAATGCATAATTTAACATAAACATCAAATTTAACACATTTGCTCACCTTTGTCTCAACATTTTTTCCATATAGATCTAAAAGGATTAAATCAAGTTTGTTTATGTTGTAAAAATCGACGACGTCACTGCACGCCGATATGACGTCACGTATATTGTACTATGATGTATTTTTTATTCAGGGGACAGAACTGCTTGAGCTAACTTTCTTTTTCTTCATTATTTCCATTCTTTATTGGTGTTGCGTGATAAAAGAATTACTACGCTAGTAGTTTAGAAGTTAAGCTGTATTTTGGCTCGTCAGAAAAGTAGTTAAATGCTCACCAAGGCTCGCATTTAGCAACTTTTCTAACTCGCCAAAATACAGCTGAACTTCCTAACTACTAGCATAGTAATTCTTATGTATTCGTACTTGTACAATTGATATGCATACACCTATTAGTTATTACGTGACTATTCACCAGGTAAATGGTTAATACCATTATGGAGTGCACCTGCCTATCCTTGTCTGTTTCATCTCTACCAAATGCATTGTTTCCATGGTTCTGTATTGCATAACACTGTCAACGTCAAATGTCAAAAGTCTTAACCCTTTCGGCGCCAAATTGTCGTCTGCAAACCACTTTTGTTTAAATCATTTGATAAAATCGGAAAATGAGATAAATAAATGCAAATTTCAAAGGAATAACGCACAGATACAGAAATAGAGTTTGAGACAAAAAGGCGGCGTCTGATTTGGGACTGCACTATTTGGCGTGGCGCATTTATGCGACATTGGCGGTGAAATGGTTAAACGTTAAACGTATCTTTCCGCTTAGCCTTTTCACAGATAGAGAAGTGTGTACAAGACATCAACCTCGTAAAATAAAACCTTTTCCAGTTGGATAATCAGATGATCACATGATATTCAGACAAGCATTGTTTATGCACTTTTTGTATGCAGTGATGCTTAAACCAGATAAAGCACAGTGCATTTCTGCTCTATTCTGCTTTTCAAGTAATGAACTGATCATATCGAATTGTAATTTGCCAACCCTTTGCATTCGAGACACGAGTATACTAGTACTGGAGTGTACACGCTGATAAGAGGACTCATTCAGGATTGTTTGTCATTTCAAATCCTCTCGCAGATTTATACCCTTTCATACTGTATTATTATTATTATTATTATTATACCACATTTATATAGCGCTCTTTTCACACAAGATATGTGCGTTCAAAAGCGCTGCACATGGATGAAATCAATAATCGGAACGAACCGCATGATTATCTATCCAGACAATGAAAGATTTACAATAGATACACAGTAAATATAAAATCACTAGCCAGAAGGAAACGCACGGTTGTCCATCCGGTCAATGAAGGATATACAAAAGATATACAATATATATGAAATAAGACCGGAAGGAACCGCATGATCGTCCATCCAGTCAATGAAAGATATGCAATAGGTATACAATGAATATAAAATCACTAACCGGTAGGAACCACATGACTATCCACCGGTCAATGAAAGATATGCAATAGATATACAATAAATTTAAAAATCACTAACCAGTAGGAACCACATGATTATCTAAACCGGTCAATGAAAGATAAGCAATATATATACAATAAATATAAAACCACTAACCGGTAGGAACCACATGATTATCTAACCCGGTAAATGAAAGATAAGCAATATATATACAATAAATATGATATACAATAAGTATGAATTCACTAACCGGTAGGAACCACATGATTATCTACCCAGTCAATGGGAGATTGACTCCTACAGATATATCCCAACGGCTGCAATGACAAAGGAATCGTAAGCTATGATAATTGATGACTATTAGCTACTTTTCCTAAACTGTCCTAGTAATATATGTTGAAGAAATGCGTTTTCAGAGATATTTTGAAACATGCCAGTGAGCTTGCATTAGATGACCTTAATTCTCTGCGGGGCTGGTACACGTCAAGCATGTCGACAATGTACTTGGCGGATTCATTGTGCATGGCTTTATACGTAATTTTGAATTCAATGCGATGTTGAACCGGAAGCCAGTGAAGTTCCTTCAAAACCGGCGTGATATGATCATATCGAGGAGTTCTGGTTATGATACGGGCTGCTGTGTTTTGAACTATTTGAAGTTTCCGCAGTGTGTTTTTTTAAATTCCATGCAGCAATGAGTTGCAGTAGTCTATTTTTGATGTAACCAGAGAGTTTACCAAAGTCTTGGTAGCATCAGGTGAGAGGAACCTTCTTATATGGCCTTTTCGTCCGAGCTTTGCATAACTAGACCTACACACCGAATTGATGTGTGATGCCATATCCATTTGTGAATCGAGCCATGCACCGAGATTCTTTACACACAAAGATGGTTTGATTTTAGAGGGTCCTACTTGCACATGAACGTCTTCGGGTACTACTGTGTTTTTGTATGAAACAGGATGCCCTCAGTTTTGTCAGTATTGAGCTTCAGCATGTTCTGGTGCATCCAAGAGACTATTTCTTTGAGACAGTTCTCAACTCGTTATAAAGGTTCTTGTTGACAGGAAATGTCCTTGGGCTTAAAGGATAGGTATAATTATTAGTCATCGGCATAACAATGGTGCTTTAGCCCATGGTTTCTGCAGATTGAGCCGACAGGTTTTGTATACATGGTGTAGTGTTTTGGTCCTAGGACCGATCCCTGTGGCACGCTATATTTCATGTTAACAGGGGTGGACAACTCCCCGTCTACCGACACTATTTGATAGCGGTCATTTAGATAGGAGGTCATCCACTCAAGGGGTCTCCCAATGATTCCGAAGTCTTTTTCTAGGCGCTTTAGCAGTGTTTCGTGATCGATAGTTTCAAATGCAGCCGATAAGTCAAGCATCACCATAATTGTAACTTCATCTTTATCTAGGGATTGAAGGATGTCGTTTTGAACTTTCAGAAGAGCAGTCTCTGTTGAGTGATGCTTTCGGTATGTTGATTGATGGTGCTCATGTAGATTGTTTGAGTTCAAGTGGGACTCAGTGCGTTTGTCGACCACCTTTTCTAACACTTTGGAAACAAATGGCAGATTCGATATAGGCCTATAATTCCTAATATTCTGAAAATGGGTGATCCTTCGAAAGTAAAAATGCAAAATGAGAAAATTGCAGACTAGGTTTATTGAGTCTGTTCATGAGTAGTAATTAAAAATGCAACACTACTCAAGCCCCCTAGCACCGCCTTAAGCAGTATTCAATTTTCAAAACAAATAACATCAAAACTAATGATCCCGAAGGACCAGAAAATATAACAACACTGAGAATGAAGTACGGGGCGACTTTTTACAGCTGCCACACAAGCGGTTCATAAGTTCATTTGAATCGAGATCCGGTTTCTTTAAAAGAGGTCTGACATGCGACATTTTGAAACTTTTCGGAACGTAGGCATTGTTTAAAGAGGAGTTTACAATGTTTGTCAAAATCGGTAGGAGTTCATCAAGGCATGACTTTAACAGCCATGTAGGTATTGGGTCCAGTTCGCAAGACTTACAGGGGTGCCTTAATAATATGTTCTACTTCTTCTACAGTAGCTGTAGCAAACGTTTCTAATACGTTTGTTGAATGCTGCATCTCAGTGTTAATCGACGCACTGGATACAGTGCCTGATGCAATATCTGCACGTATTCTGTCCACTTTGTCAACGAAAAAGTCACCGAAGTTTTGTGCATGCTGCTTCGAGGACGAAGTCTGAGGCAATGAGATGTCACTAGTTGAACCTAGCAGATGCTTAGTGACTCTGAAAATACTTTTTGAGTCTGCTTATCATGATTCAACTTTCTCTGAGCAGAAATCAATATTTGACTTTATTAGTAGCTTGTATGGATTCTGTTGTTAAACAATGATGGACCATTCCACTTTGAAAATTCAACATTCGAAGGGTTTACCTCATGTTGTCGCCAAATTTAAAAGTGTCGTCTGCAATAATAATTCCATATTAAATATAATTCTAAACTAAATAATAAAGGTATATTAGTAAAACATTTGTTTTTAAAAATCTGTATGCTTGGGCTAAAATAATACAGAAAACAGTGAAGTCCCAGGTCAGATGCCGCCTTGAAAAGGCGGCGTCTGACCTGGGACTGCACTGTTTTCAATGGTGCAAACAGGCGACATTGGCGCCGAGAGAGTTAACCCTTATGCCGCTGTTTGCAAACTAACACGTATTTGCAAACGTCTTGGATCGGCGTCTGATCAAGATCCAAGCTGTTTGCCACTCGGTCATTAGTTTCTGAAAAGCTTCATCCAATCGGAAATAGTCAAAATTGCACCAGATAAAAAAAATGAGCAAACATTTCTTTCACAGCGGAGATGGGGCTAACGTTCTTCTTTGTCTAGATATGGTTTGCTGCATTATCCCAGAACGGTATAGAATGTCAGATAATAATTGCTGCAATATGTGTCCTTAACTCATTCCCTCATATTGACGCTTTTTGATGCCTCTGTAAACGTCATTGTTTGAAACCATTGTGACAAATATTTATCACTATGGTTTAAACACTACATAGTTCTAAAACTCCCTTTTCTAGTACAAGCTCCTTTTCAGTAGATTTATTTAAAGGGGTTGGATCTAAAACAATCTAGGAGGGAATGGGTTAGTAGTAATAGCAATCTGTTTACCCTCGTAAAGCTACCAATTTCCTCGCTGTGAACTAAGAATATCTGCGTAAAGCCATTGTGTTAAATAGAGCATTTGCTCTTCAGGAGCAAATGCTCTATTTATCACAATGGTTTAAAAGCGACATACAAATGTTATTCTAAAAAATCCCTTTTCTAGTACAAGCTCCTTTTCAGTAGATTTATTCAAAGAGTTTGGGTCTAAAATAGTCTAGGAGGGAATGGGTTAATAAGAATAGCAATCTATTCACCCTCGTAAAGCTATCAATTTCCTCTCTGTGAAACAAGAATATCTGCGTAAAGCCTGGACCGTGAGCTAATTTGAATACTTTTTGACGCATCTGAAAGTCATTTTTGAAACCATTAAGATAAATAGAGCATTTGCTCCTCAGGAGCAAATGCTCTATTTATCACTATGGTTTAAACACTACATAGTTCTAAAAAAAATCATTTTTCTAGTACAAGCTCCTTTTCAGTAGATCTTTTAAAGATGTTGGGTCTAAAAATAGTCTAAGACTGAACGAGTTAATAGTATATAATAGCAATCTATTAACCCTCGTAAAGCTTGGTAGCTTTTCCTCGCTGCGAAACAATAATATATGCGTTAAGCCTGGATCGTGAGCTAATTAGAATACTTCCGATTCGATCAAGCTTTTGGGAAACTATTGACCGACTGTCAAATAATTGAATCCGCATGAGATGCCGAATTACTGATCTGGGGGCTTGAGTTTGATTTTGGTTTAACCTTTAGCCTGCTATGGGCGGATGAGTGAATACCCATGCAAACACTTTGGATCCAGATGAGACGCCGAGTAAATTGGCGTCTCATCAGGATCCAAACTGTTTGACACCCTGATTGCATTTTGGTAGACAAATTGATTATAGCTTGCATTTTGAGAATGTAGTAGGTGAAAATTCTGTAAAAATAAGCTGTTCGGCAGGCTATAGGTTAACGTCACTGAGGCACAAAAAGGGTCATATGTTTGAAAATGATAGTCAAATCCGGAGAAGGGTTTGGTAGCCGGTGGAAAAATAGCCTTCTTAAATGCTCAAAGACAACGCCTTTCTTCTTTTTCTATATAAAATACGAATAGAATGTCAAACATTTTGGATTCTGGTGATATGCCAATTGACACCAGGGTCCATGCTTATAAAACTTTTAGTTGAGTCTGAGTACGTTCTCAAGCTTTTGATTGGTCAGATTTGAGCCTCTGGCTCAAATCTGACCAATCAAAAGCTTGAGAACTCAAATCTGACCAATCAAAAGCTTGAGAACGAAACTCAGACTCAACTAAAAGCTTTATAAGCATGGACTCAGGTCACGTCTAGATGTGAACTGCCTTTAACCCTTTCGTTGCAATAGGCAAGTCCATGAAAGTCTTTGCAAACTGCTTTAACTGGGCGTCTCCTCGCGATCCCAACTGTCACTGGCATTGTGCGCTTTCTAAAGAAATAGAACAAACCTGAAGCCGACTATTTCTTCCTCACTGAAAGGGTTAAATGCGGTCACAGATTTATCCACAATCCTTGCCACGTAATTTTGCATGCCAAAAGTGTCGTGTGGTTCAATTCCCGTTTGTTGTTATTCTTTCTTATTAGGACCCCGCATGAAAATGCGGGTGACCTATAGTAATCAACTTGTCCGTCTGCCCGTCTGTCCGCGCTAACAATTCCTGTTTATGTGACTAAATAATTACATGAAAACAAAAGATCTTTTGTTCTCATCGTTTTTTTGCGGCTTATTTTCAGTTTGTGTGGCTATTTTGAACAAAAAAATAGCCACATACACGCGTCCGTCCGTCCGTCTGTCCGTTTTTGGTTTCCGCACAATATCTCCTTAAGGAATGGTCCAATTTTTACCAAACTTGCTCAGTACACTTGATATGCAAGTACCTCGCATGGGTTCTGTGTTCGGCAATTTCCACGCATTTTTTGGTAAATTACGGACATTTTTAACTTAGACTGCTGTAATCTGATTAGCCAGTTGGTTTCCGTGCAATATCTCCTCAAGGAATGGGGCAATTTTCACCAAACTTGCTCAGTATACTTTATATCCAAATACCTCGCATGGGTTCTGTGTTCGGCAATTCCGTGCATTTTTTCGGAAATTTACGGGCATTTTCACTTAGGCTGCTGCAATATGATTGGCTGATTGGTTTCCGTACAATATCTCCTCAAGGAATGGTCCAATTTTCAATAAACTTGCTCAGTGTACTTGATATGCCTATATTAGTATAACCAATAGGCCTAGTGCTTCCATACTTGGTATGATCATGCCAACATGTTTGCCCTTCTGACATTGACTTTGACCTATTTTTGCAAAAATCTTTAAATGCCTATAACATTTGAACAAACGGACCTAGGGTTTCCATACTTGATATGAGCGTTTTTTGTGTCAAGATTTTTCAACAATATCATTGTTTGCCCTTCTGATCTTGACCTTGACCTTTGACCTACTTTCCCAAAATCTTTAAATGTCTATATTATTGGAACCAATATGCCCATGGCTTCCATACTACGTATGAAGGTGCCAACCTTTTTGCCCTTCTGACCTTGACCTTTGACCTACTTTTGAAAAATTCTTTAAATGACTAAACCATTTGAACCAAAACACCAAGGGCTTCTGTATTTTTTTGTGTTCAGATCTTTCCAACAATATCATTGTTTTTGCCATTTTACTTTGACCTACTTTTGCAAACTTCTTTAAATGTCTATAAAATGTGAACCAGTAGGCCAAGGGCTTCTATACTTGTAATGCAACTTTCTTGTCTTAAGACTTTTCCAATCATACCATGTGACATTGACCTTGACCTTGAACTTTGACATACTTTTGCAAAAAGATTCAAATGCATACGGTATTGCAACCAAGGGACCTAGGGATTCCATACTTGGTATGACTATGCCAACATGTTTGCCGTTCTGACAGTGACATTGACCTACTTTTGCAAAAGTCTTTAAATGCATGGTATGCATCTTTTCTGTCTTATGACTTTTTCAAACATACCAATGTTTTTACCATTTGACCTTGACCTTTGACCTACTTTTGCAAAAATCGTTAAGTGCCTATAACATTGGAACCTATAGACATACGGCTTCCATACCTGGTATGACCATGCCAACATATTTGCCCTTCTGACATTGACCATACTTTTGACCTACTTTTACAAGTCTTTGAATGCATATTACATTGAAACCAATAGACCTAGGACTTCATACTTGGTATGTATCTTTCCTGTCTTAAGACTTTCCAACCATACCAATGTTTTTAACCATGTGACTTTGACTTTGACCTTCTTTTGCCAAAATCTTTAAATGCCTATAATATTGGACAAGATGGGCAAAGGGATTATATACTTGGTATAACCTGACCTTCACCTTTAACCTACTTTTGTAAAAATCTTTAATTGCCTATTACATTGGAACCAATAGACCTAGGGTTTTCATACCTGGTATGTATCTTTTTTGTTTAATAATATTTTTAAGTTGCTGAAAATTGATATTTGGTTGCATTTTGGTTCTGATATTGATGCAGATAAGTTTAATATTTGGAAATTGAATGGCGTATTTGTTCAATATGACACGTTTTAGACTTAATTTTTAAACAGGCGAGGATCGGGTGGCTTTGATACCATTTTCATTCCGATTAGCCGATTGGTTTCCGTGCAATATCTCCACCAGGAATAGTCCAATTTTCACCAAACTTCTTCATTGTACTTCATATCCAATTACCTCATATGGGTTTTGTGGTTGGCATATTCTGCACATATTTATTGATGATGATACAATCTGGTTGACTGATTATATCTGTGACATATCTTCGGAGGGATTGGTCCGATTTCTATCAAACTTGCTCACTATATGCTTATTAATCAGGTCCTTAGCAAATAGTACCCAGTTAAGCAAACTACACGCATATTTAATTATGCTGCTGCAGTTCTGCATTAGGAAAGAAGTCAGGCTTACAATATGCAGGCATATGCGATACCTCCTCTGCGCACGGGGCCCTTCCTCGACAGTAGTCCAGTTTTTATGCCCCCAAAGGCGGGCATATAGTAATCGCATTGTCCGTCCTTCCGTCTGTCCGTATGTCTGTCCGTCCGTCCGTCCGTCCGTCTGTCCTTCCATCCGTCCCAAATTCGTGTCCGGTCTGTAACTTCTTCATCTATAGATGGATTTCAATATAACTTGCCACAAATGTTCACCAGACAGAGACGATGTGTCGCTTTCAACTCCCTGGTCCATGGGTCAAAGGTCAAGGTCACAGGCTACAATTACTTTGTCACAAATTTCGTGTCCGGTCTGTAACTTCTTCATCTATCAATGGATCTCAATATAACTTGCCACAAATGTTCACCACACAAAGACGATGTGTCACGTTCAACTCCCTGGTCCATGGGTCAAAGGTCAAGGTCACAGGGTACAATTACTTTGTCACAAATTTCGTGTCCGGTCTGTAACTTCTTCATCTATCAATGGATTTCAATATAACTTGGCACAAATGTTCACCACACAAAGACAATGTGTCGCGTTCAACTCCCAGGTCCATGGGTCAAAGGTCAAGGTCACAGGCTATAATTACTTTGTAACAAATTTCGTGTCCGGCCTGTAACTTCTTTATCTATCAATAGATTTCAATATAACTTGCCACAAATGTTCACCACACAAAGACGATGTGTCACGTTCAACTCCCAGGTCCATGGGTCAAAGGTCAAGGTCACAGGGTAAAATAACTTTGTAACAAATTTCGTGTCCGGTCTGTAACTTCTTTATCTATCAATGGATTTCAATATAACTTGCCACAAATGTTCACCACACAAAGACGATGTGTCGCTTTCAACTCCCAGGTCCATAGGTCAAAGGTCAAGGTCACAGGCTACAATTACTTTGTGACAAATTTCGTGTCCGGTCTGTAACTTCTTTATATGTAAATGGATTTCAATATGATTTGGCACAAATGTTCACCAGACAAAGATGATGTGTCGCTTTCAACTCCCTGGTCCATGGGTCAAAGGTCAAGGTCACAGAATACAATTACTTTTTCACAAATTTCGTGTCCGGTCTGTAACATCTTTATCTATCAATGGATTTCAATATAACTTGGCACAGATGTTCACCAGACAAAGACGACGTGTCGCGTTCAGCTCCCTGGTCCATATGTCAAAGGTCAAGGTCACAGGGTACAATTACGTGTTTATCTGTGAATGGATTTCAAAGGAACCTGGCACAAATGTTCACCACACAAAGACGATGTGTCAACTCCCTGGTCCATGGGTCAAAGGTCAAGGTCACAGGGTACAAGTTGGGGGGGGGGGGGCATTTGTCACGTGACTGTGACATCTCTTGTTTTTTTCAAAAATTATTATCATGGTGTCAAACTGTTTGCACCCTTATAAGACGAAACAATACTCTGCAGAAGTCCAGATAATATGCGTAAATATAAACATTTTCAAGAATAGCTCCTTTATTTCTCCACCAAACCTTATACTGTGACCACTCTTTAGAATCGTCTCAAAGAGACGATTCTAAAGAGTGGTCACAGTATAGGGTTTGGTGTAGAAATGACGATTTTAGTATTTTGATATGCCCCTACATGCATGTCTGTAGCACTGGATCTGTGTCTCACATGGATCCAGACTGTTTATATCGGTACTAACAGATTCGTCATTTGCAGCGAAATACTAAAAGTAGAAATTGTTACTACACATCGAAGTGTTGTCAACAGAAAATAAATTTACATTAAATTTTCAAACAATGATGAGATTTAATCGTTGTTGCTCTCGAAAATGTGAAAATGCAATCATAAAACATTGGAGTATGATGTCTGAGTGTGATGAATTAGTACTAAAGTTTTCAAAGCGTTTTGAAACATAAAACTATTATGATTCGTTTTATGCACGCCAGTAATTTCCTTTGTTTTCCACAACGTTAAATGCGGGATAATATTTCTGAAAGTTTCAAATTTGTTTGCCTTTTTTGAACCATTATCATTGTTCAAATTGTCTCCTGAACAGATACTTTCCAATTTGCCCTTTAATGGGTTCATTCGCAGAATTTCACATCAAATAGATATCTGTCTTGCTGGGAGGCTCTTAACCCTTTCCATGTTCTATGTTTATTCCAATTTTCAATATTTGTTGAATATTCATAGCTAAAATAGTCATAATGAAATATGGAAGGTGGGTCGTTGTAGCCATTTTAGAAAGCAAAGAAACATGTCTATCAAATTCCATCAGCAAACAGAGCAGACCCTGATCAGAGGGCTCCTATAGGAGCCGTCTGATCTAGGTCTACTATGTTTGCAAATGCGTGAAAACACTATTTTCCCAACAGACACCCAAAATGACCTTTGGTCTTTAAGTTTGACCTTGACCGCCACACATTACTATTCAATAATTACAGCTTCATGAGATCCGTAAGTATATGTATATTGTATAAGATTTGTACACATTTATGACAATTCCTAATTAAATTGATACCAGGAATGTTTCTGTGAAGGAAATCCCGAGATTATTAAACTTACTTAACTTAAAATATAGAACGTGTATATACTTACATTTATAATTCAACTCATTTGAGTAATATTCTTATTCACTGTACTCTGCACTGGTGAAAAGAAATAAACAATAACGAAATCATTTTGTAAAAGAGCTTGACCCTTGATTTTGAAGTGTGACCTGGACATTTACCAACTGACCCCAAAATCAAAAAGGGGCATCGACTCAACTTGACTTACATCCCTACCATATATGAACTAGGTAAGAAAATCGATTCTAAAACCGGCCGATGGAACAACCAACATTATGCAAAACACCAATTTATGAAGATATGTAAATAATAAATGTGCGTGAAGTTGGCAGGCAGTTGGTTTTTGGCAGTTGGTTATTGGCAGTTGGTTATTGGCAGTTGGTTATTGGCAGTTGGTTATTGAATCTCCAGCTGTCGATTCAAATGTCAGTTGGTTATTCAATCTCCAGCTGTCGATTCAAAAGTCAGTTGGTTATTCAATCTCCAGCTGTCGATTCAACTGTCAGTTGGTTATTCAATCTCCAGCTGTCAATTCAAATGTCAGTTGGTTATTCAATCTCCAGCTGTCGATTCAAATGTCAGTTAGTTATTCAATCTCCAGCTGTCGATTCAAATGTCAGTTGGTTATTCAATCTCCAGCTGTCGATTCAAATGTCAGTTGGTTATTCAATCTCCAGCTGTCGATTCAACTGTCAGTTGGTTATTCAATCTCCAGCTGTCGATTCAACTGTCAGTTGGCTATTCAATCTCCAGCTGTCGATTCAACTGTCAGTTGGCTATTCAATCTCCAGCTGTCGATTCAACTGTCAGTTGGCTATTCAATCTCCAGCTGTCGATTCAACTGTCAGTTGGCTATTCAATCTCCAGCTGTCGATTCAACTGTCAGTTGGTTATTCAATCTCCAGCTGTCGATTCAACTGTCAGTTGGCTATTCAATCTCCAGCTGTCGATTCAAATGTCAGTTGGTTATTCAATCTCCAGCTGTCGATTCAAATGTCAGTTGGTTATTCAATCTCCAGCTGTCGATTCAAATGTCAGTTGGTATTCAATCTCCAGCTGTCGATTCAAATGTCAGTTGGTTATTCAATCTCCAGCTGTCGATTCAAATGTCAGTTGGTTATTCAATCTCCAGCTGTCGATTCAAATGTCAATTGGTTATTCAATCTCCAGCTGTCGATTCAAATGTCAGTTGGTTATTCAATCTCCAGCTGTCGATTCAACTGTCAGTTGGTTATTCAATCTCCAGCTGTCGTTTCAACTGTCAGTTGGCTATTCAATCTCCAGCTGTCGATTCAACTGTCAGTTGGCTATTCAATATCCAGCTGTCGATTCAACTGTCAGTTGGCTATTCAATATCCAGCTGTCGATTCAAATGTCAGTTGGTTATTCAATCTCCAGCTGTCGATTCAAATGTCAGTTGGTTATTCAATCTCCAGCTGTCGATTCAACTGTCAGTTGGTTATTCAATCTCCAGCTGTCGATTCAACTGTCAGTTGGCTATTCAATCTCCAGCTGTCGATTCAACTGTCAGTTGGTTATTCAATATCCAGCTGTCGATTCAACTGTCAGTTGGCTATTCAATCTCCAGCTGTCGATTCAACTGTCAGTTGGCTATTCAATCTCCAGCTGTCGATTCAACTGTCAGTTGGTTATTCAATCTCCAGCTGTCGATTCAACTGTCAGTTGGTTATTCAATCTCCAGCTGTCGATTCAACTGTCAGTTGGCTATTCAATCTCCAGCTGTCGATTCAACTGTCAGTTGGCTATTCAATATCCAGCTGTCGATTCAACTGTCAGTTGGCTATTCAATCTCCAGCTGTCGATTCAACTGTCAGTTGGCTATTCAATCTCCAGCTGTCGATTCAACTGTCAGTTGGTTATTCAATCTCCAGCTGTCGATTCAACTGTCCGTTGGCTATTCAATCTCCAGCTGTCGATTCAAATGTCAGTTGGTTATTCAATCTCCAGCTGTCGATTCAAATGTCAGTTGGTTATTCAATCTCCAGCTGTCGATTCAAATGTCAGTTGGTATTCAATCTCCAGCTGTCGATTCAAATGTCAGTTGGTTATTCAATCTCCAGCTGTCGATTCAAATGTCAGTTGGTTATTCAATCTCCAGCTGTCGATTCAAATGTCAATTGGTTATTCAATCTCCAGCTGTCGATTCAAATGTCAGTTGGTTATTCAATCTCCAGCTGTCGATTCAACTGTCAGTTGGTTATTCAATCTCCAGCTGTCGTTTCAACTGTCAGTTGGCTATTCAATCTCCAGCTGTCGATTCAACTGTCAGTTGGCTATTCAATATCCAGCTGTCGATTCAACTGTCAGTTGGCTATTCAATATCCAGCTGTCGATTCAAATGTCAGTTGGTTATTCAATCTCCAGCTGTCGATTCAAATGTCAGTTGGTTATTCAATCTCCAGCTGTCGATTCAACTGTCAGTTGGCTATTCAATCTCCAGCTGTCGATTCAACTGTCAGTTGGCTATTCAATCTCCAGCTGTCGATTCAACTGTCAGTTGGTTATTCAATCTCCAGCTGTCGATTCAACTGTCAGTTGGCTATTCAATCTCCTGTTGTCGATTCAAATGTCAGTTGGTTATTCAATCTCCAGCTGTCGATTCAAATGTCAGTTGGTTATTCAATCTCCAGCTGTCGATTCAAATGTCAGTTGGTTATTCAATCTCCAGCTGTCGATTCAAATGTCAGTTGGTTATTCAATCTCCAGCTGTCGATTCAAATGTCAATTGGTTATTCAATCTCCAGCTGTCGATTCAAATGTCAGTTGGTTATTCAATCTCCAGCTGTCGATTCAACTGTCAGTTGGTTATTCAATCTCCAGCTGTCGATTCAACTGTCAGTTGGCTATTCAATCTCCAGCTGTCGATTCAACTGTCAGTTGGCTATTCAATATCCAGCTGTCGATTCAACTGTCAGTTGGCTATTCAATATCCATCTGTCGATTCAAATGTCAGTTGGTTATTCAATCTCCAGCTGTCGATTCAAATGTCAGTTGGTTATTCAATCTCCAGCTGTCGATTCAACTGTCAGTTGGTTATTCAATCTCCAGCTGTCGATTCAACTGTCAGTTGGCTATTCAATCTCCAGCTGTCGATTCAACTGTCAGTTGGCTATTCAATATCCAGCTGTCGATTCAACTGTCAGTTGGCTATTCAATCTCCAGCTGTCGATTCAAATGTCAGTTGGTTATTCAATCTCCAGCTGTCGATTCAAATGTCAGTTGGTTATTCAATCTCCAGCTGTCGATTCAAATGTCAATTGGTTATTCAATCTCCAGCTGTCGATTCAAATGTCAGTTGGTTATTCAATCTCCAGCTGTCGATTCAACTGTCAGTTGGTTATTCAATCTCCAGCTGTCGATTCAACTGTCAGTTGGTTATTCAATCTCCAGCTGTCGATTCAACTGTCAGTTGGCTATTCAATATCCAGCTGTCGATTCAAATGTCAGTTGGCTATTCAATATCCAGCTGTCGATTCAACTGTCTGTTGGCTATTCAATCTCCAGCTGTCGATTCAAATGTCAGTTGGTTATTCAATCTCCAGCTGTCGATTCAACTGTCAGTTGGTTATTCAATCTCCAGCTGTCGATTCAAATGTCAGTTGGTTATTCAATCTCCAGCTGTCGATTCAAATGTCAGTTGGTTATTCAATCTCCAGCTGTCGATTCAACTGTCAGTTGGTTATTCAATCTCCAGCTGTCGATTCAAATGTCAGTTGGTTATTCAATCTCCAGCTGTCGATTCAAATGTCAGTTGGTTATTCAATCTCCAGCTGTCGATTCAAATGTCAATTGGTTATTCAATCTCCAGCTGTCGATTCAAATGTCAGTTGGTTATTCAATCTCCAGCTGTCGATTCAACTGTCAGTTGGCTATTCAATCTCCAGCTGTCGATTCAACTGTCAGTTGGCTATTCAATCTCCAGCTGTCGATTCAACTGTCAGTTGGCTATTCAATCTCCAGCTGTCGATTCAACTGTCAGTTGGCTATTCAATCTCCAGCTGTCGATTCAATTGTCAGTTGGCTATTCAATCTCCAGCTGTCGATTCAAATGTCAGTTGGTTATTCAATCTCCAGCTGTCGATTCAAATGTCAGTTGGTTATTCAATCTCCAGCTGTCGATTCAAATGTCAGTTGGCTATTCAATCTCCAGCTGTCGATTCAAATGTCAGTTGGTTATTCAATCTCCAGCTGTCGGCTATTCAATCTCCAGCTGTCGATTCAACTGTCAGTTGGTTATTCAATCTCCAGCTGTCGATTCAACTGTCAGTTGGTTATTCAATCTCCAGCTGTCGATTCAACTGTCAGTTGGTTATTCAATCTCCAGCTGTCGATTCAAATGTCAATTGGTTATTCAATCCCCAGCTGTCGATTCAACTGTCAATTGGTTATTCAATCTCCAGCTGTCGATTCAAATGTCAGTTGGCTATTCAATCTCCAGCTGTCGATTCAAATGTCAATTTGTTATTCTATCTCAAACTGTCGATTCAGCTGTCAATTGGTTATTCAATCTCCAGCTGTCGATTCAGCTGTCAATTGGTTATTGAATGTCCAGCTGTCGATTCAACTGTCAATTGGTTATTGAATGTTCAGCTGTCGATTCAACTGTCAATTGGTTATTGAATCTCCAGCTGTCGATTCAACTGTCAATTGGTTATTGAATGTTCAGCTGTCGATTCAGCTGTCAATTGGTTATTGATTCTCCAGCTGTCGATTCAGATGTCAATTGGTAATTGAATCTCCAGCTGTCGATTCAGTAGGCTGTCCCCGGCATGCGCGTCTTTGTCCCGTGTAAGTTCTTCGTTGAAGCACGGGAGCCGACTGCCTTACCGTGTGCTGCTCCATCACCATGCTAGATCCCCGTGTTCGCACGGGATAGGGTTTCCCCGGTTAGCGCGTCTGGAAAATCACCTTTGAAACACAGGAGTAGACTGCCCCGGTCCATGCAGCTTATCCCGTGGTAGACCCCAGTGTTCGCGACCGGGCAAATTTTCCAACGTCGAAATTAGACACTTGTTAGAAAAAATTCATAAATTGATAGAAATTTCTAATATCTAATTTTGACAATATTTAGACATCTGTCCCGTTCCGGCAAATTGTCCAAGGTCAAAATTAGACACTTAGTAGACATTTTTCCGACTTTATAGAAATGTCTAATGTCTAAATTGAATGATATAAGGTTATTGATCTGGATCTGGTTATTGATCAGGATCTGATTCTTGATGTATATCTGGTCCTTATTCTGGTACTTGATCTGGATCTGGTCATTGATCTGGATCTGGATCTTGATAACCAACCTGGCAGTTTTTTCGCCAAATTATATTTTGCGAATAAACAATTGGCAGCTGAACGTTCAATAACCAATTGACAGCTGAAAATTCAGTAACCAATTGACAGTTGAATCGACAGCTGGAGATTGAATAGCCAACTGATAGTTGAATCGACAGCTGGAGATTGAATAGCCAACTGACAGTTGAATCGACAGCTGGAGATTGAATAGCCAACTGACAGTTGAATCGACAGCTGGAGATTGAATAACCAACTGACAGTTGAATCGACAGCTGGAGATTGAATAACCAACTGACATTTGAATCGACAGCTGGAGATTGAATAACCAACTGACATTTGAATCGACAGCTGGAGATTGAATAACCAACTGACATTTGAATCGACAGCTGGAGATTGAATAACCAACTGACAGTTGAATCGACAGCTGGAGATTGAATAACCAACTGACAGTTGAATCGACAGCTGGAGATTGAATGAATAACCAACTGACATTTGAATCGACAGCTGGAGATTGAATAACCAACTGACATTTGAATCGACAGCTGGAGATTGAATAACCAACTGACAGTTGAATCGACAGCTGGAGATTGAATAACCAACTGACAGTTGAATCGACAGCTGGAGATTGAATAGCCAACTGGCAGTGAATCGACAGCTGGAGATTGAATAGCCAACTGACAGTTGAATCGACAGCTGGAGATTCAATAGCCAACTGACAGTTGAATCGACAGCTGGAGATTGAATAGCCAACTGACAGCTGAATCGACAGCTGGAGATTGAATAACCAACTGACAGTTGAATCGACAGCTGGAGATTGAATAACCAACTGACATTTGAATCGACAGCTGGAGATTGAATAACCAATTGACATTTGAATCGACAGCTGGAGATTGAATAACCAACTGACATTTGAATCAACAGCTGGAGATTGAATAACCAACTGACATTTGAATCGACAGCTGGAGATTGAATAACCAACTGACATTTGAATCGACAGCTGGAGATTGAATAACCAACTGACAGTTGAATCGACAGCTGGAGATTGAATAACCAACTGACATTTGAATCGACAGCTGGAGATTGAATAACCAACTGACATTTGAATCGACAGCTGGAGATTGAATAACCAACTGACATTTGAATCGACAGCTGGAGATTGAATAACCAACTGACATTTGAATCGACAGCTGGAGATTGAATAACCAACTGACATTTGAATCGACAGCTGGAGATTGAATAACCAACTGACAGTTGAATCGACAGCTGGAGATTGAATAACCAACTGACAGTTGAATCGACAGCTGGAGATTGAATAACCAACTGACAGCTGAATCGACAGCTGGAGATTGAATAGCCAACTGACAGTTGAATCGACAGCTGGAGATTGAATAACCAACTGACAGTTGAATCGACAGCTGGAGATTGAATAACCAACTGACATTTGAATCGACAGCTGGAGATTGAATAACCAACTGACATTTGAATCGACAGCTGGAGATTGAATAACCAACTGACATTTGAATCGACAGCTGGAGATTGGTCAGTTGAATCGACAGCTGGAGATTGAATAACCAACTGACATTTGAATCGACAGCTGGAGATTGAATAACCAACTGACATTTGAATCGACAGCTGGAGATTGGTCAGTTGAATCGACAGCTGGAGATTGAATAACCAACTGACATTTGAATCGACAGCTGGAGATTGAATAACCAACTGACATTTGAATCGACAGCTGGAGATTGAATAACCAACTGACATTTGAATCGACAGCTGGAGATTGAATAGCCAACTGACATTTGAATCGACAGCTGGAGATTGAATAGCCAACTGACAGTTGAATCGACAACTGGAGATTGAATAACCAACTGACATTTGAATCGACAGCTGGAGATTGAATAACCAACTGACAGTTGAATCGACAGCTGGAGATTGAATAACCAACTGACAGTTGAATCGACAGCTGGAGATTGAATAACCAACTGACATTTGAATCGACAGCTGGAGATTGAATAACCAATTGACATTTGAATCGACAGCTGGAGATTGAATAACCAACTGACATTTGAATCGACCGCTGGAGATTGAATAACCAACTGACATTTGAATCGACAGCTGGAGATTGAATAACCAACTGACAGTTGAATCGACAGCTGGAGATTGAATAACCAACTGACAGTTGAATCGACAGCTGGAGATTGAATAACCAACTGACAGTTGAATCGACAGCTGGCGATTGAATAGCCAACTGACAGTTGAATCGACAGCTGGAGATTGAATAGCCAACTGACAGTTGAATCGACAGCTGGAGATTGAATAGCCAACTGACAGTTGAATCGACAGCTGGAGATTGAATAGCCAACTGACAGTTGAATCGACAGCTGGAGATTGAATAGCCAACTGACAGTTGAATCGACAGCTGGAGATTGAATAGCCAACTGACAGTTGAATCGACAGCTGGATATTGAATAGCCAACTGACAGTTGAATCGACAGCTGGAGATTGAATAACCAACTGACAGTTGAATCGACAGCTGGAGATTGAATAACCAACTGACATTTGAATCGACAGCTGGAGATTGAATAACCAATTGACATTTGAATCGACAGCTGGAGATTGAATAACCAACTGACATTTGAATCGACAGCTGGAGATTAATTAACCAACTGACATTTGAATCGACAGCTGGAGATTGAATAACCAACTGACATTTGAATCGACAGCTGGAGATTGAATAACCAACTGACAGTTGAATCGACAGCTGGCGATTGAATAACCAACTGACAGTTGAATCGACAGCTGGAGATTGAATAGCCAACTGACAGTTGAATCGACAGCTGGAGATTGAATAGCCAACTGACAGTTGAATCGACAGCTGGAGATTGAATAACCAACTGACAGTTGAATCGACAGCTGGAGATTGAATAGCCAACTGACATTTGAATCGACAGCTGGAGATTGAATAACCAACTGACATTTGAATCGACAGCTGGAGATTGAATAACCAACTGACTTTTGAATCGACAGCTGGAGATTGAATAACCAACTGACATTTGAATCGACAGCTGGAGATTGAATAACCAACTGACATTTGAATCGACAGCTGGAGATTGAATAACCAACTGACATTTGAATCGACAGCTGGAGATTGAATAACCAACTGACAGTTGAATCGACAGCTGGAGATTGAATAGCCAACTGACAGTTGAATCGACAGCTGGATATTGAATAGCCAACTGACAGTTGAATCGACAGCTGGAGATTGAATAGCCAACTGACAGTTGAATCGACAGCTGGAGATTGAATAGCCAACTGACAGTTGAATCGACAGCTGGAGATTGAATAACCAACTGACAGTTGAATCGACAGCTGGAGATTCAATAACCAACTGCCAATAACCAACTGCCAATAACCAACTGCCTGCCAACTTCACGCACATAAATAATAAGGCAACTTGAAGTTGACGAAAACACAGTATCATTTGTTACAAAAAAAACCCGAAAGTTCATCTGTATCCCGCGAATGACTGGTATTTGCAAACAGCTTGGATCCAGATGAGACACAGAGTAACTTTTTGTCTCCCCAGGATCTAAGCTGTTTGATATTAGATCTGCATTGGGAGTAGTCAAACTCGCACTAAATCCAACGACTTCTTTACACAGTGGCATAATCAGAGGTCCAGATAAGATGCATACATTTACCCTTTCCTCAACAGGCTATTTTTAGATCCAACCACTTTGAATAAATCTACCAAAAAGGAGCATTAACTACAGAAAAGGAAAGTTTTAGAATTTTGTAGTTTGAAACCATTGTGATAAATAGAGCATTTGCTCCTATAGGAGCAAGTGCTCTATTTATCACAATGGTTTCATAAAGTGACTTTTACAGAGGCGTCGAAAGGCGTATTTATGGAGGAAAGGGTTTAAAATGTTCAAGAATAACTCCTTTATTTCTACACCAAATCCTATACTTTGACCACTCTTTAGAATCGTCTCTAAAGAGTGGGGACAGTGTAAAGTTAGGTGGAGAAATGGCGATTTTAGTATTGAGGTACGCACGCACCTTTATGTGTAGTTCTGTATAATGGTAAAATTATTTACTACCGCCCGCGATCCAATCAATGCGACATCTATGCAAATGTAGTAGACCCAGATTAGAGGACCAGTACCACCCTTCCAAGAAACAGGAAAAATGGAGGGATTCTAAAATCCAGTTTGGGCCAGTTTAGGATGAATGATATGGAAGTAGCTTAGGATGATACTGGTTCATCAAGAACCCTCAGGGAGAACCAGTATATATGTACAGTAGAATTTGTCTAAAGCAACCTTACATTTATTTGACACAGGAAGTTAAAAAGCAGGTGGTTGCTTAATACCGAGCAAAAGTAATGCAGGAAACTTCTGTAAGAGCATCATTCAGCTACCATCTGTCTTAATACCGAGCAAAAGTAATGCAGGAAACTTCTGTAAGAGCTTCATTCAGCTACCATCTGTCTTAAAAACCCATAATTAGATATCTTTTTGACGGTCGCATACCACAGGCTCTAATGTACAAATTGTCACTTCAATCAGTACAATATTTCAAGTGATCTAATTTCAATCTCAGCAGTAATGAAATGTGATGATAGTCAGGAAACGGTAGTAAACATATCATATACAGTAAAACCTCTCTATAACGACCACTTAATTGTATTAATTAGTTGGTATTTTGTGCAGGTGGTAGCTTAAAGAAAGGTGAAAGTAAAACATAGGAGCGTTCTGTTTTACTTTCACCTTGCTTTAAGCATCCACCTGCCTTTAACACAAAATACTTGATGTAATTTAGTGGTCGTTATAGAGAGGTTTTACTGTATTTCCAGTACATACGAGTTAGTTGTAAACTCATCTAATGTTTCTGAATTATGAATAATCATAGGCCTTAGATTCTTTAAAAGCAAGTGGTTATTTAACCCTTACAATGTTGAATTTTCAAATGGACTATTCCAAATTCCAAACAGGTCAAGCTTATGGTGAATATTTCGGGATTTTTCTGAAGAAAGGTGTAACCCGGAAAACAGTGCAGACCCTAATGAGAAGTCACCTCTATGAGCCCTCTCTTCTGGGTCTACACTGTTTACAAATAAAATTAACGGTAGTGACTCGTGTAAGCGTTAGATGCAGGGCGAGTGTAATGAAGAACGTGCTTGCTTGAACTTTCTGCATAACTCACACCCTGCATTAAGCTACAACCTGGTTGCATTAGAAAAGTTTACTGTAAACAGATAATATACTTCCTGCTTTGTTTAGTTCATATGTCGTACTGCCTGTGTCCAGAGTCAATCGTCGCTATTTTCACTGTATGGTAGCACTGTACGCCGACAATAATCGGGGTTTTCAATATGGCGGACGTGTAATGTCGACGAGGTAAGTGTCCTTTGTCTAAACTTTTTTAATACGGCATCTCCTACACTAAATTTTATATGAAATAAAAGAACTTAACACCCCAATTCAGCGGCTACTAATCGTTTTTGGTACAATCACAGCATTTTCCTAAAATCTGTAGGCAAACACGGAGTGTTGAGAATTTGAAAAATGAAGCGAGAGAACTGAACAAAACTGACGATTATTCTGCTTAAATGAATGCATCGATAAAAGTATGTATCCACAAGTACGGAGACTGTCCAGCTTCTCATGCATGTCCATTATTTGCTCATCCAAACCTGTTTTAATAGAGGTTTGAAAGGTTTTTAATTCTACATGATGTACGCCACGGTGAATAACGTAAACAAAGCAATGTACGCCACGGAGAAAGCGATTTATGTATGCCACGGTGATACAGATCTAGGAAAAATCTGTACGCCACGATGCAGATATAAAGGAAAAAACACCAGATAGCCTGCCTTTCTTTAATTGACATTTACTAAATTCTTATTTTTCTAATTTTCTTTTTGACAGTCCGTGAATGTCCTGAGGTCGAAGTTTTTTGACAATTTGATGTTTTTTATTTGAACGCAAAGTCTGGTCTTAAAAAAGGTTTCAAATGTATTTAAAACGTTCGTGTTAAATTACACGGGTTTTAGAACTTGGTTGGAATGCGTCTCAATAAAAAAAAAATTGTATGCCAAAAGCAATCGTCGTCTTTACCGTCATAATCACAGTTACTGTAGTAATATCGATACACGACTCTGAAAAACAAAAAGCATAGTTGTTATTTCTCTCCAAAGAGTGCAGTATTGAGTAAAAACAAAGTCTGAAGCAGCTTACTACAGAAAATTTATATAACCAAACATTTTAAAGGAAAGAGCGCCGTTAATGTTGCAAATTCCGGTCTGTTAACAGCTTTTGTAAGTATTTGACTTCAAGATGAGTTACACGCAATTCAAATCCGTGTTTCGACATAATAATGAACTTGATTAAATGTGAAGTACGTCGAGCTAGGGCCAGAACTAATATACGTGACTATGAGACAAATGCATAAAAATGTGACAAAATGGCAATATTCATGGTTTTCAACAGTTAAATGACACAAGGTCAAGGTCTCTATTCTTATATAAACGATAAGGAATCTAATCGTTTGTCATGCCCTTTTGACAAGGTGCAATTTGAGTATGATCAATCAAGAATCATCATACTTAAATAGTTGTAGGCCTTACATATCTATTATATAATATCCTTGTTGAAAGTGATCGGAGATAAGTGAAAATGAGGTCAAGGTGAACGTGTGGCTGTGTGATGTGAGTGGATTGTGGATGGTCCAAAGTAATGACCGTGTAAGTATCGAAGGTCTCAGACAGGTGATATGGCTGTTAAATGAAAAACTAAGCAACATTGATTTTTTCATCTGCATATAACGTCAAAGCCACATTCAGGTTTGGCGATATGAGTAGATGGCCACTGGTCGAATATAACGTATATGTAGGTTTTAATGTATTAATCAAGCATTATTGGTGTAATATAATTTTTTTAAAGAGAATAACCGCACTCAATATGGTGTTCTAAGTGCAAATAACGCAAAGAGGTTTGTGATATGTGCGGATGGCCAATGATTCAAGGTAATAACTGTGTAAGTGTTCAGGGTATAAGAAAAGCCTTGTTAGTGCAACCTGTCACTGTGGTTAAATACATTGATGATGTTAGTGCTAACTTAAACTTTGAAACCCGGTTACCCACGCCCAACCAAGTGGTTTTCTAAGTGCAAATGATGTTAAGTTCAAACGTAGTTTCTGTGATATATGCAGATGACCAGTGGTCCAACGTAATAACTGTTTCAAAATCAAAACTATAGGCAATCAGGGTTTGTGCAAGATGAGACTCTGAAATGTGGTTAACGAAATTCCAAATCTACCGGGGACATCAAACAATAACAAAAGACATAAATGTTCACGTTTCAGCGTTATCCACTTCTGCCATCTTGTATCATGTACTATGCAATGTACTGCGCATCAAAAATCTGAAAATGGAAGACTACTAACAAAATACGACATAAAAAATGAAATTAACATCTGAACTTTACACAGAAATAACTTGCGCAACCAGCTGTATTAAAATTCAGGTGACTATACGTAACGTACAAATGCCATTAACATATTTTATCTACAGAAGGGAGTGGACATTTGTTCTTAACGGCACCATGGCGTACATATTTTTTGCTAGATCCATGTCGCCGTGGCGTACATAAACAGCTTTCTCCGTGGCGTACATTGCTTTGTTTACGTTATACACCGTGGCGTACATCATGTAAATTTTAAAACCTTTCAAACATCTACTAAAACGGGTTTTGATGAGTAAATATTGGAAATGCATGCGAAGCTGGACAGTCTCTGTACTTGTGGACACATACTTTTATCGATGCATTCATTTAAGCAAAATAATCGTCAGTTTTGTTCAGTTCTCTCGCTTCACTTTTCAAATTCTCAACACGCTGTGTTTGCCTGCAGATTTTAGGAAAACGCTGTGAGTGTACCAAAAACGATTAGTAGCCGTTGATTTGGGGTGTTAAGTTCTCTCATTTCTTATAAAATTTAGTGTAGGAGATGCCGTATTAAAAAAGATTAGACCAAAAACAAAGGACACTTACCTCGTCGACATTACACGTCCGCCATATTGAAAACACCGATTATTGCCGGCGTACAGTGCTACCATACAGTGATTTTATATACAGTCAGTTTGTCAAAGGTTACAAAAGTGTCCAACATTACAAAGGTGTCAGACATCTGTAACGCCTAATCGGTCACATTCTGTTTTTGGAGTTCACGACAGATCATACGGCTTCAATGATCATAAGGCTTAACCCTTAGCCTGCTAAGCGCGACCTAACTGACATTTACAAACAGCTCGGATCCAGATGAGACTCCGAGTAACTTGAATGTATATCAGGATCCAAGCTGTTTGACACTCTGTCAATAGTATCTCAAAAGCTTGAACGAATCAGAAGTAAGTGACAGCGGCAAGAGGTCGGAGCTTAAGCCGAACTCATCCGTCATGGTACTAGACTGAACGGGTGGATTTATTAGCCTGGAAAGTCTAGCACTACAATATAGCTTGCCCTAAGTGAACATGTATTGAACATAAGGGTATCAAAAAGCAGGTGATTGCTTAATGCAGATCAAAAGTAATGCAGAAAGCTCATATAGGAACTTTCAACATTACTTTTGACCTGCATTAAGCTACCACCTGCCTTCAGGTCCCATGATTAGACCTATTTTTTGAAGGGCGCTTAGAACAATGTCTGCAGTACATCTCTTTTTAACCCTTTACTTGGTGAATCTATTTGAGAAATAACGACATCATTAATATGATTGATGATTTTTACATTGTACATAAGTAAACCGTGCTGTCTGACCTGGGTACTAGTTTGCAAAGGTGCAAAAGTACATAAGGGCCCATTTCCGCTAGGCCTTGCGACCCCTTGAGACATGTTTACGATTGCTAGCGACCTCTGGTCGCCGATATTCGTACGAAGGTCGCACGACAAGTCACTGTTAATGGCGGGTGGGCTTCAGTAATCGTTTCCAATTGTGCAACCAATTTCAGTCGTATTTCAGTCGTAGATAGGTTGTTGATCATGTACGGCTACAGTCACACTAGCGCTTGCGATCGTTAAAGACCACTGGCGACCTCTGGCACATCTGAAACCAGCGATCGTCTGCGATTGTCGGCAACTAAATTCCAAACAAATTTAGTCGCAGTCACATTGGCGATGCATCTGCGACCACCGTAATACAGGTTGTTGACGAGTGTGCACCAAGTCACTGGTATTCGTAGGAAGGTTCTACAATCACTTCCGACCTGTTGTGTGGTCACGTGGTCTATGTCTAGTCGCGGATAATCTTTAGGCAGGTGATCGCACTAAAGTCGTAGGTAATTGTAGAAGGGTCGCTGATAGTCGTACCATCGTAGGGAAGATCACCAACGACCAGTTGATGATTGTTGGAGACCTTCGTACGACAATCGCACGATTAGCTAAAACCCTCTAAGGGTAACTATTAAAGAATACCGGCGACCAGTTCGATCGTAAGGAGGTTGTTGTGCATGATCAACAACCTCGCTGCGACTGAAATTGGTCCCACGACAAGAAACGATTACCAACGATTACTGAAGAACACCCGCGATTATCAGTGACTTGTCGTGCGACCTTCGTACGAATATCGGCGACAAGGGGTCGCCAGAAATCGTAAACATGTCATAAGGGGTCGAAGCCCTAGTGAGACTGGGCCCTGAGGTTGTTGTACATGATCAACAACCTCGCTGCGACTGAAATTGGTCCCACGACAAGAAACGATTACCAACGATTACTGAAGAACACCCGCGATTATCAGTGACTTGTCGTGCGACCTTCGTACGAATATCGGCGACAAGGGGTCGCCAGAAATCGTAAACATGTCATAAGGGGTCGAAGCCCTAGTGAGACTGGGCCCTGAGGTTGTTGTACATGATCAACAACCTCTCTACGACTGAAATACGACTGAAATCGGTCGCCCGATTGGAACCGATTACCAACGATTATTGAAGACCACCCGCGATTAACAGTGACTTGTCGTGCGGCCTTCGTACGAATATCGGCGATCAAAGGTCGCTAGCAGTCGTAAACAGGTCTTAATGGGTCGTAAGGCATAGTAGGACTGGGCCCCAAATCAACCTCCTTTCGATCGAACTGGTCGCCGGTGGTCTTTAAGAGGTAACATTAGAGGGTTTAGGTAATCGTGCGCTCGTTGTACGAAGGTCCCCAACAATCTTTACCTGGTCGTTGGTGATATTCCCTACATTCGTACGACTATCAGCGACCTTTCTACAATTACCTACGACTCTCGTGCGTTCACCAGCGACAGCCTAAAGATAACTCGCGACTAGACATAGACCACGTGACCACACAACAGGTCGGAAGTGATTGTGGAACCTTCGTACGAATACAATGTACCAGTGACTTGTCGCACGATTGCCAACAACCTGTCTTACGGTGGTCGCAAATGCATTTCCAATATGGCTGTGAATCGTTGTTTTGAATTAAGTCGCCGAATTAAGTAGACGATCGCCGGTCTCAGAGGTCACAGAGGTCGCCAGTGGTATTTAACGATCGCAAGCGCTAGTGTGTCTTTAGCGTATGCAAACAGTACTGTCTGATCTGGGTATTAGTTTTGTAAAGGTGCCTTTGTAAACACTTCTCCTGTTCTATGTTTATTCCAAATTTCAATAGCTAATTAATGTACACGGACACAATAGTTATAATGAACTTTGGAAGGTGGAACACTTTAGCCATTTTAGAAAGTAAAAAACCCAGATCTTTCAAATTCCGTTAGCAAACAGAGTATACCCTGATCAGTCGGCTCCTATAGGAGCCGTCTGATCTGGGTCTACTCTGTTTTCAGATGATTGGAAAGGCGTTTATATGAGGGGAAGGTTTAAGTAAATGGTAACCGTTACGCATGGCCATGATAATCAGTATTGATTCTAGTCATTAATTATTATGTACAGTAAAACCTCTCTATAACGGCCACTAAATTGTGTTAATTAGTTGGTTTTTAGGGTAGATGACTGCTTAAAAGCAAGGCGAAGGAGCGTTCTGTTTTATTTCCACATTGCTTTAAGCAGCCACCTGCCTTTAACACTAGCTACTTGATGTAATTCAGTGGCCGTTATAGAGAGGTTTTACTGTAAAAGAAAGAGAAGACAAATAGTGTAAAACAAGTGAAATACCAGACTGTCTGGTATTTCACTTGTTTTACGCTATTTTTCTCTTTCTTTCAAATATTAATCAGCGATAATGTTTGGAAGCGTAACCAAGCGTTGAAGTCTTAAAGTCAAGGTAACGATTTTTTGTTCAGTTGGAAAGAAAATTGGATTAGTTAGACATTAATGTCAATTATTTTGAGTTTATAAAGAACATTGGAAGAAGGTGTGAACTATTAAAATCTGACTTGTCAGACATCTAAGTTCAAGAAAGTCCTTAGATAATTTGATTTTTGTGTCTTGATGAGTCCAGCATATCAAATAACGGTTGGTTTAGTAGAGAACAGGGACAAAACTGTATAGAATCTGGTCATCTGGTTGCTGAACCAAAAATACAGTAAAACCCTTCTAAACCGGGCGTTAAATTTAGGGTAAATATCGGTCTTTGAAACATGTAGCACTTTAATTCAAGGTGAAAGTCATGCGGAAAGGTCCTCTATGAACTTTCTGCATGGCTTTTATCCAGGATTAAGCAGTCACCTGCCTAGAATGTATCTAAATTCTTCTCTATACCAGAATTCCGTTTTAGAGGGGTTATACTGTACAGCTTTATGTCTATCTAGCTTGATCATAAAGTACATCTATTTCAATGTTCTCACAGATATTTTTAAATTATCAATAATTAGAAAATATTATGTACTCTGTCTTCAACACAACTTTATATATTTTAAAAAAATGAATGAAATTAATGTGAAGTGTTTTGTGATTAAAACATGTTGGCTTCACAGAAATATTGAAATACGTGAAGGGAAACGTCGCGAGCGACGTGCTTAAATGACGTCATTGTTTTTTAAACAAAATGGCATCCGCTATAAAACTCCTGAGTGAGGAAAAAGGCATTCGATAGGTAAGTAATACATTTATTAAGTATTTTAAAATATTATTTCATAAGTTTCCTGTTATGGGGCTACTGCACTTTACCGGTACGTGTACGAGCACTTTGACAACTTTTGCAACATCGGAGCTTCGACCACTTTTGCAACATCGAAGTAGAATAAGATCCTGGATTTATTTGATTATGTTTTCTTCAATTTCATGTGATTATTTGCTTCATGTCGGGACTGCCGTCCCCAAACCCCACTTTTACGAAGGCAATCACCCGATTCAAATCAAAATGGTGGCGGCCATTGTTGTTTATGCACATGCGCAGTACACATACCGGTAAAGTGCAATATAAGCTGGTACATTTTTTGGTCAGAAATGCATCATATTTCTTGTTTCCATTTTCACAGGTAAAATCAACTGTAATAGTATGTTAAGACAGTTTTAGCAATTGAAATGTCCATATGTCCACATTTCCTTTGTTTCCCAACGGTTGGATTGAAACTAAAATCTAATTGCTTCTTTATTCTATCATTTGGTTTTGAACGAACCTCCAATAACGGGATCTTATTTCATCCAGTCACCAGGCTTCTCTAGTGACATAATAAATGGGGTACAGATAAACTTAGGTTGATTAGGTTACTTCCGGTAGTAGAAGGTTTATTAGGTTAGTAGATAGGCGTAATGATTCTATAACCATAGAACTATTTTAATTTTCTCTAAATATGCATAAAATTATTTACGGAATAGATCTAACAGAAAATTCACCAAAAGAATTATTCAAATGAGAAAAAATAAAAAAAATTGGCTATAGCTGGATTCGAACCCGTGCCTGATCCTTCAAAAACCAATTTTAATATCTCTAGAGACGTCGTCCTTACCGATTACGCCACTGAGGCCACTTACAAAGTAGCGTTGATTTATCAGTTTTATTAATTTAATCCACCGCTGGCGAAACGCGTTTTTGATAAAATCAAACCAGGAAGCAAATATTGACAGATAAATAGTAAATGTTTACTTTTCACTCTCATGATAATTTGATTGATAAACTCTTACAGGGGCGGTGATTGTCATAGACCTAAATATGTCTATCTAAAAATAGAAACCGAGACTACGGAAATCGAATTTGACCAGAGAATATAACCATGTCTGTTTGAAATAACGTATCGACCCTCGATTCAAATCATCTTATTTTTCAAATTCAACCACGTTTTCCCCTCTTGTAATGCAAGTATCGAAACTATTTTCATTAGATCTATTTACGTCTAAATCGAAATGAAAAGGGAGGGATCCGTTGATCGAAAATCCGCATTTTCTTAAATTATGTCAAGAGTGTTATATTTTATGAGTCTATGAAAAAAGATATTTAACTAAATTGACTGGATAAATCGAATAATAGGTTAGTGCCGTAGATGGGACGCCTTTATCCGACTCGGAGAGAAAACAGTTGAGGCTCGGCAAGCCTCGCCTCAACGTTTTCTCCCCTCGTCGGATAAAGGCGTCCCATCTACGGCACAAACCTATTATTCTCTATTTGCAAAGCCGGATAAAATATCATTTAAAACTCATTCGTGCCGATAAATGAATTTCATCCAAAAAGTAAAATGTTGAAATGAGTCGATGACTTTCAAATCTTGAGCACCAAATTTTGATGTTGGTTGAAATAAATTATTATTATTCAACGCCATGTCCAATTGGACTTTATGATACACAATATCGCTACTGATCAGAAGTGATTGTGGTACATGTTTGTGGATCTTCCAACACATCGGATAGCTCAGGTGGTATGCTAGAACTCACTATCTAAGGGATGCGGTCCGAGTTCGAGTTCGAGTCCCGTACTTGGTTTGGAGGGGAAAGTAGTGAGTATGGTATGTGGACCTTACTCGGTTTGTAGAGCGTTCGTCCTGCATGCCAGACGTTCTGCGTTTTTGCGCGGTGTTGGTTGCATTTTCCCTATCACTTTAAAATCTGTTCATCAGTTTTCTGTTTGACATAAATTAGATGAATGCACAGTAGAACCTATCTTAAGCGACCCTTTATTGAATCACGGTATGATTTTTTCGGGAAAAAAGACAGGTGCAGTAAAACCTCTTTATAACGGCCACTAAATTACATAAATTAGTTTGTGTTAAAGGCAGGTGGCTGCTTAAAGCGAGGTGAAAGTAAAATAGAACGCTCCTATAGGAGCGTTTTGTTTTACTTTCACCTTGCTTTAAGCGGCCACCTGGCCTTAATACCAACTAGTTAACACAATTTAGTGGACGTTATAGAGAGATTTTACTGTGGTTGCTTAATGCCTGTCGAAAGGAATGCAGAAAGCTCCTAAAGGATCAGACGTCTTATTAATGGTAGCTTAATTATTTACTCCACCAATATTCCTTTCTACGCTTTTGCAAACTGTGTAGACTTTTTCGAGTGTTACTGACATGAGTTATGCACATTAAAAGAATATATGTTGGATATCCAACGCAGGTAAAAGTGAAATAAGTGAAGGTAACAGAAAAATAGTGTTAACATGTTAAAAGGCGAGACGTGAAGAGTTAGGATAAAAGGGAATAAAAACTGTTGCTCTCTGATCTAATACTGGATTGCTGCCACACTCACCCTGAAAGCGTCAAGGTAGGTTACAATGTTGTTTGGCAGATTATTCCACAAGGTGTCACCTGTACCTGTCTGAGACTGAGACGATGCATTAGTCTAGTATATCTCAGAGGTTTTTGTACATATGTTGGTAGATGTATGGCAACAAGCTGGTGGTAGATCTTGTAAAACATTACCAGTCGGGCATCTAATGTTCTGTGCTCAAGTTAGCGCCAACCCAGTTTGTCCTGCATTTCAGTAACATTCGAAAGGGGCGAATAGTCACCGCTTACCCACCTCATTGCTCGTCGTTGGACTATTTCAGTTTTATGGATGTGTGTTTGTGTGTGCGGGTTCCAAACAGTGGAAGCATATTCCAACTGTGGCCGGACCAGGGTTTTGTAAGCCAGTGTTTTAACATACAGTGAAACCCCGCTAATGCGACCACTTAATGAATCAACATGGTTGTCTTCATAAGCAGGTGGTTGCTTAATGAAGGACAAAAGTAAGGAGCTTTCTGCATTACTTTTGTCCTGCATTAAGCTACCACCTGCATCTAGCAGCCAAAAATATACCTCTTTCAGGTGGTCGCATTAGCGGGGTTTTACTGTATTTATTATTTGTTTTACAGTTCGCTTGATAAGTCCCAGAGTTTTATTTGCAGCTTAGGTTATTCTAGAAATGTGGGAGTTCTAATTCAAGTCAGGTGTTATGTCTACGTCTAAATATTTTGCTGAGTTTTCAGGTTCTAAAGTTTGTCAATGAAGAGTATATTTAGTTGCTATTTTACTTCTACATTTAGAAATACATGTATGAAGGATCTGGCATTTGGAAGGATTAAATTCCATGTCCCACTCTGTCTCCCATATTTCTAGCTTTCTTAGATCATCTTGCAGTGTGTTACTATGTAAGGTAGACTGCAGTGTCGTCTGCAAACAACCAGACTTGGGACGTTATATTTGAGGGTAGATCGTTAATGTAGATTTAGAAGTAAAAAGGGCCAAGGACAGAGCCTTGAGGTACACCTAATGTTATTGGGACCTCCTTTGAAAACTCGCCTTCCAGTACTACTGTTTGTTTCCTGTTAAAAAGGAAGGCCTCAGACCAGTTGAGCACCTGTGGGCAATTGCCATAGTCTTGGAGCTTGAGGATCAGTTATTTGTGATTTACTTTGTCAAAGCCTTGCTGAAATCTAAAAGAATTGAGTCTGTTTGTTTACCTATAGATATAGTTTTAATAAGTTCATCGGTAAGCTCTAAAAGTTGGGGTTCGCATGATCTTTTTTTCGCGAAAGTCATATTGAAGGTCATAAAGAATATTGTGATTCGAGAGGTGTTTAGAGACATTTGAAGCAATAATATGTTCTAGTGTTTTACATAGGACACAAGTCAAAGAAATTGGTCGGTAGTTTGCAGAGTCGCAGGGGTCTCCTTTTTTGAAGATTTGACTTACATGTACTAAGGCCACGGACCAGTCTGTTGGAATGGAACCAAATGACAGAGATTTCCGGAATATGCAATGTATAATGTCAACAATTTCATGTCTCTATTCTTTCAGGATAATTGGGTTAATGCAGTCGGGACCAGCAGCTTTGTGTGGTTTTAGGTTTAAAAGTAGTTTCAAGATCCCATTACGGTCTATAGTGATGTCAGGTTTTTGGGGATATTGGCAATATGTAGGTGGATAGGCTGCTTTAAGATATTGTGTACATGTTTGTTTGAGAGAAAGTGGGGTTTTATTGCTAAAAAATGACTGGAACTGGTTGTTTAGTAAGTTTGCCTTGTCATAGTAAACTGTTGTTTGATTTCAAAATTCTTGTGTGTGGTTCTTTAGAGTTGATACATTTTCTGAGTCTTGTTTCGATTTATTTTTATTAAGAAGTAAAGTTTCTTTGCTGAACCTCTATTTTGTATGTTGCTTTCAGAATTTTCCTCACATGAAGAGCCAGGAATATTTTTTAAGTATTTATTATGGGCATCTTTTATTTGTAATTTGGTTTTGTCATTTATCATTTTACTGACTCAGATCAGACGGTTCATACAGAAGCCATCTGGTGAGGATATAATTGTGCAATATGGATTATATAATATAGATATAATATTATTCTGCATTTTTCTGTCATTGTCAAAGATTCGTGGGTCCTGGTATGTTATTACTATTAACCCATTCCCTCATATTGACGCCTTTTGACGCCTCTGCAAAAGTCACCATTTTAAATCATTGTGATAAATAGAGCATTTACTCCTATAGGAGCAAACGCTCTATTTATTACAATGGTTTCAAACTACAAAATTCTAAAGTTTTCCTTTTCTCTAGTTAATGCTCTTTTTCGGTAGATTTATTCAAACTGGTTAGATCTAAAAATAGCCTATGAGGTAATGGGTTAATCTAATTAATATTCGCGACGTTGTTATTTCTTTCATGAATATTCATGGAGTAAAGGGTTAAGACAGGGTTCAACGTGCATTTAATTATGTTATTCTAAATTGATACACTGTTTGTATTGCTTTACTCTTAACCCATTCCCTCATATTGACGCCTTTTGACGCCTCTGTAAAATTCATTTTTAGAAACCATTGTGATAAATAAAGCATTTGCTCCATAGGAGCAAATGGTTTATTTATCACAATGGTTTTAAAGCTACACAATTCTAATGTTTCCCTTTTTTCTAGTAAATGCCCCTTTTCGGTAGTTTTATTCCAAAACGTTGGATCTAAAAATAGCCTATGAGGTAATTGGTTAAAACAGTGTAGAAACTGAATAGATGTAAACTTCTCGATAAGAGCTACAGATATGGAGAGTTTTCAGATGAAAAACAGTCTCACAAGTTTCCTTCTACATGTAATTCCCATGAGTAATCCTATTTTGGGTATTGGAGAAACACATAAAGTAATGACCCAAGGTATTAACTTAACCCTTCTCTTGCTGAATTTTAAAATACATGTCTCCTTCTTTACCCATGCCCTGTTGTATAATTACACATATCTTCACTGTGTACAAGTATTTCGCTGTGCAATCACTGCTGTGGAGTGCACTGGTTGCACAATCAACTTGTAAATAGTGCAGACCCTGATGAGACAGCTCCTGCAGGAGCTGTCTCATCTGGGTCTTCACTATTTACAGGTAGGTATATTGACGTGAATAGCATGCGAAGGGTTAATCCCATTTCTCAGAATCCTTGCCCCGGTTTCACAAACACAATCAAGTTGTCTCAACTTAACAGACTCAGTCTTAACTTTGAGATTGTTACTGAGTCCACTATAAGTTTCGTGAAACGCACTCAATTTGAACTTGTTAAATTGAGTCTGTTACCGTGTCTGTTAAGGTATTTGAGACCGGTAACAGTTCGTGAAACCGGGCCCTGGATATGTATGAAAATTCACGCCTGATCCAGTTTGTTACAGTAGGTGACCAAACAGTGTAGCCGCTGATTAGTGACAATTTGTGAAGAGCTTAATCAGTTACTGTATTTATAACAAAATGACTGTCAAGAATCAGCATTGTTTTCGCTGCCTATAATGGTCCGTCACACTATAGCGTATGAGACGAACGTATGCATAGCGTATAAAAAACTGGTCATACGCACAACTGTTGAGCGTATGAACCCGAAATTTTCCACCACTATCTTCGATGAACGTATTAGCAGCGCATGAATAGCGTATGCGTACCGTACATCTGGCGTATTTGCAGCGCATGAGAAACGTATACGAGCGTATGTCAACTTATGTCACCGTCAGTGTAGCGTATACATTGTATCAGCGTATAAGTAGCGTATGCGAGCATATGAGTAACGTGTTCTTGCCGCATGTGAGCGCATGACTAGCGTATATATAGCCAGAAATAGGTTAAATACGTTAGTCATTCGTCAGACATACGTTACAATTACGTTACTGATACGCTATCCATATGATAGTTTTACTGACCGCCTTCATGCCACCGTGTGTGAAACGTATTTGACCTATAAGTAACGTACCTTTACCGACACTCTGGCGTATTCAACGTGTGCCTAACGTATGATGAGCGTATGCGTAACGTATAATTCATACGCTCGTATACACGCTGAACTTTTTTGAACATGTTCAACAATTATTTTCGGCCTCTGTGTATAAGAACGTACACCGACGCATGGCAGCGTACCTGTGAAACGGCCCCCAGAAACGTATACAACGTACATATGTATGCCTAACCTACCCATAGCGTATATCTGCGTTTGCAAACGTATGAGCATGTTTTCTCATACGTTCGCATACATTCGTGCCATACGCTCTAGTGTGACACCTCCTTTAACCTTTCCCCCCATACACACGCCTTTCTGCGCCTCTGTAAAAGTCACGTTATGAAACCATTGTGATAAATAGAGCATTTGCTCGTATAGGAGCAAATGCTCTATTTATCACAATGGTTTCAAACTACAAACTTCTAAAAGTTTCCTTTTCTCTAGTTAATGCTCCTTTTGGGTTCATTTATTCAAAGAAGCTAGATCTAAAAAATAGCCTATGAGGTAATGGGTTAACAGAGCCTATATACAGATAAGATGCCTAAATTTAAACATTTTCAACAATACAGTAAACCCCCTCTAAACCGGACGTAAAATTTAGTATAAATATCTGTCTCGGAGACAGGTGGCAGCTTAATGCAAGGTGAAAGTCATTCAGAAAGCTCCTCTAGGAGCTTTCTGAATGACTTTCACTCTGCATTAAGCAGCCACCTGCCTTAAAGTAACTAAATTCTTCTCTACTTGAATTCCGGTTTAGAGAGGTTTTACTGTAGTTCCTTTATTTCTCCACCCAATCCTATACTGTGACCACTTTGTGTTCAAAGTATAGGGTTTGGTGGAGAAATGACGCGTTTAGTATGTGTATATGCACTGTTATCTGTAGTGTTTTCATATTGACTTCCTGTTTTGTTTTTCAACTTGTCAGTGCATCCGTTCCTTCCAGTGTAATGCATGGCTTAGATTATCAAATGACACAGTCATGTTCGGTTGATTGAAAATGAATGCACTTTAACGGCCTACGCAATTCCAAGATTGAATGCTTTGTGTTACGAGTAACCATGATTTAATGAAATCTCTATATCTAACACCTCCGAGTTTTCAGTATTAATGATGATTTTTATTTTATCTAAAACGGTGGCCGACGTGGGAACTGGCAAAGTGCATTATAGACAAAAATGATTGTTTCAGTGTGTTGTTTATCCAACTTCTCAAAAAATGCGACCATCTAAAAGATGCATACTTTTGGGTTTTCACTTTGTACTTCATGAATACTAACGTAAGAAATAATGACATCAGGGATACTAGTTCACTGTATTTTGATAATGGTACTACGAATCTAATGATTTTTGTTGTGACAGAAACGGGAGAATCTTATTTACATGATAATAAAAGCAAACAGTCTAGACCCTGATTAGACGGCTCCTATAAGATCCGACTGATCTGGGCCGTCTACTATGTTTGCAAAGGCGTATTAATACAGTGAAAGGTTAACCCTTTACTCCATAAATACGCATGTCTACGCATTTTCAAACAAAGTAGACCCAGAGCTGTCTGGTCAGGGTCTGTCCGGTTTGCTTATGCCATAATATAGATCTGGGTCCATGCTTATAAAGCTTTTATAGTTAAGTCTGATTTCGTTCTCAAGCTTTTGATTGGTCAGATTTGAGTTTTCAAGCTTTTGATTGGTCAGATTTGAGCCTTTGGCTCAAATCTGACCAATCAAAAACTTGAGAACGAACTCAGACTCAACTAAAAGTTTTATAAGCATGGACCCTGGGGTCGTATTCCAGTAGCATCTTATACATTATTTCATGATAAAATAAAAGCCTGTGTTCGTCGTGATATTATAAATTTTCATTTTTATTAATATTTCATGATTTTTATTTATAACATGAATATTCGTGGATTGAAGGCTCAAATACAGGCGGTAGCTAAATGAAGGACTATGTAAGAGCTTCCTGTATGTATGAGCTTTCTGTACTACTTTCGTTCTGCATTAAGCATCCTCTTGCTTTTAAAGACACACATGTTTATTCATTAACCCTTTTCCTCATATAAACGTGTTTTCACGCATTTGCACACAGAGTAAACCCGGATCAGACGGCTCCTAGAGGAACCGTCTGATCAGGCTCTGCTCTGTTTGCTAATAGAATTTGATATATCTATTTCTTTGCTTTCTAAACTGACTACAATGTTCCATCTTCCATTTTTCTTTGTAACTACATGTACATGTATTTTGTTAATAAATGTAGGTATCGAAATTTGGTCTAAATACAGAACAGGGAATGGGTTAAGCTATTGCTGTGGAGGCGTTCTACAGTATTTTTCTAATCATCATAACACAGTGACACGGCTTGTATTGTCAACATTTAGATGCATATAAGTTCACTAGTTTACTGGTTATCTGATCAGAATTCAAACTCGGTGGCATGTTGATTGATATTTCATCAATTGGTATCGATGAAAGCGAAAACAAACCTACACAAAATGTTAAACGTTATCATACATGTACTAAGTGCGACCTGACTCGCATTTGCAAACAGTTTGGATCCAGATGAGACGCCGAGTAACTCGGCGTCTCATCAGGATCCAAGCTGTTTGACACTCCGTCAGTAATTTCTCAGAGGCTTGAGTGCATCGGAAGTCAATAAAAGATTTGGCAGATCAGAGACTGAACAAACATTGTTTTTTTCAGTAGGAAAAGCGTTAACCATTTCCCTGTTCTATGTTTAACCCTTTCCCTGCTCTATGTTTAACCCTTTCCCTGTTTTATGTTTAAAATGTTCCATGTTCTATGTGTAACCCTTTCCCTGTTCTATTTTTAACTCTTTCCCTGTTCTATGTTTAACCCTTTCCCTGCTCTATGTTTAACCCTTTCCCTGCTCTATGTTTAACCCTTTCCATTTTCAACTCTTTCCCAGTTCTATGTTTAACCCTTTCCCTGTTCTATGTTTAACCCTTTCCATTTTCAATTTTTAACTCTTTCCCTGTTCTATGTTTAACCCTTTCCCTGTTCTATGTTTAACCCTTTCCCTGCTCTATGTTTAACCCTTTCCCTGCTCTATGTTTATTCCAAATTTCAATACCTACTGCATATTCATGGACAGAATAGTTATAATGAAACATAGAATGTGACACATTGTACCAATTTTAGAAACTACAGAAGTAGATATTTCAAATTAGCGAAAAAAGCAGACCCTGATCAGACGGCTCCTATAGGAGCCGTCTGATCTCGGTCTACTCTGTTTGCAATTGCGTGAAAACACGTTTATGTGAAGGAAAGGGTTAAAAACGATACAATAAGGGTAATGTGTGGGTGGCAGTCGTCCGTATTGTTTGTCGATAGAGAGATTAATAAAACCGGAACAGCTCTAAAACGATCATTTTGTAGTTAACCCTTTCCCTGTATTATATTCATTCCAAAATTCAATACCTTTTCCCAGTTCTATATTTTTTCCAAATTTCAATTAAATATGCAAAGTGAAACATTGTAGCCATTTTAGAAACTAAAGAAACATAGTTTTTATCTTTCAAATTCTATTTCCTATAGGAGCCGTCTGATCTTGGTCTACACTGCTTGCAAATGCATGAAAACACGTATATAAATATGAAGGAAAAAGTTAAGCAAACGATACCTGATGGGCAATGTGTGGGTGACAGTAGTCTGTATTATTTGTCTATAGAGAGATTGATAACAATAGAACGTCTCTAATACGATAACCTTTCTCTGTTCTATAGTTACTCCAAATTTTAATACCTAATGAATATTCATAGACTAAATAGTTATAATTAAGTATGCAACGTGGAACATTGTAGTCATTTTAGAAAGTAAAGAAACAGATCTTTCAAATTCCATTAGCAAACAGGGCATACCCTGATCTGGGTCTACTCTGTGTGTAAATGCGTGAAAACACGTCTACATGAAGGAAAGGTTTAAACAAGGGTATCTTTGAAAGTATATACAGTAGAACCCCTCTAATGCGACCACTTAATGAATAAACAACGATGTCACTATAAGCAGGTGGTTGCTTAATGCAGGACAAAAGTAATGCAGAAAGCTCCTAGAGGACCTTTCTGCATTACCTTTGTTCTGCATTAAGCTACCACCTGCATCTGGCACCCATAATCATACCTGTTTTACTGTAATTGATTGTTTAACCACTCCCCTGTTCAATATTCATGTAGGAAATAATGATATGAATATGTATTAACAGACGTTTTAGCATGTATTTGTATAAACTATAGAGTCAGATATATATTATGTTATAATTTATCAAGCAAGCAGAACATACCCTGATAGGAGCCTCTGATCTGGGTCTACTCTGTTTTCAAACGCGTGAAAAAGCGTTTATTTGAGAGAAGGGAGAATGCAGTTCAGAAAACTTGTATATTCAGTAACCTTCGTTCAGTATTAAGCTCACATTTGCGTTAGGGACATAGAATAAAACCTATTTTGAATGACCGTTATAGGGAGGCTATGTTGCAACGCAAAATGTAATAATGACACAAAATGTAATAATTATTACAAAATGCGTTGATTTATTACATTATGCTGACAAAAAAACAATTGTTAATACAAAATGTAATAACGACGCAAAATGTAATAAACTTTGAAACGGGTCTGATTCATTCCATACTCGACTATATTCGCGACTTTCGAAGAGAAATAGACATACAAGTAAAATATACTTCTTCTGGGAACAAGGGACTGGGAAAAAAAGAGTCGGGTGAAAAATCGAAAATTTCATGTTATAGGCAAAGAAATATAAAAATGCACCAGATGAAGAGTATATGTTGCTAGAGTTAATATTTTACTTAGTCTACAGAGGTTCGATATCATGAACGAAATTTTTACAATTTGCGTTGATATGCTTATTTGTAACCAACGCAACATGTAATGATGCAAAATGTCGCGAATAGCGGAATATGGGTTTAATCTTTGCACGCTAAAGGTGAATTTGTTATTCATGTGCAAACAGTTTTATCCAGTAACTCGGCGTCTAATCATGATCCAAACTGTTTGTCACTCTGTGTTTCTCCTATAATAGAATGCCATCAAACGATGTCCTTCATATAAATGTCTTTTTATGAGTTTGGAAACGAACAGATACAGATAAGATGGCTCCTGTATGAGTCGTTTGATCATAGTCTGCTCTGTTTGCTGATATAATTATATAAATCGGATTCTACACTTTGTGCCACAGTCGAAAATTCTTCTGTTAAAACTGCTTTAAAATACTTCGGCTAATTAATACTCGTGATGTCATTATTTCTTACATGAATATTCAACATGAATGTGTTAACCCTTTCCCTCATATAAACGTGTTTTCACGCATTTGCAAACAGAGTAGACCCAGATCAGACGGCTCCTAGAGGAGCCGTCTGATCAGGGTCTACTCTGTTTGCTAATAGAATTTGATAGATATGTTTCTTTGCTTTCAAAAAATTTCTACAACGTTCCACGTTCCCTATTTCTAGTTTGCTAATTAATATTCAGTAGGTATTGAAATTTGACCTAAATACAGAACAGGGAAAGGGTTAAAGGGTAATAATTTCACTCATTTTAACCCTTTCGCTGCCAATGCCGGATCTGTGATTACCTATGCAAACAGTTTGGATCCAGATGAGACAACGAGTAACTCGGCGTCTCATCAGGATCCAAACTGTTTGTTACTGTTACTATGTTTTTGAAACAAAAATGAAGAAAAATAAAGAAAATGAAAATTTGTAGCAGGCGACAAAGTTAGCAGACGACAGAGTTTGGCAGCGAAAGGGTTAAGTCATCACTGTAGAGGCGGCTCACTGTATGCTTCTTCACGGTGAGACAAACCTTATCACCGAACGGACAGATGCCATTTTCAGTTTAATAATTCAAGATATGATACGTTTTACTTCATTATTTCTACCAGTTTCCTGATGTAGAGGGGCAAATCTAATCTTTTTAACATTTAGTGTGCTGGGAATAATCCGTCGACAGAAAATACCATCTAAATCATATATGGTAAATGGCAGTTTTCAGCCATGTTATTTCAATAACACGATTAGACCGCAGTAAAGTGCAGTTTTCAGCCATATTATTACACCATCACGCAGTTGGATTGTGATGCAACACTGAATTACCCCTGGCATCCAATCGAGATTCAAACAGCATCGAAACTTGCTTCGTGGTAGGCCCATCGTTAACCCTTTCAGTACGGGAAACATTTGCAAACATTGTAGACCCAGATGAAAGGCCCCCTAGAGGACCCTCTCACCAGAGTCTACACTAATTTCCTTTTAAAATATTCCTGAAAATCAATGTAAGCTTGACCTTTTTGAATTTTGGAATGCAGTTAAGTGAACCCTGTTTTAAGCGGTCCTAAAAAGGAGATCTAATTATGGGTCTGTAAAGGCAGATGATAGCGTAATGCCGGTCAAAAGTAATGCAGAAAACTCCTATAGGACTTTCTACATTACTTTTGGCCTGCATTAATATATGAATGGCCGCTTAGGACAAGTTCTACTGTAGACCAAAACATTATCATAAACATGATAAAGCTGACAGCTGATACTTACGGTGTAATACAGTAGACCCCCTCTAATGCGACCATGTAATGAATTATCGTAGCTGTCTTATAAGCAGGTGGCTGCTTAATGCAGGACGAAAGTTATGCAGAAAGCTCCTATAGGAGCTTTCTGCTTAACTTTCGTCCTGCATTAAGCTACCACCTGCCTCTGCCACCCAGAATTATGCCCATCTTTGGTGGTCGCATTAGAGGGGTTTTACTGTACCTAGTTTGCTGTTTTTTTTTTATAAACATGATAAAAGCTGACAGCTGGTACTTACATTTGTACCTAGGTTACATGTAGTATGTTTATCAACATGATAGAGCTGACTGTTGGTACATGTACTTACTTAAGTTTGGGTGTAAATTTCCCACGTAAACGAAAAAGGTCACTTCGTTTAAACACAACATACAGTTGAACAGCGATATGTCGAAGTACTGGATAACTTTAGGTAAAAGTTCGGTCCTTCCAAAAATCTGCAATGCAGAATTGTTCTAATATGTATCGCTACGCATATCTAGAAACGCATATAATAGCTTAAGGCTGGTCGAAAGTAATGCTGAACGCTCATATAGGAGCTTCCAGTGTTATTTAGATCTGAATTAAGCTATGGACTTGAAAAAAGTGTCATGATTAGAGAAATCGGATGACTCGAACTTCTGTTAGCTCGAAGTTATTTGAATGACCCCTCACTGCTCGAGCTATTGAGGCTGCGCTGTATTTACAATATTTGGTCAATCGAGTCCCTTTGGAACATCAAACAGGGATACAATTCACAGCGGCAAAGGCAGGTGGTAGCTTAATGCAGGATTAAAGTTTTGCAAAAAGCTCCTATACAAGCTTTCTGCATAACTTTCGTCCTGCATTAAGCAACCACCTGCCTATGAAGACAGCCATGTTTGGTCATTAAGTGGTCTAATTAAAGGTGTTTTACTACATACAACGTATCTTTAGATGTTGTATACGTGTAGATCCAGACCATCCATCGCGTCAGAGACACGGCGTCTTATCAGGGTATATATACACTGTTCGTCAAAAATTAAGTAATACAATACATCAGATCTTGATGGGTGCCAAACATTGATTACGCCTTTCGACGAGGTGATTTGGAACTACACTGCTTGCAAAGACACACAGCCATTTTAAATAGTCTCAATCCGCGACATCTTGTCCCCCAATCCACTACTCTACTTACTAAGCTAGCCGGAGCAGTGTAAGGGATTCTGTATATTTTCATTTGGATGTAGGAACAGTAAATACAAATGTTGATATCCCCACTTTGCAAGGACGCTCACTGGTGATCATAACCTGCCGTTAAGTTACACATATTTCCTGCTTTTGTAATTAGGTACGTACACTTTTCTCATTTTGAAATAGTTTGATGGCTCCACACATCATTACGTTAATTGAGTTTAGAACACCAGGAAGGGTTTATCTCAAATACACTAATCTGACTGAACTAGTACAGTGCTATGGGTGAAGTCGTGAAGACCTTTGTACGTACATTGTACAGTTGCACCTCGATATCTCGAGTTTCAATAAACAATACATATTTCTTCGAGATAACAAAGGTTCGAGTCATCCAATTTCTAGTCTGAACAATTTCATAAATTCACAGCTTACTGCAGGTCGAAAGTAATGCTGAAAGCTCCTGTAGGAGCTTTCAGCATTACTTTTGACCTGCATTAAGCTGCCATATGTGTTTCTAGATAATTATGCGTACAGTGATACATTTTAGAACAGTTCTGTATTGTAAATTTTAGACGGACCAAGCGTTTAGTTCGAGTTATCTCAAAGTTCGAGAAGTTTATCCGAGTTCGAGATATCGAGGTTCAACTGTATTAGATGGATATATTTTATAATGGTACAGTAAAACCTCTTTATAACGGCCACTAAATTGTGTTAATTAATTGGTATTTAGGGCAGGTGACTGCTTAAAGCAAGGTGAAAGTAAGACAGAACGCTCCTATAGGAGCGTTCTGTTTTACTTTCACCCTGCTTTAAGCAGCCATGCACCTGCCTTTAACACAAACTACTTGGTGTCATTTAGTGGCCGTTATAAAGAGGTTTTACTGTATATGAAAGCAGGAATGATTGGCTATGTCAGAAACTGTAGAGTCAGATCCCCATATTATCATAAGCAAACACAACAGACCCTGTATGAGCCGTCTTAGCTGGGTCTAATCTGTTCGCAAACACGTAAAGGGTGTCTCTATCGGTGTTAATTATCTCTTTCATTACCAATGGCGAATATGTGGTTAGTCGTCACGGTTACCTTTAGAAACTACCGTATTTTTCTGTTAAAAAACATGTCAATTATCACAATAGGCAAATGTGGACACACATTTTAAGACAAAACCAGAATATGAAGGAATGCTGAAATGTAACGAGTTTGTATATGCATATAAAACAAGTTGAGCCTTTTACTTAAAACGTATTTTAGTTCGTTAAAATGGGACCAGACGGCTTCGTACTGGCTAACGTTGTAAATGAAATGAAGCTCACACCAGACATATTATAAAGAGTAACAGAGGAAATCTATCACGTACAGCTTAATGAAGAGCTATTGATCGAACGTGTCAGGAGCGTAATTCAACGTTAACCCTTAACCTGCTCTCAGACAGTAAGTTTTGCTAAAAACAGTAGAACCCCTCTAATGCGACCATTTAATGATTTAACACGGGTGTCTTTATAAGCAGGTGGTTGCTTAATGCAGGACAAAAGTAATACAGAAAGCTCCTCTATGAGCTTTCTGCATTACTTTTGTCCTGCATTAAGCTACTACCTGCATCGAACACCCATAATTATACCTCTTGTAGGTGGTCACATTAGTGGGGTTTTACTGTATATGGACATGGGGCATTGCTACTTTCGTTTTGATCACGCTTTTACGAAACGAATTAGCGTGTGTCAAACAGCTTGGATCCTGACGAGATACGGGGTTACTCGGCGTCTCAACTGCATCCAAACTGTTCTGCAAATGCGAGTCAAGTAGCGGTGAGCGTGAGAATTAACCCTTTCGGTGCCAACTTTCTAATTGTCGTCTGCAATCCAAGTTTGTTTAATCATTCTGTAAAATAAGTAATGAGATAAATTAATGCAAAATTTGAAAGGAATAAAGCACATATATAGAAATAGAGATTTCCTTGAAAAGGCGGCGTCTGGTCTGGGACTCCACTATTTGTCGTGGTGGATTTGTGCGACCATGGCGGTGAAAGGGTTATTCTTTAGAAGATGTGATGGAATTTTGTCAACCTTTGCAAACCGTTTTAGTACGCCGTCTAATCAAGATTCAACATGTTTAACCATTTCCTTCATAAAACTTTTTTCCACGCCTTTGAAAAATAGTAGACCCGGATCAGACGGCTCCTTTAGGATCTGCTCTGATTGCTTATGAGATCATAATAGAGCTGACTGTATAGTTTCTACTTATACCAAAATATTCATGTGGGTATAACTGCATATGCCAACATAAAAAGATGCCAACAGATATTAATGATGTCATTATTTCTTACATGGAAAGGGTTAACACTATTAATGCTGAGAGTGATCAATACAGTAAAACCCATCTAATGCGACCACCAAAAAAGGGGGCATAATTCTTGGTGGCAGAGGCAGGTGGGCAGGTGGTACATGTAGCTTAAGAGGCAGATGGGCAGGTGGTTACTCCTATATGAGATGTCTGCATAACTTTCGTCTTGCATTAAGCACCCACTTGCTTTAAACGACGCCAGTGGCTGTTTATTAAGTGGTCGCATTAGCGGGGTTTTACTGTAGTTTTATAATGAATAAGGAAAACACCTGACTATAGAGACTGCTAAAAGAACTCTATTGGCGCTAATAGGTTTCTTGTGTCAGTATGGTCTTTCTGTTAGTTTCGTCTCAAAACATAAGTGACGTATCAAGCAATGTGGATTTCGATTTCAAAAACGCAGCAACCTCCAACGCAGTTATCTCCCCTAATCGCTACGTTGACCGCACGTGGTGACAGGGGAGATCACTGTGAGGAGTTTGGAAACGCAGAGTTACTCGGCATCTCATCGGCATCCAAACGGCTTGCAAAGGTGATCACACATTTGCCCCATTGCAGCAATCCCAAACAGATGAACCTAGTTTATGTACAGTAGAACCTGTCTTAACCCTTTCCCTATTCTGTATTTAGACCGAATTTCAATACCTTCTGATTATTCATGGTCAAAATAGTTAAAATATGGAAGGTGGAACATTATAGCCATTTTGGAAACTAAAGAAACAGATCTATCAAATCTCGTTAGCAAACAGAGCAGACCCTGATCAGACTGCTCCTATGTCTGATCTGGGTCTACTCTGTTTGCAAACGCGTAAACACACGTTTATATGAGGGAAATGGTTAACCGGCCATCAAAAAGATTATAAGTCTATTAGGCAGGATGCAACTTAATGCAGGTCAAAAGTAATGCAGAAAGCTCCTTTAGAAATAGCATACATGGCCAAAATTTGATGTGTTCATATACTGTGAAGAAAATGTATCTAGTTAATCTTCATGATGTCATTATTTCTTACATGAATATGCATGCCTATTCCTTTAGTGATGGCTGAACTACTGTAATGCTTAATCTGTACATTGTGATTTTGGAGGACATTACATGTAAATGCAAATAAGACGCCCATCAGACAAAGTCAATTAGATAATCAGACCAGTAATGTAAACAGTAGTTAATGATATTGAACTTTGCTGGTTATTTACAGAACAGTGCAAATGTCCCCGAGACTGGGACAGTTGATGAATGCTTGTTTCATGGTTGGATTAATTGGATGTCTCTCATGTAGGATGCATCACGCTTCTGTGATGCAGGTTGTCTTGCATAAACATTACTACAGTAAAACCCCGCTAATGCGACCATCTAAAAGAGGTATAATTATGGGTGTTATTTGCAGGTGGTAGCTTAATACAGGACAAAAGTAATGCAGAAAGATAGAGGAGCTTTCTGAATTATTTTTGTCCTGCATTAAGCAACCACCTGCTTATAAAGACACCCATATTTATTCATTAAGTGGTCGCATTATAGGGGTTCTACTGTATATACCATAAGAGTACAAATATGAGTCTGCTCTGTTTGCTTATGACATGGTATAGCTATGATTCTACAGCTTCTGATATGGCAAACAATTTCTGTATCTAGGTGCTATTATAACAGTTACGCAAATTAATATTCATGAAGTCATGATTTCGTACATGAATATTCGTGGAGTAAATGGTTAACCTTTTGAATGTTGCAGTTTCAAACTGTAACGACCCATCATTGTAGAATGATAGAAAGGGTATAAATCTGTGAGCCGGATTCGTATAACAAACAATGCAGACGCTGATCAGAGGGCTCCTCTCGGAGCATTCAGATCTGGGTCTCTCCTGTTAGCAGATATCAGTTCACTCATTTTCGGCATTCAAGTGGTTAAGATATATTCTAAACCAACGGCTAATATCAGCAAAGAACAAGCTACAAGTGATAGTGATTAAACTTGTCGTAAATCACAATCACTTTCGACACAGGCGGCAGCTTAATGCAGGGTGAAAGTCATGCCGAAAGCTCCTCCAGGGGCTTTCTGTATGATTTTTACCCTGCATTAAGTAGCCACCTGCCTAAAAGTATCTAAATTTTTCTGTACTAGAATTCCGGTTTAGAGGGTTTTACTGTATCGAGTAATTATACTACGGCTCGTCGTTGAGGTATTAGTAATTGCAGGGTAGATCACTCGACCTAAAGACGTCGTGATTGAACTTATACATGCTAATTCGCATGAATGAAATCATACTTTTTTAATCAATGAATAGTAAGTGTAAAGAATAGATAGTGCATTAAGGAGTATAAAACAGTTTAGTTTACTACATTTGTAGTAAACGTAAGAAATAGATATGGGCATTATCGAGTATAAAACAATTTAGTTTACTAGTAAACGTAAGAAATAGATATGGGCATTAAGGAGTATAAAACAGTTTAGTTTACTAGTAAACGTAAGAAATATATATGGGCATTAAGGAGTATAAGACAGTTTAGTTTACTAGTAAGTGTAAAGAATAGAAAGGGCATTAAGGAATATAAAGCAGTTTAGTTAACTAGTAAACGTAGCAAGTCTGTTACTAAGCGTTAAGGATATATACGGACATTAGGGAGGTGTGAATAGAGATCAAGTGTATTTGAAAAGGATGCTTTCCTCCACAATCTTATAATTGACGATCCTATAGTTATAACATTTCCAGTTCAAACCTCTGATATTGTATTGCCAATCCGCGTAGGCGAACATGATAAACGAGATATTGTGACACGAATTACCAGAGGTGCTTTAACTCTCTCACTGCCAATGTCGCACATGTGATTGCCTATGAAAGCAGTTTGGATCCAGATGAGACGCCGAGTAACTCGGCGTCTCATCAGGATCCAAACTGTTTGTTACTGTGACTATTATTGAGATACAAATGAAGAAAAATAAAAAATAAATAAATGAAAATTGTAGCAGACGGCAAAGTTTGCAGACGACAAGATTTGGCAGCGAAAGAGTCTAAGCCTTGTGCCGCTTTCCGCGACCTGACTCATGTACAAGCAGCCTGGATACAGACGAGTACCGAGTACTCGGCGTCTCATCAGGATCCGAGCTATTTGACACTTAGTCAATAGTTTCTCAAATGCTTGTTCGAATCAGAAGTGACTAAAATTGCACCAGATCCAAATTTGAGCAAACTCTTTTTTTTTAATCTGCTGGATAAGAGTTAAAGAACGTAGGTATACGTTGGAGAGTTGACGGGCGGATCTATGAGCGCTGGACAAAATACATCCGTTTTCTATCAAATAGATGCTTTAACCCTTTCCATGTTCAGAATTAATCGTGTGAGAAATAATGACATCATGAATAATTAATAGCTGAATTTTTATAATGGCATTTGTAGACAGGGTTTTTTTTAGTCCGGCCTATTATTATTTCATTTATTTAGGGTAACAGAGCAGACCCTGATCAGACGGCTCCTATAGGAGCCGTCTGATCTGGGTCTACTCTGTTTGCAATTGCGTGGAAACACGTTTATATGAGGGATACCCCATAAATGCATTCATATCGCATATGCAAGCAGAGTGCATCCGTTTGATCAAGATCTGCTCTGTTTGCTTAGGATTTATAGAGCCACATTCCACGGTATCTACCATGGCTTTACGATTCTTGTGTTCATATGCAATTATTTAATATTCATTATGTCATTGTTTCATACATGAATATTTACGGATTAACTCCTTCTCTCCTACTGACGCCTTATTGTGCCTTTGTAAACTTTATTTTGTGAAACCATTGTGATAAATAGAGCATTTGCTCCTATAGGAGCAAATGCTCTATTTATCACAATGGTTTCAAACTACAAAATTCTAAAGTTTCCCTTTTCTTTAGTTAATGCTCCTTTTCGGTAGATGTACATGTATTCAAAGAGGCTGGGTCTAAAAATAGTCTAGGGGAGAATGAGTTAAGCTCATTCACAGACATGTACTTGTGACATCCGTACTTGTGACATTCTTAATCAGTAAAATTATTCAATGTTTTTGTAATACTGTAAATATTTGGGAACAAATAGCATCCAATTCAAACGGAGAGTAAATTTGGGTCTTTAACCCTTTACTCCATAAATACGTCTTTCTACACCTTTGCAAACAAAGTTGATCCAGATCAGACGACTCCTATAGGACCTGTACGATCAGAATCTACTCTGTTTGCTTTGATATAATATAGATATGATTCTACAGTTTCTATCATGGTAAAAAAGTCACGTGTCCGTGTGTTATAATAACAATTAATCTAATTAATATTCACCATGCCATTATATCTGGAAGAGCAGAGCTAATTTTTTCAAAGTAGGATAATTGTTATTAAGTTATGCAGAAAGCTGCTTTTCAGTCTGCCATGGTTCGCTGAACCCCTATCCTGCCTAAATCGACTTTATCACATCAGAAAAAACCTGGAACTGGATGAAACGCCGACTAACTCGGCGTTTCATCAGGGTCCAATCTATTTGTCACCCAGGCAATCACTTTCTAAATGCATTACGGAATGGGAGGTAAGTGAAAATTACAACATATATCAGAGTTTCGGCAGACACATATTTTATGGCAGGATAAAAACCTAGATTAGATGGTGCTGCAATAAACTGCCACAAACGCGAACAAGCGAAACGACTGTGACTGTTACTTTCATTTCATATAAAAACAAGAAACCGCCAATGTCGGTATGGCCGGATTGCCGATTAAAGTGATATAGATGAACAGTCAATCATTATACATTTCTGCATCAGCAGATGCTGAAGGCATAATAAATAGTTAAACATATCCAATTGCATGTAATGAGGTCCTCATCATGACCCCACATGTTCAAAAGGTCAATCTAGAAATTCATTGAAGCATTAAAAACAAGAGATATTAGTAAAGCATGTATACCCCCAGACCCCCTGACCTTTGATCTAGTGACCTCAACTATAGAGGTCATCTACTGGTCATGACTAATCACCACAGCAACTTTGACGATCCTAAGCCAAACCACTAATCATTTATTGATCTGAAAACATTTCACAAGTTAAGGTAATCGTGACCTTGACCTTTGACCTAGTGACCTCAACAACTATAGGGGTCATCTAGTTGTCATGACCAACCACCACAGTAAGTTTGAAGATCCTAAGCCAAACCCTTGAGCAGTTATTGATTGGAAACCATTTCACCTGTTAATGTCATGGTGACCTTGACCTTTGACCTAGTGACCTAAAAACATTAGGGGTCATCTAGTGGTCTAACAAACCGCCACAGCAAGTTTGAAGATCCTAAGCCAAACCCTTGAGCAGTTATTGACTGGAAACCATTTCACCAGTTAAGGTCATGGTGACATTGACCTTAGACCTAGTGACCTCAAAAACAAGAGGGCTCATCTAGTTGTCATGACCAACCACAACAGCAAATTTGAAGATCCTAAGCCAAACCCTTGAGCAGTTATTGATCAGAATTATTTTTACCAGTTAAGGTCATGGTGACCTTGACCTTTGACCTAGTGACCTCAAAAACAATAGGAGTCATCCAGTGGTCATGACAAACTACCACAGCAAGTTTGAAGATTCTAAGCCAAACCATTGAGCAGTTATTGATTGGAAACCATGTCACTAGTTAAGGTCATGGTGACCTTGACCTTTGACCTAGTGACCTTAAAAACAAGAGGGTTCATCTAGTTGTCATGACCAACCACCACAGCAAATTTGAAGATCCTAAGCCAAACCCTTGAGCAGTTATTGATCAAAAACCATTTTACTAGTTAAGGTCATGGTGACCTTGACCTTTGACCTAAAAAACTATAGGGGTCATTGATCAACCACCACAGCAAATTTGAAGATCCTAAGCCAAACCCTTGAGCAGTTATTGATCAAAAACTATTTCACCAGTTAAGGTCATTGTGACCTTTACATTTGACCTAGTGACCTCAAAAACAATAGGGGTCATCCAATTGTCATGACCAACCACCATAGCAAGTTTGAAGATTCTAGGCCAAGTCGTTTATTAGTTATCGATCGGAAACAAAAAGGTCAACCTGGAAATTCTCTAAGTCAATGAAGCGTAAAAACTAGGTCAAAAAAGGGTCATAGTAACCTACTAACCTATGACATGTAATGTGACCCTCATTATGAACCCACATGCCAAGTTTGGTTACTGTAGGTGTTATACTTTGGCTATAACTAACACAAACAAAAAGGTAAACCTGAAAATTCTCTAAGTCAATGAAGTGTAAAAACTACGTCAAAAAGCGGTCATAGTAACCTGCTAACCTATGATATGTAATGGGACCCTTATTCTGAACCCACATGCCAAGTTTGGTTAGTGTAGGTATTATACTTTGGCTATAACTAACTCAAACAAAAAGGTTAACCGGACGGACGGACGGCCGGCCGGACGGACGGACGGACTGACGGACGGACGGACAGACGGCATTCACCATTCTATAAGCCTGGATTGCGAGCAATCCGGCCAACTAGGCACAATATCACGTTTGACACGCTCATAAATAGCCACATTAATTTTGTATGTGTTTTTTCTCCTGCCCTGCTTTATTTACGTGCAGACAGCTGTCGTAGGTAACATTCTGGTAACACACCTTATATCATTCACAGTAGAGCCCCATCTAAAGCGGCCATGTAACATAGGTCTAATTATGGGCCTTAAAAGCAGCTAGAAGCTTAATGCAGGACGAAAGTTATGCAGAAAGCTCCTGTAGGAGCTTTCTGCATTACTTTCTTCCTGCATATAAGCAACGCCAGCTCTTAAAGACACAGCTAAGAGTGGTTTATTGTATAGTTTTTGCCTTCACTAATTTTGTATACTTTTTATGTACTTTTCATTCTCTTCTCAACTATCAGTTTTTTATGTATGGCGGAATATGCTCAGTGTTTGCATATACATATACAACAGAATATCTCTAACATCTGTAACCAAGCAACTCAAATGATGTTTAACTGATGGTTGTCTTCAATTCGTTACTGCATTGTATGAATATTCTTGTAAGAAGTAATGCCATTATGGATACTTGTATTAGTTTTTATAGTAGCATAAGAAAACAGGATGTTTTAGCCATGAAGGAAACTGAAGAATCCGTATTCATAAACATACTTAAGTATTTGACTTAAATATACTTTCAAACTGCTTAGCTCAGCACATAACACCAATTGGACTTAAAAGGAATGCTTATGGGTTAAAGGAATCATTCGAATACCAGGTGGTCGAACACTGCCAATGTACTATGACATGTATGCCTACCTGCACGTTTATGCCGTGAAAGCCTTTTCTATTGACATACTCGGGCTCATCCACTTTGGGACTGATGATACGTACATGTGTCCCATCAATCACTCATATAGCCCCTGCAAATCAGGAAACATATAACTTCAGTATTTATATATATTACTTGGTAATTTTGGGATAACCTGAGATCAAATGTAAAAATGATTAATCACAATTTGCAAACACCATATGAAAAGTGGTAATCAGATAATGCAAACAGTGACAAAGATCAAGTAACCTCTGTGCACTGAGACATGAAATAATACTTAGGTATTGTTATGTTCATATAGATAAATTCTTCTATGTTTTATATGTTTACAACTAGAAGAAGTTACTAGCTGATTTTTCATATTCAATGTCCAAACAATAAGATATAGGCCTACATGTAAATATAAACATCAATAGACTATGCTTCAGTTACATAAACCAACAAAGACTTGTGGAAAATAGGTTATTTATTTAGAACGCATTTATATATATATATATATGAAATAGAAGTAACTATCATTAATATATCAGCAACATAATCAATAGATTAAATGCAAGGTAAATCAATTGGAAGTGAAAAAGATTTTATGATTTTTTACACTAGGGCGATCAGCCAGGGGTACGAACACACATAAACGCATGAATAGGCGTCCCATGACAACATGTAAACAAAAACGGCCATTGCATCGGGCGATTGGACAGGCGCGGTTTTAAGTAAGAAATAAAAGGAATTACACAAAACCTGGAAATCCAGCAATTGCATGTAAATCTGTTTAGACTTTTCTTAGGTGTGGCGACAATCTCGGAAATGAAACGTGTCGACGCATATTCTCAGGCATAGATGAAGTGGCGACTACATGGTTCACTATCCGAGAAACCGTTGGCTGACTAACGCCAAACAAGTCGGCGTTGCAAAGCTGCATGCACACTGTCGCCAGGTATCTCAACGCAATCACTGTCTGGAGGATAGCTGACAGGCTGTGGTTTCTGGAGGTTGCTGGCGAAACCTAGTCCTCCACCAACCCCGTTACGTAAAGAATGCCTTCCCGGTCCAGACGATCTAACGCCTAATCAAATCAAGATCCCCATAAACTTCAAGTGGATTGAATCTATCCTTAAACACCCTTGGTCGCCTTTTTATCACAAACTCATAATTTTTATCTGCATTTGCTGCAGCCATTTTGTTGAGTTCAGCAAGTTGCTTAAATACTTAAGTAACCTATAAGGGTTACTTAACTTTGAGCAGATACTTAATTAGACTTAGCGTTTATGAATACCACTTAAGTACATGCATATGCTTAGATTTTGGGCCATACTTAAGTAGAGTTTCTATCAGTTAAGCACAGAAACTATACTTAAGTATTTTTATGAATACGGGTCCTGGTCGTTTTTGCAGTAAACCTTCACTAACACGAGTAATCAAATAAGTATAATTATCAGTCGTTAAGACAAGTGACAGCTTAACTCATTCCCTCCTGTAGACTATTTTTAGACCCAACCTCTTTGAATAAGTCTACATAAAAGGAGCAGTAACTATAGCAAAGGAGAATTTTAGAATTGTGTAGTTTTTAAACCATTGTGATAAATAGAGCATTGCTCCTATGGAGCAAATGCTCTATTTATCACAATGATTTAAAAAAAGAAGACTTTTACAGAGGCGCCAAAAAGCGTCAGTAGGAGGGAATGGGTTAATGCAGATTTCTGCATGACTTTCGCCACCTATCCAAAACGTCCTCATTCTTCATTACCAAACGTTAGGAATTAGCCAGGTTTAATATATTCTGTAAGCTAACAGAACAGACCCTGATCAGACGTATTCCACAGGAGCCCGGTGGATACTGACCCGTTGCGTGTTGTTTTGTAGAAAGGGATAAAACACGAGTTTCACTTGATGTTTATTAGGAAATTCTGTTACATTAACGGCTTTAACCCGGAAGAAATGCCAATAATGCATGATGTATTATCAATTTTAAGTCATTGAATGAATTCTGTGTTACGTGAGAAACGGTTTAAAGAGTGACATTGTTAGACATGTGTCATTGGTAGTGGATATGTTTTTACTACGAAGAGTAATGAAATGCATTTTGGAAAATACAAAGCACATGTCTTATGCTAAATGAACAAACTACTCGTATGTACAGTGACATTGCAACTTGGAATACTGAACTATGTCTTAAGCAATCATTAAAACGTATAACTCGGGGTATTTGATGAAGAATCTGCCCCCACCCCCTTTCAGAAGAAGGGCGTATAGTAATCGCATTGTCCGTCCTTCCGTCTCTCCTTCTATCCGTCCGCCCGTCCGTCCCAAATTTTGTGTCCCTTCTATAACTTTTTTTTTATCTGTGAATGGATTTCAAAACAGCCTGGCACAAATGTTCACCACACAAAAACGATGTCCATGGGTCAAAGGTCAAGGTCATCATTCAGGGCCAAAGGTGTTTCACAAACACATCTTGTTTCGGTATAAAGTAGCCACCTGCTTTTTAATAGGCCTACTCTGATATTTAATCAGAGAGTAGTCGCTTAGCCCCTTACCCCATGGACATTATGTAGCAAACATCGATAGCATGAGTACTAGTTGTAACTGTATGGTAGTATTGTGACTATGGGAATATTTTACCATTGTAGAAACTGTAGACTCATATCTATAGTATTTCATAGGCATATAGAACAGAATCTGATCAGACTGCTATCGCATTGGTAATCTGATCTGGGTCTATTCTGCTTTTATTGCAATGGCGTGAAAAGGATTTATATTGATTTATGGCTGAATGCATGTAACAAAAATGTTACGTGTATTTTGACACGATAATCTTTGAAAAATAGCCCTTAGTGGTCGAAATATTAGATCAGAGCAATTCAAGTATTTATGTAGTATATTAATTCCCTTTTTGGATATTTTTCGTCATTGTTGAACAAAGGGTTAAGATATATCTTATTAATTATATCTTATTAAGGACAGCAAAGGTGCCAAACGATTTTACAAAGCTTTGAATATAAATAAAACTGAGCCAAAATGTATTTACACTTGGAATAACAAATTAACAGCACATATCCCGGATAAGAAATGGAGAGACATATTTTCGCTGCAATTCAAAATTACTACCGATACACAAATACAGTGGTTCCAGGTAAGAGTCATTCATAGACTTTTAGGAGTAAATTCATACCTCACTAAAATGAAATACACGGGCGATCCACTTTTGTAAAAGTAATCGGGAAACGATTGAACATCTGTTTTAGCACTGCCCAATTACCTTAAACCTAATACAAAATATGTTTGATCCACACCATTTCAGAGAATTAAGTTTAGAAATTATGTTATTTGGATACTCAAATACTTTAGATACAGCTTATGATCTCGTGCTCATGTTCTTCAAAATGTATATTTTTCAATGCAGAAACCTGTAATTTCTTCCAACTGAGCAAGGTGCAAAAAAATACATATCTTTTAAATACAATCTGCTTAGCCAGACCGCCGTACAAAAAAAAACGAATATAAATTTAAAAAAACATGGCAAAATATAGAACATCTGTTGCAAAAATCTTAAAACACAGTTTGTTTTAGACGAAGATCTTAAAATATCAGTGTACTGATACATGTAGGATGTAAACAATAAAAGCATAATAAACAAATAACCGGCCTGGCAGCTAAGTGGGTTTTTTGTTGGTTTTTTTGTCTTTGGTTTTTGTGTTGTTTTTTTGTTTGTTTTTTATTATAATTTTGTTTTCATTTTCTTTGTTCAGTATGTTAATATTATAATTCAGCTGAACAGGTTCTTGCAGCGACTGCCTTTGAATGATTGTTCTTAGACAAAAAGATTAAAAGTATCATAAAAGATTTGAACCAAAACTAGTAAAATGTGAGCCTTATGTCTAACACTAGCTTAACATTTAAATGTATAACAACTCATTACAAAAACGTTGTTATCGTTATATTCGTTATATGTACGATATCCATTCTTTACTGCTTGTAAATTTATGTTTTGTATGCAGGTTTGTAAGATGTGGAGGGGGATGGTTCTCCGACCCTCACACATCAAATGGACGGGGAAAATAAATGGGGTCCCTCGCTGCAGGGCCTGAAATGAGGAAAAAAAAGAAGATATATCTTTCTGTATATTATATAAACAATAAGCATTATACATAGGTATGTATAACTCTTGGTCAATATAGGGACCTATTACACACTAAAGCATATGCTGTGACCATGAGTATGGAAGCGCAATAGATACAAGTTCGTACTCAAATCGTCCTTTCTCCACAATACCCTATGTTGTGACCACTCTTTAGAATCGTCTCTTCCAGGCGAGGGCTTGGTAGAGAAATAAAGTTATTCTTGAAAATGTTTAATTTACGCTTCTTGTCTGGCCCACTGTAGTAATTATGAAAACAGCAAATTATATATACATGTACATTCGTTCATGGAAGTATCTTTATATTATATTCAGCTTGAATTCACAGATACGTTTTAAGAATCATAGTATACAGTAAAACTTCTCTATAACGGCCACTAAATTACATCAAGTATTTTGTGTTAAATGCAGGTGGCTTCTTAAAGCAAGGTGAAAGTAAAACAGAACGCTCCTATAGGAGCGTTCTGTTTTACTTTCACCTTGCTTTAAGCAGCCACCTGCCCTAAATACTAACTAATAAACACAATTTAGTGGCCGTTTTAGAGAGGTTTACTATATGTCTGTTTAATTCTCATACATGAACGCATTTGCAAATAGAGTAGACCCAGGTCAGATGACTCCTACCGGAACCATCTGATCTGGGTCTGCTCTGTTTGCTTTTGACATGAACTAGATAAAATTCTACAGTTTGTATCAAAGCAAAATATTTCCTTGAAAAGTTAACATTATAAAAAAATCTGCTAATTAATAGTCATGATGTCGTTATTTATTTCATTAATATTTAACATGGAAAGGGTTAGGCGACCACCTTATGAACAAATATAGATGTCTTTAAAGGTAGGCGGTTGATTTAACCCTTTCCCTGTTCTGTATTCATATATGAAATAATGACGACATGAATATTTATCAGCTAAATCCTTATAATATAAACTTTTCAAGAGAATGTTTTGCTTTGACAAGAATTGTAGAATTAGATCTACATCATGTCAAAAGCAAACAGAGCAGACCCTGATCAGACGGTTCCTATAGGAGCCGTCTGACCTGGGTCTCCTCTGTTTGCAAATGCGGGAAAAGGCGTTTATATGCGGGAAAGTTAATGCAGGACGAAAGTTCTGCAGAAAAAATGTCCATAAACTTTTAGTGAGTGACCCTTTTAGACAGATTCTACTGAATCTATACATTCGTAACTCTATTAACGTTTTGCATATTTGTTTTACAAGGAATCCGCTAAATGCCCAAACAATGATCAGATTGATTGGAGACACGCTTTGTAAACACAAGTAAATGACATTGAACTTATCTGACTGTTTGAACCTTGTATAATCCTCTTGAGAATATTTAACGATTGGTCTTGCGATCAATGGGCGTCCGCTCGTTTAATAATAAGTACTATTATTGTTTGATATATACAGTAAGATCCATCTAATGCAGCCATCAGTAAGATGTCTTATTCTGGGCCCTTAAGACAGGTGGTAATTTAATGAAGGATAATGGTTATGCAGAAAGCTTCTGCAGGAGCTTCCTGCATTACTTTTGACCTGCATTAAGCATCCACTTGTTGTTAACGACACGTACGTTTACCAATGATTACATGTAGGTCGCTTAGCAGGAGTTTACAGCGTTTCCATTTTGAATGCACCGCCTCGTCTTAGGGACACGTGATATCGTCAGGCGTAATTTTTATAATCATTTACGTTAATGAACATCAGTGCGATGACAAGAATTGTTGAATGAACATGAAAGAGGTTCTAATGACTAAAGGTAGGATATATCGTTAATACTTCAATACATGTACAAATGTATATGAAAGGCTTGACAGCAGAACTTGTTTTAAGTGGCCATTCATTTATTGAACATAGTGATCTGAAAAAGCAGGTGGTTGCTTAATGCAGGACAAAGGTAATGCAGAAAGCTCCTATAGGAGCTTTCTGCATTACTTTTGCCCTGCATTAAGCTACCACCTTTCTTACATACCTATAATTATACCTCCTTTTGATGGCCGCTTAGATAGGTTCTACTGTAAATGATTAAACGTTATGACCAGTGCGTGTGTAGGGATTATATAACGTTTAACAGTAGAAAACTAGAACTCGATTGTATACAGTACTCTATACATGTATTTGAAATCTTTATGTTGCCTGTTAGCCTTATATTCCACGATTACTCCTATATGGTTAATGCCATTTGATGGAAACTTGATACATGGATAGAGCATGATGAGAGGACGTGTCAAGTATAAGGGTCATAACTCTGGCATCAATACTATTGGATTTATTGCCCTTTGTTACATTTTTTGTCCGATCAATAACTCCTGTTCTACTGATGCTATTGAAATGGCATTTCATTTATGGAAAGAGCATGATGGAAGGAAGTGTTATGCACAAGTTTCATAACTCTGGCTTCAATAATATTATTAATAACAATAATATTAATAATAATAATAATATTGGAGTTATTGCTCCCGATTTCCCGCAGAGTTATGGGACTTTAAAATTCTACATGGACATTTTGTCCGCAGGGTTTCTCCAAAACCTTTAATTGGATATTCATTCAATTTTATAGGATCGATTAGCATCATGCCTAGTTGTGCATATCTTATTCCTCTTCCCGTTTTATGAATTTCTGCAGAGTTATGGGAATTTGAATTTTTCACATGGAATTTTTTGTCCGCGGGGTTTCCCCAAAATATTTAGTCGGATTTTCATGAAACTTCATAGGATTAATCAGCACCATACCTTGTTGTGAATAGTTTATTCCTTTTCCGGTTCGATAATTTATGGGACTTTGGAAAAGTTTGCCCACACGCTGGGGGAGACATCAGTTTTTGTATAAAAAACAATTCTAGTATTCATGCACAAAATGGCTCTTATGAAATATAAAAGTTGGGAAATTGTAGCCATTTTAGAAAGTAAAGAAACAGACCTTCACAATTCCATTAGCAAACAGAGCAGGCCCTGATCAGACGGCTCCTATAGGAGCCGTCTGATCTGGGTCTACTCTGTTTGTAAATGTGTGAAAACACGTTTATTTGAGGGAAAGGGGGTAATATTCATATTGTATAGAGTCTGCCATGCATTTTCACGGAGTAAAGGGTTATCAAGTTTCCACAATCTGGTGTACCCAGGTTTCTAAAGGCTAATTTGAAACCGATTGTTTCATGCATACTAGTCCACAGAATCTTGCAATTATATGGGACGGATACAACTATTTAGATGAAAGTTGCTTTTTTGTGATAGTGTTTTTCGAAAGATATTGGTGACAAATTGTGCCCGTTAAATGATGCTGTAGATTTGGAGCTGGTCGTCTCGTCCGTCCTCCTGTATGTGCGCATCGAATACATTGTATGTTGTTCTGTTCTTCTCCTCAACTAATATGACAGGACACCAAAACGAATATTTATAGATTTTAGAAGTTTTACTAAACACTCCAAAATTGAAACAGGCCAAGCTTACGGTGCATATTCAGGGGTATTTTTCTAAGGAAAGTATAACATTGCAAACAGTGCAGACCCTGGTGAGAGGGTTCCTCTAGTATCCCTCTCATATTGATCGACACCGTTTGCAAAGGACATTAGTGCCTCGTTAAAAGTGAAATGGTTAAGTGTTTCGCTGCCAAATATTGTCGTCTGTAACTTTGCCGTCTGCTACAATTTGTTTTATCATTTTGTTTTATTTTTTTTGTTTTAATAACAGTCACCGTTACTAACAGCTTGGACCCTGATGGGACGCCGAGTAACTCGAGATCTCATCAGGATCCAAACTGTTTACATAGGTTATCACAGATGCGACATTGGTAGCGAAATAGTTCCGAACGTTCCGTTAACCCCTTCCGTGCCACAATGACGGGTATATCATATCACATGCAAACAGTTGGATCCAGATGAGACGCCGAGTAACTCGGCGTCTCATCAGGATCCAAACTGTTTGACACTCTGTTTACTGTTTTATAAAGAAAATGGAAGACGTGCAAACACTTACACTAAAAATAAACGAAACTATGCCCAGCAGACGACAATGCTGGCACCGAAAGGGTTAATTAACCCCGAAAAGATCTGATTAATTAATTTGGTGAAATGCAGTTAATGTCAGCGACCTTCGTGACAATTTTAATCGCACGAAGTGTAGTGAAACGGTCACAAGGGTTCTAATGTTCATATGTGACCAGTAACACCAGAGCCTTTATCCCAGAGTTAAGTTAAAAGTACGATGTTATATACGAACATTTTGTTGACAAATGTGACTTTAGGGGCATCCGTGTCATATAGACACAATTCCAGTTTAACCATTTACCTAGAACAAAATGCCTTTCGACACATTTGCAAACGGAGACGACCCAGACCAGAAGCTCCTGTATGAGTCGTCTGAAGGATCTGCCCTGTTTGCTGTTGATATAACTTAGATTTGATTTTACAGTTTCTGCCATGACCAAACTAGCTCGTGTTCATATGGTGCTATAAAACAGCTAATTAACATACATGGTGCAATTATTTCTTACATGAATATTCATCAGGTAAAGGGATGGTTAAAGTCCGAGTCATTAACCCATTCCTTCATAGGCTATTTTTAGACCCAAGCTTTTTGAATTAATCTTCCGAAAAGGAGCATTTACTATAGAAAAGGAAAGTATTAGAATGGTGTAGTATTGAAACCATTATGATAAATGGAGCATTTACTCCACAGGCGCAAATGCTCTATCTGTCAGAATGATTTAAGGAAGTGACTAATGCAGAGGCGTAGAAAGGCGTATTTATGGAGGAAAGGGACAATTCTACCAAATTAATATTTAATCCTTTGAATGAGAAAAGCATGTCATGTGACATTTGCAAGCAGTGTAGGCCCATGCTGTAGCCCTCTTAACCGGCGGCACACTATCATTAGTTATTGTGTCAGTGACAAACCCAATAACTGATTTATTTCATCGGCCACTTTCCAATTTTTTTGACCCAGGTGGTGACATTGTTATTATTACAGAAGTGACGTTGGCATTAAAGTGGTGCCAATGATAATATTATTCAGAGTTACGCGTCACAATTTTGCAGGTCAATATCTTATGTAACCAAAAAGGCCAAGCAAACAAAATCTTGTTACAATACGCCAATCCGTTATATATTTAGGGAATATTTGTTAAAATGGGCAATGACGTGGATCAAAAAAATGATTAAAAGACGAACTGTTTTGAATGGATGCCATTTTAATGCGCCAATAGTGGGCCAGCTACTGTCCCTCTATAGAACTATAGAGAGTCATCTAGTGACTGCTCTTATCCAATAAAAAGGCCAGGCACTTGTGAGAGGTGAAATAATTGTCTTTACATAACTTATTGTGTGGGGTTTTTTTCTGAATGGAATCATGTTATTTCATGTCCCACCTTCCTTATTTCATTATTACTATTTTATTCATGAATATTCAGTAGGTATTGAGATTTGGAATAAATAAAGAACAGGGAAAGAATTAAAACAGGTTCTTCTGTATCTGATTCTAAAACGTCTTGTGTGATAAATAATCTATTATTATACCCCCCCCCCTTCTAAAGAAGTGGGAGCTATATTGGAATCGCGCATGTCCGTGTGTCCATCCGTTCTTCCGTACTTCAGTCCGTCCGGATTTTTGCCCGGAGCATTACTCCTTAAGTATTATAGGCACAACCGTGCAACTTTATATATGGGTAGAGGGTGATTAGAGGAAGTGCGTTCAATAAGGGTTGTAACTCTATATTCATTTTGAGGGAGTTATTCCCCTTCTAAAGTTACTTTTCAGAAGCAATTTGTTTTGTCTGGAACATAACTTCTCAAGTATTGTAGGCACAAATGTGAAACTTTATATATGGATAGAGGGTCATGAGAGGATGTGCTGTCAACATAGGCTGTAACACTAAATTCCGTTTTTAGTGAGTTATTCCCCTTAGTTACTTTTCAGCAGCCTTTTTTGTCCGGAGCATAACTTCGCAAGATAACACTTTGTGATAAAACTTTGAAAACGTGGAACACTTGTTCACCGTCACAACCTTCACCTGTAGGCAAGAGTAAAATGTTGACCGAATTATGCCCCTTTTTAATTTAGAATTTTTGGTTAAGGCTTTGTTAAAGTCCATTTATTTACATAACCCTTTGAGATAAAACTTTCTATGCCCCTTTTTAACTTAGAATTTTTGGTTAAGGTTTTGGTTAAAGTCCACTTATTTACATAACCCTTTGAGATAAAGCTTTTAACCTTGAAACACTTGTTCACCATCACAAGCTTCACCTGTAGGCAAAAGTATATAACTCTGTCCAACATTTTGACAGAATTATGCCCCCTTTTAACTTAGAAATTTTGGTTAAGGTTTTGATTAAAGTCCACTTATTTACATAACCCTTTCAGATTAAGCTTTTAAACTTGGAACACTTGTTCATCATCACAAGCTTCACCTGTAGGCAAGAGTACATAACTCTGTCTAACATTTTGACATAATTATGACGCTTTTTAGCTTGGAATGTTTGGTTAAGGTTTTGGTTCGACGGGCGTATATTGTGCCCACTGGCACTCTTGTTATATATGGATAGAGGGTGACGAGAGGACGTGCAGACAATAAGGGGTTGCAACTCTAAATTCATTTTAATGGAGTTATTCCTCTTAGTTACTTTTCATAAGCATTTTAGTGTCTGGTGCATAACTTCTCAAGTATTGTAGGCGTAACTGTGAAACGTTTTATACGGATAGAGGGTGGTAAGAGGATTTGCTTTGACGTTTATTACAAGGTGGTGGTGTGGGTATCAATCACCTTTAGTCATAGCTCTTGTTCATTTAGTCATTATAAATAGTTAACCAATATTTGTGCTGTTATTATTTCTTACATGACTATTCACGGTGTAAAGGTTTAATATGTATCGCCCTGTTTCGTGGGCACGATTAACGAGCTCCGTTATGCCATTAATTACATTGGCAGGCAGACACATGTGCAGTATCCAGAAGTATCTATTTCTTTTGTCAACTTCGTTTGCCCGTCAGTTGGGTTTGTCACATATGTGTGGCAATTAGTCTAACATCCAGCTGTACTATATGCAGTTTTACTACCACATTGGAATAACAATGAGATGCAAGCATTATTTTTTTTATCTTAGAACAAGTATAGTGTACATGTTAACCCTTCTCTTGCTGAATTTTAAAATACATTTCTCCTTCTTTACCCATGCCATGTTGTATAATTACATATATCCTCACTTTGTACAAGTATTTCGCTGTGCAATCACTGCTGTGGAGTGCACTGGTTGCACAATCAACTTGTAAATAGTGCAGACCCTGATGAGACAGCTCCTGCAGGAGCTGTCTCATCTGGGTCTTCACTATTTACAGGTAGGTATATTGACGCGAATAGCAAGCGAAGGGTTAAAATTGTTTTATTTAGAATCTGTTCTCCAGTAAACCCCCTCTAAATCGGAATTCTTGAGGAAATTAGATAGTTTTAGGCAGGTGGCTGGTTAATGCAGGGTGACAGTCATGCAGAAAGCTCCTAGAGGATCTTTGTCACGCCGCATAGACGTGTCGCGGCATAGGCGTTACCGATTTCGTCTATGCGGTCATTTGCAACGTATAGACAGGACCCCGTCTATGCGGCGAAAAAGCACACTTGCGCCGCATAGACGATACATGTACCAATACAATACAATACAATACAATACAATACAATACAATACAACAAGACAATACAATGCAGTATCTTTATTTCCTCCTTTATAGGAGATTTGCAGTGATTACAATCAATGTTTAGTACATGTATTATATGTAAATAAAAGTTGAACAAGATTAAACTATTTTACATGCATGTAGATGCAGCTATGTACAGTCTTTTGACTCTGTTCCATACGGGGTTACTTTATCCTGAGCTTGCAAAACAAGGAGGAGACTATCGCTCGCAATCGGACTGCCATTCTGCTCATATGTCCGTCCGTCCGCGTGTATGTCGTTAAACACAAATTATCTATACATCTAAAGTTCATAGAAGCAATTGTCTTTTCCAGCTCATATAGGAGCAAATGCTCTATTTATCACAATGGTTTCAAATTACAAAATTCTAAAAAAAATCCTTTTCTCTAGTTAGTGCTCCTTTTCGGTAGATTTATTCAAAGAGGTTGGGTCTAAAAATAGCCTATGGAGTAAAGGGTTACGTGGTGTCGCATTAGGGAGACTATACTCTTTCAGTATGCCATTGATACCAAACTAATAGTGTATACATATATGACGAGACACCATCTAAACCGGACGTTCAATTTAGTATGAATATCGGTCTTGGAGATAGGTGGCAGCTTAATGCAGGGTGAAATCCATGCAGAAAGCTCCTCTAGGAGCTTTCTGCATGACTTTCACCCTGCATTAAGCAGCCACCTGCCTAAAAGTATCAAAATTCGTCTCTACTAGAATTCCGGTTTAGAGAGGGTTTACTTTACTGTGTCTTAGTTTGTTTGGAGTCAAAGTGGAGTCTCTGACAAATACAGTAAGTTGGGCTTCGGTATCATTATTCATTATCCACAGGCTAAAATGATATATGACTATTGCTGTAATTTAGTGTTTACAGATTTTCTTCAGGAATTCGTAAACAGATTTACAGATTTGATCTAATTTATAACAACTTCAAATATAATTGCTTGTCAGATAAGCTTTATCAGCGAGCAGACAGTTGTCATTAACATCATGGAATTGCAGATATGAAACATTTTAGCAGTTATCTGTGATTTGTGGAATTCTTGTCCGAGCCGTGTTATGAGAAAGCATGCCTGAGGAGAATTTCAAATTGTAGACTCAGACCAGTCGTCACATAATAGACATTGCGTGCTATCGGTGTCTACTCTGTCATTTACATGTCTAAGATTACACGTATATTTTGCAAATTGACAAAGTAGGTCCAATAGCTTTAAATGAAGGGAGTTTGTCAGAGGTAAACGTTCACATGTATCTCCACCAAGTCTACTGATTAGAAGAATATATCTTTGAGATATTGATATGAAATGTATGAGTGTACCGTCTAATACGTATCGTGTGCCCTATATATTAACCCTTTCCTCCATAAATACGTCTGTCTACGCCTCTGTAATAACCACTTCTTGAAACCATTGTTATAAATAGAGCATTTGCTCCTACTGGAGCAAATTATCTATTTATCACGATGGTTTTAAACTACAAAAGTCTAAAATATTTACTTTTCTCTAGTAAATGCTCCTTTTGGGTAGATTGATTCATTCAAAGTGGTTGGGTCTAAAAATAGGCTATGGAGGAATGGGTTCAAGTCTCGCTAATGTGACCACATACTTTATTAACATAGGAGTCTGTAAAAACAGGCGGTAGCTTAATACAGGTCAAAATTAATGCAGAAAGCTCTCTGTATAACATTTGTCTTGCATTAAGTTGCCGCCTGGTTTAAAAAAAATCCATAATTATACTTCATTTGAGTTGTGTTAATGGTATTAGCTAGATTTGATTGTATTCTGATCAGAAGTCGTAGAGTTTCTACAGAACTACTAAGACACGCATTCTCGTTACCTTTAGCTTCCTGAGTAAATATCATAGGTAGCGTCTGACCACAGATTCCGATGCAGAATTTCCTCTATTTGTTTCGAAAACACACAAGATTACCGAACAGTTCAAATCCTGATACTCCGCGTTCTATTTCTAGATCCAAACCGTTTGCAATCATTTGCATCATCTTAGTAGTCTATATATTATTAATAGACATTCTGGTGATATTTAGCCAGAGCAAGAGATAAATGTTCGTACTCAGATACTAAAATCGTTATTTCTCCAACAAACCCTATGTTGTGGCCACGCTTTAGAATCGTCTCGAAGAGACGATTCTAAAGAGTGGCCACAACATAGGGATTGATGGAGAAATAACGGAGTTATTCTTGAAAATGTATTAAATTAAGCATCTTATCTGGATCTCTGTTCCTTTAATAGTCAAGACTGAATCATAGAAACGTATAGTTCAATAAAATTCGGTGCAGTGTTAACAGGTTTTATACAAAGATTGTCACGTTGTTACAAGTGTATCACATAATTTGATCTATAGTAATGCTCAAACAATCCATAGTTGGAATACCATAAACGCACTAAAATGTTTTGGGGGAAATCACACAGACAAAACATTCAATGACAACATTATACGGGTCTGTGCTGTCTGGCAAATGAAACTAGTGGTTTCACTGAACTACAATGTATAATACACATAAAAACGGAATAAAGAAGTCAGTAAACTCTCTCTAGTACATGTATATGCAACACGATTCATAGTGGATTTAGATAAATGACATCAATACAAATAAAGTAAAATCCCTCTAATGCGACCAGCAAAAATGGGCTCAATTCACAGTGGCAAAGGCAGATGGTAGCTTAATGCAGGACGAACGTTATGCAGAAATCTCCTACAGGTGCTTTCAAAAAGCTCCTACAGGAGCTTTCTGCATATATTTCGTCCGGCATTAAGCAACCACCTGCATATAAAGACAGTCATGTTTATTCATTAAGTGGTCACATTAGAGGGGTTCTACTGTATATGCAGAGGACTAATCTACTACTTTCACTACTACTGCTACTACTAATACTTCTAATACTACTACTACTACTACTACTACTACTACTACTACTACTACTACTACGACTACTACTACTACTACTACTACTACTACTACTGGGATTTCAGAGGTGTGCGAATATCTGCCGTAGGATGTATACACATACTTAGAATAAAGCGTCATTTGCTCATAATTCAGAATGGGTAAGTAAACTTAATGTAAATGAAATGCTGTTGTCCGTGGTGTGGAACCATGAAATCAGCATGCATTATTGGAATACAGCACAGTAGAACCTTCCTTATGTGGCCACTCCATTATTGAACACAGGATCTTAAAAAACAGGTGGTTTCTTAATGCAGGGCAAAAGTAATGCTTAAAGTTCCTATAAGCGGTTTTGCATTATTTTTGACATGCATTAAGCTACCACCTGCCTTACAGATTAATAATTAAACCCTATTTTTTGATGACCGCTTAAGATGGATTCTGTTGTTTTTGAAAATATTGGTTTTCAGTTTCTTGTTAAATAGGTGCATATGCGTAATTCCGTATACAGTAAACCTCCTCTAATGCGACCACCAAAAAGGGGCATAAGTATGGGTTGCAGAGGCAGGTGGCAGCTTAATGCAGGACGAACGTTATGCAGAAAGCTCCTATAGGAGCTTTCTGCATAACATTCGTCCTGCATTAAACAACCACCTGCTTATAAAGACAGCTATGGTTATTTTTAAGTCGTCGCATTAGAGAGGTTCTAGTGTGTAGTAAACCTATTTCGTACACTGAAATAAGCATCATAATCGGCCTTTAAGAACGGTGGCAGTTTATGCATTGTGAAAATTATGCAGAAAGCTCACCTGGGAACTTTCTGTTTGATGTTCACACTGCATTAAACACTCCATGCGTAAAATGGTATCATTTTTTCTCTACTAAACGGATTAGCGATGTTTTATAATTATAAAGGCAACATATAGAGCAGAACTTGTCTAAAGCGGCAATGAAATGGAGCTCTAATCATGGGTGTGTAAGATAGATGGTAGCTAAATGCAAGTCAAAAGTAATGCAAAAAAGCTCCTATAGGAGCGTTCATTACTTTTGCCCTGCATGAAGCAACCGCTTGATTTTAAAGACTCCTAATACTCCAGTGAAATACTGGCCGCTTAGGACATATTCTACTGTATTATATGTAAGTACTAATCTGTGTCACATTTACACATGGGTAACATGTATACACACAACAGTGCCACCAGTGTTTAACACATTCTCTCATATTGACGCATTTTTGCGCCTCTGTAAAACTTATTTTTGAAACCATTGGGGTGGTAAATGGAGTATTTTCTCTATAGAAGCAAATGCTTTATTTTTCTCACATACCTTCCCTTATCTCCGAGTTAGAACAACGGGTTAAGATTCCCTGATCTGTAACACGTGTCAGATCACTTTAGAACATACAGTATATGACGTCATACGTTATATATGACGGCAAACCATGGAAACCGATGTTTACATGTCATTAAAAACGACGAAAATACACCCTATTGTTATGTGAGAAAAATAATCTGATGCTCGTTGTCGTTTAAGATCACATGTTCCTAAACTCACCAAGAAAATGTTATTAAGCTCGCCAAGGCTCGCTTAATGACATTTTCTAAGGCTCGTTTAGGAACATGTGATCTTAAAAGACAACTCACAACAGATCCTCTATATCACAATTGTTTAAAACCAACACAATTCTAAAAATGTCCTTTTCTATAGTTAATATTCCTTTTCGGTAGATTAATTCAATGAGATTGGGTCTAAAATATTCTGGGAGGGAATGAGTTAACGTCATTTTCTAGATTGTTTGCATTTCTAGCTTTTACTGATCACGACATGTTGTTGTGTTTTTGTAGTGGATCTAAAGATAGTCAAATATCTAAGTCCAGTCATATACAAATGTATTAGAAACTGACGTAACATCGGATGTACTTAATATCGAATGACAGCAATACAAATTGAGCTGAAATTTCATCGTTTAAATAAACACAAATAAAGAAATTAGATCAAATACAGGTCATAAACACATCCCAATTGACAGCATGTGCTTGAAAGTCATAAAATATTTATAGTAATAACAGCGCTGTTCAGCCTCTCCACCCTACTCGTTAATCGTGCAATAAATAATGTCAGAGCATGCCTGTGGGGAGTGGTTGGCGGGAATTCTCCAGTGTACCAGAATTAATCTTAAAATGATTTTTATAAGCACGTTAGTTTGCACATTGCATTTTCGAAACACAATGTACATTTTGCATATATTCTACTTCTCTATCAAAAATGCAACCAGCATGTCAAACAGGCTGGATTCTAGTGAGATATTAACTTACCCATCGTCTCGCCTGGATTCACACGAACATAAGTAAACTCAAATACAGTAAAACCTTATAGTTGGTCTATTAGGGCAGGTGGCTGTTTAAAGCAGGATCCAATAGGAGCGATCTGTTTTACTTTCACCTTGCTTTAAGCAACAACCTGCCTTTGATGCAATTTAGTAGCCGTCCGTGGCCGTTATAGACATGTCTTATTGTACATTGTAGTGCGACTCCATGACAGGTGCGATCTTACTGCGGGACGGTAAAAATGGTGAAGGTTACTTTAGGATCCTATGGATTATTTTTATTCATTATTAGCCTTTTCATTCTTATATATACGCTTCAACCCATTACCTCATAGGCTATTTTTAGATACAACCTCTTTGAATAAATCTACCGAAAAGGAGCATTAACTAGTGAAAAGGAAACATTTTAGAATTTTGTAGTTTGAAACCATTGTGATAAATAGAGCATTTGCTCATATCGGAGCAAATGCTCTATTTATCACAATGGTTTCACAAAGTGACTTTTACAGAGTCGTCAAAAGTCGTCAATATGAGGGAATGGGTTAACCCATTACCTCATAGGATAGTTTTAGATATAACCTCTTTGAATAAATCTACCGAAAAGGAGCATTAACTAGAGAAAAGGAAACATTTTAGAATTTTGTAGATTGAAACCATTGTGATAAATAGAGCATTTGCTCATATCGGAGCAAATGCTCTATTTATCACAATGGTTTCACAAAGTGACTTTTACAGAGTCGTCAAAAGTCGTCAATATGAGGGAAATGAGTTAACCGTTTAATCCATAAATACTCATAAATTACAAACAGAGTAGATCCTGATCAGATGGCTCCTATCAGGATCTGCTCTGTTTGATTATAAAATAATGTTTAAATAATTCTACAGTTTTGAGAAATACATATCGAGTGTATCAAACAGCGTTGATCCTGATCAAATGCCGAGCTAATGGTCTTTTAATCTGGATCAAAACTGACGGAGAATGTCAGCCAGGTCACACTCAGTAGGATAGCGGTTAATGAGGAAATGTAATGGAGTAACGGAAGTCTCATCACCGGAAACGTAGGATGCAGCTTGTTCCCGTAGGGAAATTTACCGTTATCAAGCTGAGCAAGACTTGGCTGTCATTTGCAAACAGTTTGGGTCCAGATGAGACGCCGAGTAACTCGGCGTCTCATCAGGATCCATGCTGTTTGACACTCGATCAGCAGTTTCTAAGCAAAATCTTGTTCGATTCGGAAGTAGTCATAAATGCAACAGATCTCTATATCTGAGCAGACATTATTTTTATCACAAACGGATAATAGTCAACCTTTTGAATATCGCGGATAGGCTGTGAAACCAACTATATACAGTTGATAACGAAGTACATCAAAACCACTCTAAACCGGGCTTTTAAAAAGAATAATATCAAGTCTTTTTAGGAATGTGGCTGCTTAATGCGGGGTATAAATCATACAGAAAGCTCCCCGTGGAGCTTTCTGTATTACTTTCACACTTCATTAAGCTGCCACCTGTCTTACAGAACGACATTGCTGCTAATTTTAACGTTCTGTTTAGAGAGGGTTTACTGTTTAATGCGTCTATAATTAAGAGAGATAACAATGGTACTATTTTAAATCAGTGGAATCTAGTCATATTAATCTAACGTTTAATCTGTTGCCAGCAGGAGAGTGGATCCAGATGCGACGCCTAGAAACTCTGCGTCTCATCTGGGTCGAAAATTATACTTTGACATTGTTGTTTGAAAGAAATGCACGATATATCAACGATGACAACTGGTGTCGGAGGCTTTTTAGACCGACAAAATGTTGCACAGAAGGCTAAAGGTTTGGAGCAACATTGGAGTACTTAAACCTTCTCTTGCTGAATTTTGAAATACATGTCTCCTTCTTTACCCATGCCCTGTTGTATAATTACATATATCTTATTTGTGTACAAGTATTTCGCTATGCAATCACTACTGCGGAGTGCTCTGGTTGCACAATCAATTTGTAAATAGTGCAGACCCTGATGAGACAGCTCCTGTAGGAGCTGTCTCATCTTGGTATTCACTATATACAGGTACATGTAGGTATATTGACGCGAATAGCAAGCGAAGGGTTAATAATAGCTTGTTACCATCACAAGTAGTAGTATAGAAATAACTGCGAAGCATATACATGTACATGTACATATATACATGTACTTGCAGCAAATCATATATGACTATGTCGAATTGACACAATACGTAAACAGTAACAGCAGACAACCATAATGTCGAACCTTATGTCGGTATAAAAAGCCACCGACATCAGTGTCAATGTTGATTTATGTTGCATTCCTTTCCGAAAAAACAGGTCTAATTATGAGAATGAAACAAGGTAAGGTTCCTGTTGAAACAGGAACTGTTTTATTGTTACTTGCTTTAGGAGGACTAACTATTGTATTCTATGAAAAAGTACACTTTCTCAATTATCACAATGTATATTTTACCCTTACTTCATTGATTCGCCTTTTAACATTTCCTCAATAAATACGCCTTTCTACGCCTCCGTAAAAGTCACCTATTGAAACCATTGTGATAAATAGAGCATTTGCCCCTATAAGAGCAAATGCTCTATTTACCACAATGGTTTCAAACTACAAACTTCTAAAAGTTTCCTTTTCTCTAGTTAATGCTCCTTTTCGGTAGGTTAATTCAAAGTGGTTGCATCTAAAAAATAGCATAGGAGGGAAAGGGTTAATGAATTTACAAAAAGAGTACAATCAGATCAGAAGCTCATGTAGGAGATTTCTGATCAGGGTCTACTCTATTGTATTTCGACCTATCTATACTGATATATTCTATTACACCAGCGTATAGAATATAGAAATCTGATTTTATAGTTTCTGCAATGGCCAAAAAAATATTTCTTTGTTGGCAATAATACAAAATCAGTTCATGAATATTCATGAAGTCATGAAGTATTGTATTATTCCTACAGGAACTTGTTCTTGCCAGTCCATGTATACATGCATATCATGCAAGTACATGCATTGCGCACTGGTTTGGAACAACGTACGGGACCCGAGGTGTTACAGTGGCTCGTAGAATAATGACCATTCAAAACCATTGCAACTGCGCGTTTGATGATCGTATTGGTGAAAACAAAAATCTGCTTTGAATGTCAAAGCTAATTTCAACTTTACAGTTTCTTATTAAGCCCTTATATCATGATGTTTCACGTAAGAAATAATGACGTCATAGATATCAATCCGGTAAATTTTAAATGTCATTTGAACACAGAACAAAAATTGGTATGCCAGGAAATGTAGTATCACATCTATATTGTTTCATAAGCACCAGAGCGCAAACAACGTATACCCAGATCAGACAGCTGTAATCTGGATCTGCAATTGCGTTAAAATGCGTATCTATAGAGTAATAGGTCATAAATGATAACATCATGAATACTAATTAGATTAATTTCTAAAATGCCATGTTAATATTTGAAATCATTGCCAAAGCAATTACTGTAACATCAGATCTATAGTAGTCCATAAGCAAATAGAGCAGACCCTGATCAGACGGCTCCTATAGGAGCCGTCTGATATGTGTCTACTCTGTTTGCAAAGGCGTAGAAATGTGTATTTACGGAGGAAGGGGTTAAAGGCTGAATTAATGTGTGTTAGAAGTGACGTGTGCTTATCCCTCGTTGAGTTTTACTTACATTTTCACTCGATGGTATAAATATTTCAGCAGCTGAGTAGAGGGAATAAAACAGATATTAATGTCACGGAAGTGTAGTACCTGGGTGAAGTATGTTATGACCTCTTGGAGTCTAACTTGCATTTGAAAAAAAATGCAATATAGTGTCTCACAGATACGGCTTTTGGTGCCTCTGGTAACAGAGTACACATAGAACTATACCTAGTTTGTTAATGGAATACTATAGATATTATTTTACAGTTTCTGAAATGTCCAAAGTATACCATTCTTCGTTGACAATCATAAAAATGTAGTCAATGACAATGCTGCAGTTTCTTATTTACCCTTCGCCTGCTATTCACGTCAATATACCTACATGTACCTGTAAATAGTGCAGACCCAGATGAGACAGCTCCTGTAGGAGCTGTCTCATCAGGGTCTGCACTATTTACAAATTGATTGTGCAACCATTGCACCCCACAGCAGTGATTGCACAGCGAAATACTTGTACACAGTGAAGATATATTTAATTATACAACAGGGCATGGGTAAAGAAGGAGAAATGTATTTTAAAATTCAGCAAGAGAAGGGTTAACATTTTACACCATGCCATTTACAGCGTACAAACAACAGAACTATGATATTAACTCTTTCCTTCATATCAACGCGTTTTCACGCATTTGCAAACAGAGTAGACCCAGATAAAACGTCTCCTATAGGAGCCGTCTGAACAAAGTCTGCTCTGTTTGCCAATGGAATTGAATAGATCTGTTCCTTAAATTTCTAAAATGGCTACAATATTCCACCTTCCATATATCATTATAACTAGTTTGTTCATGAATGTCCAATAGGTATTTCAAATACATATAGTACAGAGAAATGGTTAACTATAAACCCCTCTTATGCGACCACCAAAAAGAGGTATAATTGTGGGTTTTAAAGGCGTATGGTATTTTAAGGAGCTTTATACATTACTTTCGTCCTGCATTAAGCAACCACATGCTTTGAAGATACCTATGCATACTCATAAAGCGGTTGCATTATTATAAATCTATATGTTTGTGGTTTGTTCTTTAACCTATTCTCTCATATTGACGACTCTATAAAAGTCACTTTGTGAAACAATGTGATAAATTGAGAATTTGCTCCTGTAGGAGCAAATTCTCTATTTGTCATAATGGTTTCAAACTACAAATTTCTAAAATTTTCTTTTTCTCTAGTTAATGCTCCTTTTCGGTAGATTTATTCAAAGAGGTTGTATCTAAAAATAGCCTATGGGGTACATGTAATGGATTAACAGAAGTTTAGGTTAATGCTATATAAAAAAACTATAATGCGTTTAATCATGAAGACGTATATGTAAGGTAATTGAATGTGAACATTGTGATTTTCAATGATTAACCCGTAGAATGTTGGAAACAAGTGTACTGGCATTTGCAAACAGTGCAGACCCGGAGCATAGTGTTCCTAAATGGGTCCCTCTCCTGATCAGGTCTGCATCGTTCGTCACACCAAATACACAAGTAAACTTAAGCCTATCATATGGATTGAACCCTTTAGCTGAACACAGATGGGCCATTTTACATTGAATAGTCAGCATCCAAAGGTTTAATAAACATTATTATACAATAGAATCTGTCTTAAGCGGCCATTAATTTATTGAACATAGAAGTAGTTTTGAAGGCAGATTGCTGCTTATTGCATGGCAAAAGTAATGTAGAAATCTCCTATAGGAGATTTCTGCATTACCTTTGACCTGCATTAAGCTACCACCTGCCTTACAGACCCATTGTTAGACACCTTTTTAATGGTCGCTTAAGACAGGTTTTACTGTAGTAACATTTCTAATCTGGCATGAACTAGGCTAAGCTATGAGCAAATTTTGCATTATATAATTACTCTTACATTAGAACTCTAGGATCTAATTCATTTACAAAAACTACACAAGAAATTGCTTTTTCCAATTTAGCAGCAGCTGAAATGAACTCCTCTAAAAGTAATACCGGCTTAACTTCTGTATGTTTTTCTTTATTTCTTTATAAAATGTACGACAGAAGATTTCAATAGTGTGGATATTGATGAAACGTAAAATCAAATGAAACCAAATGTACACACCGTGGCTATAGGGGTCCGTGGCATGCTTCCACGAGAAAATTTGGAATTGTGTTGTTTTGAAACCATTGTGAAAAAAAAAATTAATACAGCACTTGCTCCTTTAGGTGAAAATGGTCTATTTATTACAATGGTTTAATTTTTTTTACAGAGGCGTCATAATGCGTCAATATAAGGGAATTGGTAAAGGCTTACATGACAAGACAGAACGTCTACCAAAGTGTATCCTCTTAGCCTATGATATTTGTTCCATTTTGCCCTAATAATGTTTTCAGCTTTCAGATTGATGTTACGCACGTGCGTAAATGAGTATCGCTAGCTACGCCCCTGAAAGTACATGTACATGTAGCATGGCGCCACTATTCGCAAAGGTTTTCATGGCATGTTAAACCGCTATGACGCCAAATGAATCTCGTCTGCTAAGATTACCGTCTGCTTCAGTTTCGTTTTAAAGTGCTAGAGGAGGTTGAATACAGACAGTACATGTCCTGGGTCCATGCTTATAAAGCTTTTAGTTGAGTCTGAGTTCGTTCTCAATGTTTTGATTGGTCAGATTTGAGCCTTTGGCTCAAATCTGACCAATCAAAAGCTTGAGAACTCAAATCTGACCAATCAAAAGCTTGAGAACGAACTCAGACTCAACTAAAAAGTTTTATAAGCATGGATACAGGTCAAAGGGTTTCATTAGGAGTTCTCTGATGATATGAGTGTAGTAAAACCTCTCTGTAACGACCACTAAATTACATCAAGTATTTGTGTTAAAGGCGGGTGACTGTTTAAAGCAAGGTGAAAGTAAAACAGAACGCTCCTATAGGAGCGTTCTGTTTTACTTTCACCTTGCTTTAAGCAGCCACCTGTCCTAAATACCAACTAATTAACACAATTTAATGACCGTTATAGAGAGGTTTTACCACTGTTTGCCAATTCCAGAACATTCGTTTCCCACAGTCAAGGCTCTTTAGATTTTCATCGTTCTTCTCTTTGAAGTCCACCATCAAATGTACACGAAAAGATTGTCAATTAAGTATTCTAAATGTTTGTACTTAAGTTTTAATTTGTATCGACCGAAATGATTCATTCAGGTGGTTTGAAATGCCAGCAGTTAATTTCAAAAGAACGTTTCATTTGATAACAGGAATAAGGAAAAGGGCAACAATGACCCGATGTCAGTAGCTTTACTTTTGTAGAGATCACCGTCTGATCCGGATCCAAGCTGGTTGCAGATATCATATAGGCCGTGTAGTAGGCGAAGAAGTAGATTTCTGTCTGCTTTAGATTTTAGATGTTTGAAGCTTGTGTTTGTTGATGTAAAATACAGATGCCCAGATAAGCTGCGTAAATTTAAACATTTTCAGAAATACACCCTTTATTTCTCCACCAAACATGTGCGAGACGATTCTAAAGAGTGGTAAGATAGAAGGGTTTGGTGGAGAAATGACACCTTTTAGTATTTGGGTATATGCGCCTTTGTCTGTTGCACTGAAATAGATTTTAGCTGTTTTTGCAGATACAGTAGAACCCCTCTAATGCGACCACTTAATGAATAAACATGGGTGTCTTTATATATAAGCAAGTGGTGCTTAATACAGGGCAAAAGTAATTCAGAAAGCTCCTCTAGCTACCACCTGCATCTAACACCCAGAATTATACCTCTTTAAGTGGTCGCATTAGCGGGATTTTACTGTACCACAATTGTATAGTCAAACAACTAGGTCTGACGGGTCACGGGTTCGCCGAGTCCATTTTTAAGGGAGATCAGCATTTCGGATATCCACGTGTCATTATAAAAGAAAATGTTTAATTATAGGTATTAAGAATAAGCGCATTAGTTATCGGAAATATAGCGCAGTGAATAAGTCGTAGGACCATCAAGAAGTATATGATCGGCGAACATTTTATTAGACGCAGGTTCGGGTCTCGCGTCAACCTAAAATATTTTTTTGCTAAAAATATTAAGGAAAGTCCCCTTAAGAGCATTCGTTTTGTTGTGCATTAAGAAGCCACTTGTACAAGACATTTGCTAAAAATTATATTGATATTCATATTTTAGCATCGATTTATTATTGAAAATACAGCTAATATAGGAATCGAACTCAAACAAAGCCACCCTTCCCTAACATAGACGAACATGTGCATAAATGGTCATTACAATTATACAATATGACATAAAATAATACTCTACTATTCATTCAAAATTAAAAAAAAAGTTTAAGGTCGACACGGGATTCGAACCCACGCTCAATAAAAAACTACTCTCGCAATGTCTTCTGCATACCTAGACTTTACCCACTGCGCTAAACTGCTGACAACAATTCCGCCTTCAATTTTATCTTATATACTAAACTCGTCTGTTTAAAAAATGGCCTGAGAACATGCGGAACGCTGATCTCCCTAAAAATGGACTCGGCTGACCTTTGACACGTCAGACCTAGTTGTTTGACTATAGCGTACAATTTTGGACAATTTTGGATTGCTAAAGCAGCAGTCTGCTTCTAAAATTTCAGTTGTTTCACTCGCCCGGTATATATCTGTGTTTTCCAGGTGGTTAGAACAACGTGGATATGGTCTCACAATACTTTATATTTTAGACACACACTGCATTCTCTAAAGTATCAGCATTAATTAGTAGTTTTTTACAAGTGCACCTGTCGTCCCAGTTAACGATTTCTCACCATAAGCACAATACTTCATGGACACATCTTAGACAAGCATTGCATTATTTAACCCATTCACTGTTCTGTATTAATGTAAGAAAAAATGACATCATGGATATTTATTAGCTCATTTTTTATAATATAAAAAAAATCAAGAGAAGTTATTGCTTTAACAAAAACAGTTACTGTAAAATCAGATCTATATCATGTCAAAAGCAAACAGAGCAGACCCTGATCCGACGGCTCCTACAGGAACCGTCTGATCTGGGTCTACTCTGTTTTGCAAATGCGTACAAAATGCGTTTATATGATGGAAAGGATTAGAGTACCAACGTTAATTGGTAGGTTTTTATAATTGCACCTGTTGCCCCAGTTTACCATTTCTCAGCATACACGTTAAGTACAATTAACCATTTACCCGCTGTGAAAAAAAAATGTCTGCTCAAATTTGGATCTGGTGCATTTTGACTACTTCCGATTCGATCAAGGTTTTGACCGAGTGTCAAACAATTTGGATCCTGATGAGACGCCGAGTTACTCGGCGTTTCATCTGGATCCAACTGTTTTCAAGCGCGAGTCAATTTGCGAATAGAGGAATAGGAGTAATGAATCTGATACAAAACAAAGTGACTTTTATTGACCTCGTTGCTGTTTGTTTGGCAAAGGACCGTATTTAATTTTGCTGAGCATTAACCTATTCCCTCATATTGACGGCTTTTGACGACTCTGTAAAAATCACTTTGTGAAACCATTGTGATAAATAGAGCAATTTGCTCTTATAGGAGCAAATGCTTTATTTATCACAATGGTTTCCAACTACAACATTCTAAATTTTTCTTTTTCTCTATTTAATGCTCCTTTTCGGTAGATTTATTCAAAGAGGTTGGGTCTAAAAATAGCCTGTGAGAGAATGGGTTAACTAGTCACGATTCAGAGAATTATTTAATCTTGCTTGTTATCGAAAATTGTCTGCAAAGCACAAGGGCCAGCAATAATATGCAGATGCATCTTGTTGTTTGTATAAAAATAAGTATTTTATCAAGATAAAACTTGGCACACGGCTTTATATCTGACAGAAGGACAGTGTTGGAGTATAAAAACTGTCTGAGAAGAGTTATGTTTTAAGTTTAAATACATTTAACACTTTCATCCGTATTAAATAATAGGGCCTTGTCATGCCTTTGAAAACAAGTAGACTCAAATCCTACAGGGCCAGCTCTATGTACTTATGTTTCCTTATGAACATATATAGATCTGATCCTATACTTTTTCGCTGAGCCAACAATTTCGTTTTAAATGTTTACCTTACAAATATTAAGTTAATAGATATTAATGAATTTATCAGCTCATGCAAAATGTTTACTAAGGAAAGAATTACACACGACTTGGCTTGCATTTGTTAACACTGTCTCTGTTGAACATTTATAGAAGTAAGAAATAATGACGTCATTAATATTTATTAGCTGAATTGTAATAATGATATAATGTTTATGTACACCTGAAATGTTGGTATTTGTAGAGACTTTTATTGTCTGGTATATTATGATTTCATAAGCAAAAAGAGCAGACCCTGATCAGACGGCTCCTATAGGAGCCGTCTGATCTGAGTCTACTCTGTTTGCAAATACGCGAAAAGCGTTTATATGATTGTAAAACGTTTCCATTAAGAGCATGAGCCGGCATCAGTTATTCAGCATAGGAATGTTGACCCTAATTATTCGCAAATTATCGGTAATAAAACTGTCTAACTTTTTATAGAATAAATTGATCTTAGATTGCAGGGGTTCCAACGGAGGTTATTATGACTGAATAATGACCGTGTGACTCGACTTTGTATTGTCTTTGACAAGCAATTTAACCAATTCAATGCACATGCAACTGACTGAGTAATTCTTGTCCACAATTGCAATTGTCACTGCTTTAAATTCCACACTAGAATTGTTAAATCTGTTATGTTTTCAAATCATGATCAGAATCTTAACGCTAATACATGATAAATACACATGTACGACATACTGATATGATGAGTCTTCTTTTGCATTATTGTATATAAACATGTGATATTGCACCCATGACTGAAACTGTAGAATTGGATCTATATAATTCCTTAACCCTTTCACCGCCAATGTTGCATAAATGCTTCCCGACAAATAGTGCAGTCCCAGATCAGATGCCGCCTTTTGAAGGCGGCGTCTGATCAGGGACTTCACTTTTTGTCCCAATTTCTATTTTCATATACGTGCTTTATTCTTTGAAATTTGCATTTATTTACCTCATTTCCTTATTATACCCCACTTTTGAAAAAATGGGGGTATATTGCTTTGCACATGTCGGTCGGTCGGTCGGTCTGTCGGTCTGTCGGTCGGTCGGTCGGTCGGTCGGTCGGTCGGTCGGTCGGTCGGTAATTCGATGGTTTCCGAACGGTAACTAATAAACAACTTGGCATAGAATCTTAAAACTTGATGTGGTGGTTGGTCATGACAAGTAGATGACCCCTATTGTTTTTGAGGTCACTAGGTCAAAGGTCAAGGTCACCATGACCTAAAATGGTGAAATAGTTTCCGATCTATAACTGCTCAAGGATTTGATTTGGGATCTTCAAACTTGCTGTGGTGGTTGGTCATGACCACTAGATGACCCCTATTGTTTTTGAGGTCACTAGGTCAAAGGTCAAGGTCACCATGACCTTAACTGGTTAAATGGTTTCCTATCAATAACTGCTCAAGGGTTTGGCTTAGAATCTTCAAACTTGCTGTGGAAGTTGGTAATGACGACTAGATGACCCCTATTGTTTTTGAGGTTACTAGGTCAAAGGTCAAGGTCACCATGACCTTAACCGGTAAAATGATTTCTGATCAATAACTGCTCAAGGGTTTGGCTTAGGATCTTCAAATTTGCTTAGGTGGCTGGTCATGACAACTAGATGACCCCTATTATTTTTAGGTCACTAGATCAAAGGTCAAGGTCACCATGACCTTAACTGGTTAAATGGTTTCCGATCAATAACTGCTCAAGAGTTTGGCTTAGAATCTTCAAACTTGCTGTGGTAGTTGTTCATGACCACTGGATGACCCCTATTGTTTTTGAGGTCACTAGGTCAAAGGTCAAGGTCACCATGACCTTGACTGGTTAAATGGTTTCCGATCAATAACTGCTCAAGGGTTTGGCTTAGAATCTTCAAACTTGTTGCAGTAGTTGGTCATGACAACTGGATGACCCCTATTATTTTTGATGTCACTAGGTCAAAGATCAAGGTCACCATGACCTTAACTGGTAAAATGGTTTCTGATCAATAACTGCTTAAGGGTTTGGCTTAGGATCTTCAAATTTGCTTAGGTGGTTGGTCATGACAACTAGATTTCCCCTATTGTTTTTGAGGTTACTAGATCAAAGGTCAAGGTCACCATGACATTAACTGGTGAAATGGTTTCCAATCAATTTGGCTTAGGGTTTAGCTTAGGATCTTCAAACTTGCTGTGGTTGTTGGTCATGACAACTAGATGACCCTTATAGTTGTTGAGGTCATTAGGTCAAAGGTCAAGGTCACCATGAGCTTACCTTGTGAAATGTTTTCAGATCAATAAATGATCAGTGGTTTGGCTTAGGATCTTCAACTAGATTACCTCTATAGTTGAGGTCACTAGATCAAAGGTCAGGGGGTCTGGGAGGTATACATGTTATACAAACATCTCTTGTTTTACCATATGATTTAAGAAAAATGGATTGCAGACGACAATTGCCGAAAGGGTAATAAGCAAATAGAGCTGACCCTGATCAGTCAGACGGTTCCTACAAGAGCCGTCAGATCTTGGTCGTCTCTGTTTGCATTTTTAGGTAAATATTTCCTTCAAATAAACGCATTTTCTCCTATAAGAGCCGTCTAAAATAGCTGCAATATTCCACCTTCCATATTTCATGAATATCCAGTACGTATTTGGGATTTGGAGTAAATATGAAACAGAGACAGGGTTAAAAATCTGGATACTTAATCCGGTGTCTCATCTAGATCGCAACCCTTAGCAAATGTTATCACAATTTCATCCGCATGTAGCTAATGGTTCAACAGAAAAACCCGATCATAATTGGAAGCCTCCCTGGACACTAGAAATCGACGTTAGATTTAGCATGTCATTAATGATGGAACGTTCATAAGACTAGTTTGATTTATGACCTCGTTGTCTAACGTATAAGCATGCATAGTTGTGGGTGACTTCATTATTTCGTCTTCAGTCCTATCGAAAGTAAACTAACGAGACATATGATTGGTTCGTTAGAAGAAATATGGTCTAAATAATATTTTAAAGCAAAGTGTCAAATTGTTTTGATCCAAATAGAACGCTAAATAACTCATCAGGATACAAGCTGCTTACAAACATAATCACGCATTACGCCCGTAGTGTGCTAAAAAATTGAAGCACACTAATGTATTTATACAGTAGAATCAGTCTTAAGCGGCCATCAAAAAAGGTCTAATTATGTGTTTATACGACAGGTGGTAGCTTAATGCAGATCAAAAGTAATGCAAAAAGCTCCAATAAGAGCTTTCTACATTACTTTTGCCCTGCATTAAGCAGCCACCTGCTTTTTAAGAATCCTGTATTTAATAAACGAATAGCCGCTTAAGACAGGTTTTACTGTAGATGTGTTTTAGTCCTTATCCAGCTAATCACGTTCTGACTAACGTTTCACACCAGCAGCTTGTATCCAGATAAGACATCGCGCTACCTGGCGTCTCATTTAGGATCCAACCCGTTTGACACTCGGTCAAAGATTTTTTCCCAAAGCTTGATCGAATCAGAGGTAGTCAAAACTGCACCAGGTCCAAATTTAAGAAGAGATTATATTTTCACAGCGGGATCAGTGTTAAAGACCGACGTTAACTTGTAGCTTCTGGATGGGATTTATGAATGAATGAATGAATGAATGAAATACTTTATTTAAAGAGGGTTATCCGGTTAGTCAACAGACTAATCTACCCCAGGGCCCTCTAACAGAAACATTTCATACACAATATTTAACAAACAGAAATATAAACAGTATCTATAATTTAAAAGACAGGTGAGAGTAGCCATATACTGCATGTTTTAATCGATTAAAACAAACCGAATGCGATGACTAGTTCGAAAAGTGAAATGTGCCAGTATAATTGCGTATACATTGTACATGTACCAAGGATAGAAACTTTCACAGTAATTTTTTCATTCTGGGATTACTCAATTCTTACCCTCAAGTATTACTCTGTACATAGTTTGTACTCATATAACACATGAAAAAATCATAGTGATATATATAAGAAAACATATTCTTTATTGTGATGCAATTCCGTGTGTGATCTTTGTGCTTAACCATTTTTTCATATAAACGCTTTTCGAGCATTTGCAAACAGGGACAACCCAGGTCAGCTACATGTAGATAGATTAGTTTCTTTTACACATACTTTCTAAAATACATGTAGCTACAATTTTCCATCTTTCATACTGTTCATTATATCTATTTTGTCTAGTAGGTATTGAAATTTGGAAGAAACATAGAACAGGGAACGGGTTAACTCTTTCCTCTAATAAATACGCCTTTCTATGCCTCTGTAAAAGTCACCTTTTGAAACCATTGTGATAAATAGAGCATTTGCTCCCAAGGAGCAAATGCTGTATTTAACAAAATGGTAACGATGGTTTCAGAACTACACAATTCTAAAAAATTCCTTTTCTCTAGTTAATGCTCCTTTTCGGTATATTTATTCAAAGAGGTTGGGTCTAGAAATAGCATATGAAAGAAAGAGTTAAGCAATGGCCAGTCCTGTTTTACCAATAGATATGGTTACCAACAGTAAGGTCAGCTGCCACCATCGCCTGTTACATCTTAATAGTGTACCACACAGCATTATAGAACTACATGATATACAGTTTGTACAAGCAAAACACCAGGCTTGAATGCACAATCATATTGAGTCTCATATTGATATGGAAGAGTGTCCTGCTACAAGTAAAACATGTTTGAGAACATTTTAGAGTTTTGAGACTAAGAATACTTTGGCAAGTTCTATTCCCGTAATTTTCATAGTACCTATCACAGACCTAAGTCTCCACGACAAACACAGGGGTGATTTATTGAAGATCAATATACATGTACATGTTTATTCTGTTCATAAAATATTTACTGTCAACCTATCGAAAACAAATAAAATCGTAATATATTGAGCCAGATGCTGAATTAATTCTGATATACACGAGACATAAATCTAATATTGCTTTAGACATCCAATTAACCCTTAGCCCGCTGAAAACAAATTGTCCAATGTAACCCTTTAGTCCATAAATACGCCTTTCTACGCTTTGAAAACAGAGTACTCTGTTTGCAGATGCATGAAATGCGCTTACATAAGAGAAAGGGTTGATATACTAGTTGATCCCCTGTATGATACAAATAGATTTGTTTTTCTCCTAAATCATTAATATGGTAGTTGAGTCCTTGTATGATACAAAATGTATTTGTTTATCTCCTAAAACATCGGCATATTGTTAAATCCCTTGTATGATACACGAACTGTGAACTATATATAGTAAAGACAATAAAGACTATAGTTAACTCTTTAATGGGACAATCGAGTGTAATTTAATTTTACAAACAGTGTAGACACAGAACAGAAGATTCCTAGAGGAGAAATCTGACCAGGGTATGCCCTGTAAGGCATTCATAATCCTTAACACAATTTAAGCCTTCCACACTGAACGGTTCTATTACACTTATAGACAAGTCCACTATTTGTAAATTCACATTTCAAAGGATTGCAATAGAACCTGTGTACACAAATATCAACAGTCCTTTAAATGCTGAAATTTCAAAGTGAAATAGTCAACCACTGTTTAACCCATTCCCTCATATTGACGAGTTTTGACGACTCTGTAAAACCATTGTGATAAATAGAGCATTTGCTCCTATAGGAGCAAATGCTCTATTTATCACGATGGTTTCAAATTACAAAATTCTAAAAAGTTTCCTTTTCTCTAGTTAATGCTTCTTTTCGGTAGATTTATTCAAAGAGGTTGTATCTAAATATAGCCTATGAGGTAATGGGTTAAAATTAAAGTAGAGTTCATTCTGTATAAAAGGATGTATTTAAATGACGAACAGTGCAGACCCTTATCAGAGGGTCTCCCAAGGAGCCCTCTGATCTTGTTCTGCACTTTTTGCAAATGACAGCTAACTCGTTTCCCACATTCAGTGGAACAGAACTGTTGTTCGTAGTATTAGCTTTACAATCACGCTGTTGCGATTCGCCAACAGTTGCATAGTATCTAAAGTACAGTAATTCAACCACCAAAAAGGGGCATAATTCTGTATGGCAGAGACAGGTGGTAGCTTAATGCAGGACTAGAGTTATGCAGAAAGCTACTATAGGAGCTTTCTGCATTACTTTTGTCCTTCATTAAGCAACCATCTGCTTACAAAGACAGCTATGGTTATTCTTTAAGTGATCGTATCAGGTGTTCTACTCTCTTATAGGAGCTTTCTGCATTACATTCGTCCTGCATTAAGCAACCATCTGCTTATAAAGACAGCTATGGTTATTCTTTAAGTGGTCGCATCAGAGGGGCTCTACTGTATGTTCAAAACACTGTGGACATAAAATGTTCAATAATTCATGAACAATGCGTCAGATCTGTCTACTATGACACACTTTGTTTGTTTTTTCACATTGATAATGCACTTTTGAGTTTTAAAGCAGTGGGATTGATTTCAAAGAGACAAATTGCTTTTTTTCTTCTGATGCATTGTTACAAAGCGCAGTGATCTGTCTATGATTTGACATCATAGAACAAACTGAATGTGTTATTCAACAGCTTGTCTTAACCCTTACAATGCTGAATTTTCAAATAGATTTTTCCAAATTTAAAACAGGTCAAACTTACGGTGAATATTTAGGGATTTTTCTAAAGAAAGCGTGTACCATAACAAACAGTGCTGGTCCTGTTGAGAGGGTTCCTCTGGGAGCCCTACGGTCTGGGTCTGTACTGGTTGCAGGGGACACTAGTGATTAAATATTAAATGGCGTTATCCGAACTGCAATACACACAGATAGAATACACGTGTTTCTTTCTGACATGCCCTCAAATACGTTGTTTTACATATGTTTATTACATACACGTTTAAAGGAATGGTCTAATATATTAGTCACATTTCTCAAATTAGCTTAACCCGTTCCCTCATATTGACGACTTTTGACGACTCTGTAAAAGTCACTTTGTGAAACCATTGTGATAAATAGAGCATTTAAATTTTCTATTTTTTACAATGGTTTCAAACTACGAAATTCTAAAACTTTCCTTTTCTCTTAATTAATGCTCCGTTTCAGTAGATTCAAAGATCTGTATCTAAAAATAGCCTATGAGGTAATAGGTTAAGCATTCGGACAGACAAACCCAGGGAAATAGTGCAGACCCAGATCAAATTGCCTCTGAAGCAGCAGCTAAATCAGGGTCTACACTATTTGCTATTATGTCAGTCTAATAGAGGGGTATAAGATCTGTTGCCCTACTGAAATATTCAGCTTTAGTATCAAAATGCAAGCACGCTTTGCAGACTATTCAAATGGTTCAACGTCTTGCAGTAATTTCCCCTTACCCTGCTGTGGAAAAAACAATGTCTGCCCACACATTTGGAGCTGGTGCATTTTTTGCTCCTTCCGATTAACCCATTACCTCATAGGCTAATTTTAGATACAATCTCCTTTTTTGAATAAATCTACCGAAAAGGAGCATTAACTAGAGAAAAAAAAGAAAAGGGAACATTTAGAATTTTGTAGTTTGAAACCATTGTGATAAATAGAGCATTTCCTCCTATAGGAGCAAATGCTCTGTTTATCACAATGGTTTCACAAAGAGACTTTTACAGAGCCGTCAAAAGGTATCAATATGAGGGAATGGGTTAAATCAAGCTTTTGAGAAATTATTGACCAAATGTCAAAAAGCTTGGATCCTGATGAAATGCCGAGCTACTCGATGTCTCATCTAGATCTACAGGTATGCTATTTGAAAATGCGAGTCAAATTTGGGATAAGGGTTAATTCGACTAGATATCACGTGAAGCAACTGAATATCACGTGATTAAAGGTCGTCATATATGTGTTAAACGCTCGTTGGATCTAGCTGAGACGCCAAGCATTTAGGAGTCTAATCTGGATTTATTTGATTTAATGTTTTAACCAGAGCCATAGATAAATGTGCATACTCAGATAATGTGCGTACGCAAATACTAAAATCGTCAATTCTCCACCAAACCCTATGTTGTGACCACTCTTTAGAATCGTCTCTCGAAGAGACGATTCTAAAGAGTGGCCACAACATAGGGTTTGGTGGAGAAATAAAGGAATTATTCTTGAATATCTTATAATGTACGCATCTTACATGTATCTGGACTTCTGTTAAACTTAACCCTTTAGATCTACCTGGAAAGAAATGATGACATTATGAATGTTAATGGTAATGGCATATGAACACATGAATGTTAACCGATTGTAGAAACTGTACATATACCATAAGCAAACAGATCAGACCCTGAATAGACAGTTCCTACAAGATATGTCTGATTTGGTTCAGTTCTGTTTTCAAAGTCATCAAAAGGCGTATTTATCAGGTAAAAAGGTTAAAACTTGCAGCAAGCCACGCTTTTTACAGGTAACGATTTGTTCGGTGCGCAGATTAAACAAGCTGAATTAACATTAATTCATGTCTCCGCAGGAGGTATGTTACATGTTTTATGCTACATTACTTCTACATTCCAATGTCAGTATCAGGGTTCACGGATATATGTAAACATAAAATAGTCTCTCTGAACTATAACAGCTATCTAATGGAAAGGTATGTGCAAGTAGCTGTTTTGACGAAGAACAAACGGATCACAGAAGGCTTATGTATAATGCTGCCGCATGTTTTAACCCTTTCCCTCATATAAACGTGTTTTCACGCATTCGCAAACAGAGTAGACCCAGATCAGACGGCTCCTATAGAAGCCATCTGATCTGGGTCTGCTCTGTTTGCTAATGGAATTTGAAAGATCTGTTTCTTTACTTTCTACAACGGCAACAATGTTCCACCTTTCCATAGTTCGTTACAACTATTTTGTCCATGGATATTCAGTAGGTATTGAAAATTGAAATAAACATAGAACAGGGAAAGGGTTAACCATTTACCACATAGATAAATATCTTCACATCTTAGCAAACAGAGTAGACAAAGATCAGACGGTTCCTGTAATCAGAGTAATCTATGCTCTCTTTGTTTATGGAATTATGAAGAACGGAATCTACATTGTGTGACATGATCCAAATTAATGCCTTATGTCATATGCCATTATAAAAAGTTAGACAAGAAATATTCATGGCGAATTATTTCTTATATGAATATATTCTTGAGGTGAAGGTTCGAACTAATCATTCTACAACGCTGACTTTTCAAATGGAATATTCCAAAATTCCAAGCTTATGGTGAATATCTATTGTTGTTTGTTTTCTAAAGAAAACTGTAACATGACAGACAGTGCAGACCCGGATGAGAGGGCTCCTATATGAGCCCTCTAATCTGGGTCTACACTGTTTGCAAACGACATTAGTGAATCGTGTCCCGCAATGTAAGGGTTAATCATGGAATCAATCTTTTTTTCCAGGGAGTTTTACTGTGCAAACGGACATGGAATGTCAATGCCACAATGCATGGCCATACATCATTATCATTGAGGGTTTTAATTGCTTGAAGGCTTAGCTTTCTTACTTTCTTTATTAGTTTCAATTTGGAGACGCCCCTATTGGAATCCAGATCAAAGAACTCACTGATGTATTAATTCATATTACCCATTATCAAAGTCGACTAATCTGAATTAGTAATTAAGCCGATTCAAAATTACATGAATCTAAAGGGTAGAATCTAAAACAATAAAAAAGAAAATGTAAAGCGAACAATGCGTCTTAGGTAAGATGACTCTTCTTGTATAATTCTACACTGTTTGCCTGTGTTCATATCAACTCTTTCCAAGTTCTATATTTATTCTAAACCTACTGAATATTCATGGACAAAATAGATATAATGAAATATGGAAGCTGGAACATTGTGGCCATTTTAGAAACTAAAGAAACAGATCTATCCGATTCCATTAGCACACAGAGTAGATCCTCATCAGACGGCTCCTACTGGAGCCGTCTGATCTGGATCTACTCTGCTTGCAAATGCGTAAATAGGCGTTTATACGAAGGAATTGGTTAACTCTTATACCGCTAATAAGCATGATCTGAATTACATTTGCGAAATAGCTCCAATCCAGATGAGACTCTAACTAACTCGCGGTCTCATCAGAATCGAAACTGTTTGACACTCAATCTCGTTGTCTATAGATACCCTGCTGGTTGGAACCCAGTCGACAGTTTATCAAAAGCTTGGTGAAATCAAAAGTAGTCAAACTTGTACAATATCTAAATTTGGGTAGGCATTATTTGTTTTAGTATGTTGTAATGATTAAGGGGCATACGCCACACATATATTAACCCATTACGTAAAAGGCTATTTTTAGATACAACATCTTTGAATAAATCTACCGAAAAGGAGCATTAACTAGAGAGATGGAAATTTTTTAGAATTTTGTAGATTGAAATCATTGTGATAAATAGAGCATTTGCTCATATAGGAGCAAATGCTCTATTTATCACAATGATTTCACAAAGTGACGTTTACAGAGTTATCAAAATCTGTCAATATGAGGGAATGGGTTAAACTGCAGAACGTGCAACGAATCATTTTGCAATGCTTATTGTTGGTTAGGAACAAACAAATGTTAGATGAAACTACAATAATTGTTTCAAAGCTACAATAAAACCTCTCTAAATAGACACTCTTAAAGAAACCTTATTATCAGGTTTCAAAACGGGTGGTATCTTATTGCAGGACAAAGGTTATGCAGAAAGCTCCTACAAGAGCGTTCTGGCTTTACGTTCGTTCTGCATTAAGTAGCCTAACCACCTGTTCTTATAGACCACATGCTTATCCATTAAATGCGCGCAATGAGGAGATTTTACAGTATCTTCCTAACTTGCTTCTGAGATATCTGTACAGATACAAAATGGAACTGTTTATCGTTACGGCGCTACACAAAACCAGACAAATTAGTTTCCGAATAATTTATCTGATTAGATTTTCCGGCATTTGTTAATTAGCTTGTTCATGAATAGATAATATTCTTCAAGACACTATAAAATCGAATGAGCAGAGCTTTTATAGTGCATTATTCTTTTTGCATGTGTTCCCAAATTACTTTGATCAAATAAACACCAATTTATTCCATGACTTTAAATTGATAATACATCATCCATTATTACTGAGTTTTGCCTGTCGGCTACAACAAAAGGCTATGGTGCGACATAATGAAATTTCGCAATCAAGGTCAAATGAAATCATGTTTAAACTTTCCTAAGCTAATATAAACTAAAACGAAGGAGTTGTATCAGAAAATGTTTCGAGTTTTTTTCTGCTTCTCGTGTTTATTTAGTAACGTTTCCGTAAAATGAGTGGGCTAAAACACATTACATTGACCTAAGCTCGTGTCATGTGCTTTTAGTCAACTCGTTTGCTAAGAAATGTTAATAAATAAATGCCCACATAGCTACAGATAAGCTTAGGTCCTCAAACACTAAAATGTTCATTACTCTACCAAACCACCAAACCCAATCGAGACCATTCTAAAGAATGGTCACAACATAGGGTTTGGTGGAGATTCTTGAAACTGTTTTAATTTACGCTTCTTACCTAGACCTCTGGCCCATGTGGTATCCTCTATCTATCTACTTACAGTAAAACCTCTCTATAAAGGCCACTAAATTGTGTTAATTAGTTGATATTTAGGGCAGGTGGCTGCGTAAAGCAAGATGAAAGTAAAACAGAACGCTCCTATAGGAGCGTTCTGTTTTACTTTCACCTTGCTTTAAGCAGTCACCTGTCTTTAACACACAATACTTGATGTAATTTAGTGGCCGTTATAGAGAGGTTTTACTGTACTTGGCTTCTCATGTGGAGCCAGGTTGTTTGTAACTGTCAATCAGGTCTCTGTTAGCACGAGCAGGGTTCTTACCTGATCATTAAGGTCATTTTGCTTGAGTCTGAGATCATTCTCAAGCATCTGATACTTGAGACTTATCTCAGACTCAATTTTTGTATAATCTTAGACCTAAGTTGTTTTTGAAAACTGTCAACCTATCGATGAACAGCAGTGTAGCCTAACACATGAACAAAGCTAAGCTTCGTAATTTGTTTTTATTTTTAGTTCACCTGGGTATGCTCAGGTGAGCTTTTGTGATCGCCCACCGTCCGGTGTCCAGCTGTTCTTCATAACATTACATAAATGATGTTGGTAGCATGCTCAAAACTGGTACAGTAAAACCTCTCTATAACGACCACTAAATTACATCAAGTATTTTGTGTTACAGGCAGGTGGCTGCTTAAAACAAGGTGAAAGTAAAACAGAACGCTCCTATAGGAGCGTTCTGTTTTACTTTCACCTTGCTTTACGCAGCCACCTGCCCTAAATACCAACTAATTAACATAATTTAGTGGTCGTTATAGATTTTTTGCTGTAGAAGAATCCAGAGTATATATAAATTGCCTTATACATCTATTTGTTTTTTGTTTTAAAAAGAAAACACTTCTCCAAAATGAATGGTCCAGTTTGCATGGTGTTTGGTAAGAATAGTCTCCTGGCGACCGTATTTCAAAAGTATTAAAACCATATTGATATCTGTAAAAACATGGCTAAATTCTTTATATGTCTATATGAAAAACTTTAAAAAAAACCTTCTTCTTCAAAATATTAATTATCAAGTTTGAATGGCATTTTGCAGGAATAGTCCCCTGGTGACACCTTTATCAAAATTGTTAAAACCATGCTAAATGTCCTTATGTGACAAGAGGAAAAATTGTAAAACTCTTCCTCTCCAAACTCGGTAATCTAATTTGAATTACATTTTGTAGGAATAGCCCGCTGGTGACCAGATCGAGGGTGAATTACGGCTACCATGTAAATTGAATAATGTTCAGTTGAAACAATAAAAATCACTTATAATGGCCCTCTTATCGTCATTTTGCGGCGATGGTTGTGACTACCTCACCTCTCGCTAGTGCGACCGATATGGTTCCATCATTGCCCTTTTGTTAACTCTTCGCTTGATATTCACGTCAATATACCTACCTGTAAATAGTGAAGACCCAGATGATACAGCTCCTGCAGGAGCTGTCTCATCTGGGTCTGCACTATTTACAAGTTGATTGTGCAACAAGTGCACTCCACAGCAGTGATTGCACAGCGAAATACATTAATGTACTTGTACACAGTGAAGATATATGTTATTATACAAAAGGGCATGGGTAAAGAAGGAGAAATGTATCTCAAAATTCAGCAAGGGAAGGGTTAATGTATTTTATAGCTCTGCCAAGTCAACACTGACGTCAAAACGTAAACATTAAAAAACATTTTACAAACAATAAAATGATAGATGGCAAAGACAAGTAGTAACTTTATACAGGATGAACATTATTTAGGAAAACACTGCATAATATGTGTCCTGCATTAAGCTTCCAGATGTGTTAGCATCTAGTTATCTGCAAGTATCTTACCCTGCATTAAGCGACACTACGTTTGCTTAAAGAAATTCATGTTTATGTATAAAGTGGTCGAGTTATAAAGGCTATACTGTACGTTAATTCTTACTACGCTGAACTTTCAAATGAACTATTCCGAAATTCAAACATACCACGTTTACTTTAAAAATTAGAGATTGGTTTAAAGAAACATGACAAACAGTGCAGACCCTGATGAGAAGACTCCTCTAGGAGTCCTCTCATCTGGGTCTACGCTATTTGCAAATGACATTAGTGACTCGTTTTCCGCACACTGAAAGAGTTTAGTTTTCTTTCATTATACAAGAAACCCCCTCTAATGCGAACACTTAATAAACAAACATGACTGTCTTCAAAAGCAGGTGGTTGCTTAATGCAGGACGAAAGTTATGCAGAAAGCTTTCAGCATAATTTTCCTCCTGCATTAAGCTAGCTGCCATCTGCCACCTTTTTGGTGGTCGCATTTTGACTTTTAATTACGTGTAGCATCTGCGGAATAACATTTAATCATGTCAAAACATCTCGGGAATTATTCTTCATTAGCTAGGTCATTGCCTTGTTATCACGTGAAGGCAGCTGATATTAAACTCGACGTTTGTACGTCTAAAATTAGAAAGCGTCCTTACACCCCTACAAGCCCCTTAATACTCCCCTGTGAGTATTAACCCCGTTTCAGTGCCATGAAGACGGGTCTGTGATATCATATAGAAACAGTTCGGATCCAGATGAGACGCCGCGCTACTCGGCGTCTCATCAGGATCCAAACTGTTTGACATTTTTGTTTATCGTTCTATAAATAATTTGAAGAAGCTTGACGCAGACAAAATTGTGTCCAGCAAACGACAATACTGGTACTGAAAGGGTTAAATTAAGAGTTTATTATCGGGCGAATATTTCTGGACTGAATGTTTCAGTATCAGATCCATATTATTCCATGCGCAAATAAGACTAGGTGTACGTTGTTTGCAAGGTGTCAAAAGTTGTCTATATGAGAAAATGGGTTAACACTAACGATCTATTTGTTACATCGTTGACTCTGTGCTTCCCTATAATTTCAGATACTAATGCTCCAGGGATATAAGTACACTAAGTGCTGTCGATGATACGCCAGTCGCAGTAACCTGGAGGCTGAATTCCGTTTTCAAATGTGATAGAGTTTGATATCGACTTACACAGTGTTTAACGCACAGGCTGACAGAGATGGTTAGACCCTCACGAAGGCCGGAGCGTGGAGTGATGGATAAATATTTTGCCAGCGCTGGTGTCTTGTCAGTATCTATAGATAAGAACGGGCTTGTTCTTGTCAAAAGTTTTCATGCACAACAGAATAATAATTCCAGCATTGCGTTGTCGGATCAAAATCGTTGAGAATTTATTTCTATGCATATAACAATCGTTTAAAGATTTGTAGACTGGTGCAAAATATTGACATTAACGCGGAAAGTATTGGATGGACGTATTATGTTTAAGTTGCAAGTTCATATAGTGTGGACACATCAGTCGGAAATATCGGATATCAAATGATACAGGACCGATTACCAAGGGACTGAAAAGGTATTCATTACTGAAATAAGTTGTGCTAGACATTGATTGATACCTGACTTGTACAGAAAGACATGTTAGACAGGATTACAGGGTCGTTGAGGTATAATGATACATGTTGGATTAATATTATGTATTTGAGCTTGAAGAACATGGCATAAAAGTGTATGTTTCAGTCATTTTTCGCCTACAGAAACGAGATCAGGGTTGACATATGATATACCAAGAGACTGCTTATTTATAATTCGGCGACAACGTTACAGAAGCAAATGTGTTATTTGAACATTGTCATCGACGCATCAACGTATATTCTTCATAGACCATGAAACAGGGTAATAGAAATAGACAAAACTGATACTGTTTGAAGTATTGCGAATGCAATCGGCAAGGAATTTTACACATTCTGACAGGAAATTACTAACACCAGTGAGAAATTATCTGGATTGTACCGTTGTTATGTACTGTACCGTTGTTATGTACCCTTTACATATTTTGACTGGCTAAGCTAATATAAGCAGTTCGAAGACATGAGCAAAAACTCGACGGAATTAGCTGTATACGTTTTGGCTTAGTTTTGAATGAACGTGAATCGATATGATATTGCATTGAATTAAAGTGGAACATAGACACTGTGTCAGCTATGACAGTACGGGTATGCTACTCTCGAGGGACTTTTTTATCACTGAAAATTAATGCTAACCAGTTACAAGCTTGCGTGAGAACACTTTTGGTGAGTTTGTCGCGCTGAATTTGCTATAGCAGATTATAAAGTTTTAAATGGAAGACATTTGATCAGTTGGGCGCGTACCTGGAATCAGTTTTATTGACACGATGGATGGGGTATTTGAAGAATCGTTTGGATCAGTGTTGAAAACGAGGAATTACACAGTTATTCACGCAGACAATTTTACCGGAGACAACGATAGTGGCAGACATGATAATTTGGGAATTTTGGAGGACCAGAATAATAAGCTGTTCATGTATCACCTGCCTGCGATCGTGTACACGGCAGTTATGATGTTTGTTGGTCTTCCTGGGAATATGATTGTGTTTTATGTCTATTTCTTCAAGTGGAGAAGAAGTACTTCGCGTATGTTTATCCTCTTCCTAGCTGCCTTAGATATGTTAAACTGTGCAACGACCTTGCCGATGGAAATATACATCATGAGGTATTCCATTATGCTAGACAAACCTTTCTTGTGTAAATTATCGAGATTTTCCACTTATACCATGAATAGTTCATCAGCGTTAATTCTGTTGGGAATTGCTGTTGATAGATTTAAGAGAATCTGTAGGCCCTACCAGAAGTCTTTCAGCGAGGGCATTTCAAAGAATATTTGCATATGTGCTATTGTTTTTTCACTGTGCTCCACGTGGCCATCATTATTGTTTTATGGAACACGTACGTTAGATCTTGGAAAGGTTTATGGAAGTGCATGCCTTCTGCAAAATAAGTACGACAGTTCACCTCTCCCTTTGGCTTTTCTTGGCTTTATGGGAACATCCACAATGGTTGTTTTTGCAGCATTAACTGTATTGTATTATTTTGTCGGGCTTCAAATTTATAAACATAGAAATTTTAAACTGAAGAACTGCACACATGTACAAAAATTTATAGAGGACAAATCTGTTACGGTGAAATCAGAGGGAGCGAAATCTAGCCATGAAAAATCACTGCATTCGCTGAAAGAGAATCATGTTGAGAAGAATGACATTGTTGATGTTGGTATAACCGTTACCAAAGAGAACTCTGAACAACAAACTAACAATTTTCTTCAACATCAGTTAACCATACCGGAGCCAAGTCAGGACCCTGGCACCACTTGTGGCATGCTTAGCGTCCCCTGTCACGCGGCTCAGGAACTTAGCAGTGATAAAAGCACCATGGATTTCTCAACAAGGGACATAACAATAGAATCGCATGTACCGTCAGAAAATCCTGACCAAAATGCCAATGAAAAGCCTGAAGTGGAAACAAAGCTAACTTCGAATATCAAAACGTCACCGAAAAAACGAAAGCCCAAAGCAAGGCGTAGATCTCGCAAGGTGAGATACCTGCTGGTGAGAGGCTCGTCAACGCTCAACGCGTCTGGAAGGGTGAAATGTGTGGACTGTTTAACGGTGAGAATCGGCAGATCCACGCTAATGTTATTTCTCATCACACTTGCTTACATTTTAAGTTTTTTACCATTCTACATTATCATCATTGTAAGGACATCAGACAAGAACTTCGTAGGTAACTTAAACAAAGAAGGGTACATGGCATACCAGGTATTTCTTCGGTCCTATATTTTATCAAGTGCCATCAATCCCGTCATCTATTCATTTTGTAATGCCCAGTTTCGTGAGTATGTCTGTGATGTTATACTACGCGCCTTACGGAGACGAACAGAATCTTTCAGAGGAAGGTGATATCTAAATATTGTAGCTATTGGTAAGCTGCGAACTGATATATCTCTTATTTTTCAGCAAGACCCTATGCTACTCATTAGAATCTCGTCAGAATGGCGTTTCTAATGAGTATTAGCAAGGTAGGATTTGGCGGGAAAATAACAAATATTTTACTTTGATTTCCTAAAGACACACCTTCAGCTCTGAAATATTAGATGAAAGTCGGAAGATAGCCTTGATGAATTTTAGTCGTCCCCATCAAAACATGCTAGTCCTTCACGGCTTGCAGGATAAATGTCTTGTCAGCGGTCTTACATCAGACAGTTATGTTTTATTTATCTGTACGTTTGTTTGTTTTTAACCCTTATCCCAGATTTACAGATAAGAGAGCGTACCAAAATACTAAATTCTCCATTTCTCCACTAAACCCTATACTGTGACCACTCTTTAGAATCGTCTCGAAGAGACAGTATATGGTTTGGTGGAGAAATAAAGGAGTTATTCTTAAAAATGTTTGAATTTACGCATCTTATCTGGAGCTCTGTAGTGATTTTAAATACATAAATATCCTTATCCTACTGTGAAAAAAAATTGTTCCTATTTGGATCTGTTCAATTTGAACTACATCCGAATCGATCGAGAAAACATTGACCAAGTTTCATGGCGCTCTTTTGAGAAACTATTGACCAAATGTCAAGCAACTTGGATCCTGATGAGGCGCCAAGTTACTCGGCATGTCATCTGAATTCCAGCTGTTTGCAAATGTGAGTCAGGTCGCGGATCGGGGGATAAGGGTTACAGTAAAACCTCTATATAACGGCCACTAAAGGTGACAGTAAAACAGAACGCTCCTATAGGATCGTTCTGTTTTACTTTCACCTTGCTTTAACCAGCCACCTGTCTTTAACACAAAATACTTGATGTAATTTAGTGGCCTTTATAGAGAGGTTTTATTGTATTGTTTTCTATTACATGGTGTTTATCTCATTATTGCATGTACAACATGCATTGTTTTTGCGCATACCCATGAAGGTTGTAGTAAACTCTTGTTGCCTGTGTATGTACATGTATGTATCATGAAGTTATTTGTAAACGATGCATTTGTCCAAATAATGCTCAAAGATACACTGCTCTTGTTTAATGAATATTGTAACGTGTATACATGCCTATGTTCCATGTCAGTGATAAAACAAAATTTACCGCTGTGTGCGTTTCATGTGTTAAGCTTTAATCTCCTGAATAGTCATGTAAGAAATAATAGCATCATACATAATTATATGTTAGCTGATTTGTTTTTATTATGACATATCAATACATAAATGAAATAAGCTGTACAATCAGGTACAGTAAAACCCCGCTAATACGACCACCTAATAGAGGTATAATTATGGGTGCTAGATGCAGGTGGTAGCTTAATGCAGGACAAAAGTAATACAGAAAGCTCCTGTAGGAGCTTTCTGCATTACTTTTGTCCTGCATTAAGCAACCACCTGCTTATAAAGACACCAATGTTTATTCATTAAGTGGTCGCATTAGATGGGTTCAACTGTATATACAATTATATACAAGGAAACAAAGCATGTCCTGATAAGACGGTTCCTACATGAGCCGTCTTTTGTGAGTCTACTCTGTTTACAAGGCGTCAAAAGGCGTCTCTTTGACGTAGGGGGTTATTGATAAAAAAAAAAGATTATCTGCGTAAAGGAATATCTTTGAGAATACAGTAAAACCTCTCTATAACGGTCACTAAATTGTGTTATTTAGTTGGTATTTAGGGCAGGTGGCTGCTTAAAGCAAGGTGAAAGTAAAACAGAACGCTCCTATAGTTCTGTTTTACTTTCACATTGCGTTAAGTAGCCGCCTGCCTTTAACACAAACTACTTGATGTAATTTAGTGACCGGTATAGAGAGGTTTTACTCTAATAGTTTCGATTTACAGCAACAAGCTCTCCACAACATCGACCGCATGTCTTTCAAAATATCTTAGTTTTTAAAAAACAAAAGATTCTTTTTATGGCAAGTTGAGAGATGTTGCTGTACACACACCATTATACATTCAGAAAGTATTGAGAAATCTAGGAAAACAATTCATACTATATGTCTGTGCTATCTGATTGCTACTCATAAAATACGCCTCTCCGAGGGTATATGGGTTGGTCCTATAGGATACTGATAGAGTATTGTAATTGACTTGACTAACATACGCATATAGAGTAGTGTAATTGACTTGACTAACATACGCACATGATTTAGTTCCAAATCATTTATCAGAGATAAAAAAAAACAAGTGAAAGGGGTAAGATGAAATCGAAAACATAAAATGCAATTGAACAGGGATGAAACTGAAATACATCAAACTGCAGCTGTAAAGAGACAAAATTCTATTGTAAAGAGATAAAAAGCGGTTGAAAAAGACAAACTTCAGGCAATTTTTAATCATTAAGACGACGAATGTGTAACTGGCATATATTATTATAAGATGATGCCATGTAATTATCGAGTGAATAGTCAGAGCTATTATAAAGATCGATTGACTATCTGATCTCCTGCTAGTTCATGTTCTCAGCTCTCCGGCTAGTTTAACCCATTATCTCATAGGCTCTCTTTTGACACAGCCTCTTTGAATAAATATATCAAATATGACCTTATATTAACAAAATTGTTAAATTTAGAACTGTGTAGTTCTGAAACCATTGTGATAAATAAAGCATTTGCTCCTATGGAGCAAATGCTTTATTTATCACAATGGTTTTAAAAAGTGACTAATACAGAGGCGTCAAAAGGCGTCAAAAGGCGTCAAAAGGCGTCAATATGAGGGAATGGGTGAACGCATCTCCGTCTGTCTAATTAGTACACATTAGAATCGCCTCTTCGCGGGTTTGGTGGGAAAATAAGACAGGTGGATAGATTGGTGTACCTTTGGTCTACAGCTCTAAACAGTAAACACAGGTCAGCTGATGGATGTTAACCCATCCCATCATACATATAAACGTGTTTTGACGCATTTGCAAAACAGAGTAGACCCAGATCAGACGGCTTCTATAGGAGTCGTCTGATCGCGGTCTGTTCAGCTTGATAATAGAATTTGAAATATCTGTGTCTTTACTTTCTAAAATGGTTACAATGTTCCGTCTTTTTTAACATTTCATTATAACTATTATGTCCATGAATATTCAGTAGGTACTGGAAATTTGGAATAAATATAGAACAGGGATAGGGTTAATTATTTACCTCATGAAAATTTATACAAGATCTCCTGACTTCATGAATATTCATTAACTGGTTTTTATAATGGTATTTGAGCAAAGGAAGTTTTGGCCTTAGCAGAAATTGTAGAATCAGATGTACAGTAGAACCCCTCTAATGCGACCACGTAATGTATAAATATGGGTGTCTTTATAAGCAGGTTGTTGCTTAACGCAGGACAAAAGTAATGCAGAAAGCTCCTCTAGGAGCTTTCTGCATTACTTTTGTCCTGCATTAAGCTAACACGTGCCTCTACCACACAGACTTATACCTCTTTTACATGTAGTAGGTCGCATTAGAGGGGTTTTACTGTATGTGATTTGATAAGCTCCTACAGAACTCGTCTGGTGCGTGTCTTACAAAGACGTCAAAATGCGCAGTCATGCGTTAAATGGTTAATTATCCGCCTGTTCAGGATATACTTCCACAAGAACTAGCACCAGTCTAATCCGATTCCCAAGGACTACAGTAAAACCTCTCTATAACGGCCACTAAATTGTGTTAATTAGTTTGTACTTAGGACAGGTGGCTGCTTAAAGCAAGGTGAAAGTAAAACAGAACGCTCCTATAGGAGCGTTCTGTTTCAATTTCATCTTGCTTTAAGCAACCACCTGCCTTTAACACAAAATACTTTAATTAATTTAGTGGCCGTTATAGAGAGGTTTTACTGTATTCCCTTACAAGAGGATTGAACTTTTTCTCTCTAGAGTAAATGCCATACCGAAAGTTCTGAATTACTCTCGTCCTACATTGAAGCAAGCAATTGTATTTAACCTTAGCTCCATGAATAGTATCCCTTTCGCTGTTGTATATCCATGCAATAAATAATGACGTCATCAGTATTTATCAGCTGATTTTTTAGAATGGTCTTTGTACAATGGATTGTTTGGAAATGGTAGAAACTGTAAGTCAGGTCTGTTATATTCCATAAGCAAACAGAACAGACCGTGATCAGACGGCTCCTATAGGAGCCATCTGATCTGGGTCTTCTCTATTTGCAAATGCACGAAGAAGCGTATTATGAGGGAAAGGGTTAAAATTAGAAATAATGCACGAAAAAGAACATCGGGGACTCCTGTAGAATTATTTTCATATATATATTGCACAGAAAAGTCACATACGCTGTAATAGCATTCTGCATTCAACATTTAGTTCTTGAAAATGTTTTATTTTACGCGTCTTATCTGGATCTCTGTTTTCGGATACACATATTGTGTATAAAGTGTGAAAGAAATCATGGAATTGCCTTTCGATGACAATGGCGAATTTGTGCACACTTTTGGGATCTAGATTACGGCGTTGTCAATTTAAAATCCGAGTTCTCTTCAATAACTTGATAGAAAGTCAAACAGTATGAAACTAACAAGACGCCAACGTACACACTAATTTATCTTTATTAGATCTGTTTGCAAATGTTAATTCAGAGCTACAGATAAAGGTACTAAATAAAATAAATAAAATACTAAAACCCTCATTTATCCACCAAACCGTATACTGTGATCACTCTTTAGAATCCTCTCCTCGAGACGATTCTAAAGAGTGGTCACAGTATAGGGGTTGGTGGAGAAATAAAGGAGCTATTGTTGAAAATAATATATTTACGCATCGTATGTGGACCTCTGTGTTAAAATCAATTCGGCCATAACATGTTTAAGTTTGAATGGATGCCAATACCGGTATGTGATCAGGGTGGCAGATATTTGTGTTCAAGTATGACATACATAAAATTTCAAGTGTGGCAAGTTTATCTTTAGGTGTGGCAGAAAATAATGTTCAATTGTGGCAGATATCATTATTCAAGTGTGGCAGGCATTAATGTATGTGTGATCAGTGTGACAGGTATTTATGTTTAACCCTTTACCTGATAGAAGCGGCTTTTAGCGTGTTTGATTTATTCCTCCGCTGAAGAAAATAGTTCAAATTCATACAGTCATGAACATATTGCATAATAAATATTTTCTATATCCTAGTAGGTGGTAGCTTAAAGCAGGCTGAAAGTAAAGCAGAATGCGCCTTAAGGCGCATTCTGCTTTACTTTCAACCTGCTTTAAGTGGTTATATGTCTTCAAAACTAGAAACAGGCTATTGGGTAAAGGGTTAAGAGTGGCAGACATTAGTGTTTAATTATGGCAGACATTTATGTTCCATAGTGGCCCGCATTAATGCTCAAGTGGGACATACATGTATATTAGTGTTCAAGTGTCGGAAACAGTCATGATCAATGGTGGTATACATTAATGTTCGTGTGTGGCGACCTTATTTTTATGTTCATGTGTTGCAGACATTTATGTTCAAGTGTGGAAAACATTAATTTTATGTTCAAGTGTGACAGACATTAATTGTTTGTTCATGTGTGGAAGACATTTATGTTTCTGTGTGGCGACATTAATTTTATGTTCAGGTGTTGCAGACATTAATTTTATGTTCAGAAAAAAAATGTATACACCTTAATTTAATGGAGAAAGGTTTTTTAAAGGGCCAACAAGAAAATACATGTTGGGTATTGATCATGTTTGATAGTTATTTCTTGATTTCTTAGATTCACAAGCATAATCTGGGGTTGTGTTTCAAGTAACTCAGCATCTTATTAGGATCCAAATTATTTGACACGATGGTATTTGTTTAGAACAAAAAATATGGAGAATACAACCTAATGTTGGAATTGATTCAGTGGAATCATTCTTCCAACGAGAAATTGCACCGAAGGCAAAAATTTCATTAGTTCATTAACCCCTTCTACGCTGAATGTTCAAATGGAGTTTTAAAAATTTCAAAACAGGTTAAGTTTATCGTGAATCATTAAGTGTTTCATGATAAGCTGTGCAGACTCTGGTGAGAAGGTTCCTTTGGGTGCTCTCTCACCTGAGTCTACACTGCTTGCAAAGGACGTTAATTACTCATGTTCCACACTGAAAGGTTAACCCTTAGCCTGCTGTGAAAACACAGAATGTCTGTTAAGATCCTGATTTGCAACATATTTTACTTACCTATAACCCTTTCCTCCATATATACGCCTTTCTACACCTCTGTAAAAGTCACTTTATGAAAACCATTGTGATAAATAGAGCATTTGCTCCATATGAACAAATGCTCTATTTACCACAATGGTTTCAATACGACACAATTCTAAACTTTTCCTCTTCTCTAGTAAATGCTCCTTTTCGGTAGATTTATTCAAAGATGTTAAGTCTAAAAATAGCATATGGAGTAAAGGGTTAAACCTTTGAGAAGCTATTGACTAATGAATGTGTGTCAAACAGCTTGGTTACTAATGAGACGCCGAGTTACTCGGCATTTCATCTAGATCCAAGCTGTTTGCAATTGCGAGTCAGATCGAGCCTATAGGAGCAAATGCTCTATTTAACACAATAGTTCCAAACTACAAGGTTCGAAAGTTTTCCTTTGCTCTAGTTAATGCTCCTTTTCGGTAAATTTTTTCAAAGTGGTTGGATCTAAAAATAACCTATTGAGGAAAGAGTTAATTGGATTGGCCCTGACTCTTGTTTAATTCTTTCCGTGCAAATTTGTTTTCTGTTAGAATTTTCTTTTTTTACATTTCTTTATTTTTGTTTAAAACAACAACAGCATTGGTAACAAACAGTTTTGATCCTGATGAGACGCCAAATTACTTGGCGTCTCATCTGGATCTAAACTACTTGCATATGTAATCTCAGATACAGCATTGGCAGCGAAAAAGTTAAGAGTACTGTTCCTTATTAGGACGTGCTATTTGTTCAAATTTTAATCCTCTTTTAAAACTTAATGCCCTCTAATGAGAGTGTAGCTAACACAAGGGATTAGAAAAAATCATCACTTGTTCGAAAAGTGATTTTTTTCAAGCTTGATATGAGTGAGGTTGCAGCTACAATCGACACCTTAGATATCGGCATTGATGCTAATTTAACCTTTAGCCTGCTGAACAAATTATTTTTACAGAATCTTTCACCAACTACATTTTCAAAATTCAAGCTATAATCAATTTGTCTACCAAAATGCAATCAGGGTGTCAAACAGTTTGGATCCTGATGAGACGCCGAGTTACTCGGCGTCTCATCTGGATCCAAACTGTTTGCATAGGTATTCACTCATCCACCCATAGCAGGCTAAAGGTTAAAGCCCCTATTAGCTTGAATGTTTAGCAAAGAAGATTTGAGAACTCTTTAGATAGACGGCTGCTTAATCCTGGTAAATATAATACAGAAAGCTCATAGAGGGGATTCCTGCATGACTTTCACTCTGCATTGAGCTGTCGCCTGTCTTTAAGACAAGTAATATTACTTGTGTGAGAGGTCGAGTTATCGAGATTTTACTGAATCTATTTTAAGAACCGTGTGTACATGTATATTGTAAGTAAAGTGATTTGTATACTACAATAAAACCCCTCTAATGCGACCACTTAATGAATAAACATGTCTGTCTTTATAAGCAGGTGGTTGCTTAATGCAGGACCAAAGTTATGCAAAAAGCTCCCTTAGGAGCTTTCTGCATAACTTTCGTCCTGCATTAAGCTTCCACCTGCCTTTGTCACTGTGAATTATGCCCCTTTTTACTGGTCACATTAGAAGCGGCTTACTGTATGTGTATCAGTGATTTGTATATCGATATAGAACTAGTGTTTATACACAACGCTTTCTGTTGTTTAGTTACAATTTGATAAGATTTCATTATTTTATCTCCTTTATACGGTAACCAACCTTTGCAAATTGCACACAGAGTAGACCAAGATTTCTCACCATTGCTTGAAACGCTTCGTCTAATCTTGGTCTTTCTGATGAAGAGAAACAAAGAATGTTGGCCAATAAATTCCTTGTTTAATGGATGGATTTTGTACATTGATATTAAATTATTAAATCTTTCCTTGACAGAGTCGCCTTTTCATGCCTTTGTAAACAGAGTAGATCAAGATCAAACGGCTGCTGTAAAAGCTGTCTGATCAGGGCCTACTGTGTATGTTTATGGGATTGCCGTAAAACCTCTCTATAACGGCCACTAAATTACATCAAGATTTTTGTGTTAAAGGCAGGTGGTTGCTTAAAGCAAGATGAAAGTAAAACAGAACGCTCCTATAGGAGCGTTCTGTTTTACTTTCACCTTGCTTTAAGCAGCCACCTGCCCTAATATACAAACTAATTAACTAAATTTAGTGGCCGTTATGGAGAGGTTTGCTGTATATAGATCTGATTCGCTCTCTACAGAGCCTGCCCCGGCCAAACATTCCTTTGTGTATAATTATGCTGCTATAGACTTCATCAAATTGATATTTATTATGTAAGTGTTTCTTACATGAATGCTCACCAGGTAAAAGGTTATAAAACGTTATAAAACGTTTTGCTTGAGTCAGATATCATTCTCAAATATCTGATTGGTCAGATTCTGAGCAAGCTCAGAATCTGACCAATCAGATACTTGAGAATGATTATCGGACTCAGACTCAGAAACTTTATAACCTTTGACCCATGTAAGGAGCTGAGGTTATAGATGTGCATGTGAAACATGACTTTTACAAAAATAAAACGATACATCTTGCTTTAACTTGTGTTGTTCTTCATGATTAAGCGATCATAAAGTATCCATATATTGATTCAAATTGCGTATAATTAATTGATCATAAAATATCAATATAATTAATTAAAGATTAAAAATGTATTAATTAAACATAAAATATGAAATAACGATTCATTTGCGTGATCATAAAGTATCAATATAACAAGTCATTATGCGTACACAATGCTAACTTCATTATTACCATCTTTATATAAACAAATAGATCTACTCGGCGCGTTTGATACTATTAAACCAGTCTAAACCGGACAACCAATGTAGTATAATTTTCGAAAGGATGAAAATCGTGAAGAAAGCTCATCTATAAGCCTAAAAGGATCTAATTTTTTTCTCTACTAGAATTCCTGTTTACAGTGGGTTTACTGTATATGAAACATACAGTAAAACCCCGCTAATGCGGTCACCTAAATGAGGTATAATTCTGGGTGCTAGATGCAGGTGGTAGCTTAATGCAGGACAAAAGTAATGCAGAAAGCTTCTAGAGGAGCTTTCTGCATTAGTTTTGTCCTGCATTAAGCAACCACCTGCTTATAAAGACACCCATGTTTATTCATTAACTGGTCGCATTAGAGGGGTTCTAATGTAATTATTTTAAACGAGTTTCAAATGACCAATAGCCACTCCAGTATCATGCTATCAAACACAAAATACCACTGTGAACTATTGGGTCGTTGTGTGTTCGTCGTCCGTCGCCCTCATACGTCGTCAACAATTTAGCATCGCCTAAACCATACCTCCATAAATCACTAACAGGAATTCTCCCAACTTTAACAGTAATGATCTTCAGACGACTCTTTTTCAAATGTATGTTGTTCTTTGTAAGTATGTAGGTCACAGGAGCTACAAATAGAATTAAATTTATTTAACCTTTTCCCTGCGCTATGTTTATTCCAAATTTCAATTCCTACCGAATATCATGGACAAAATAGTAATAACGAAATATGGAAGGTGAAACATTGTAGCCAGTTTATAAGGTAAAAAAGAGGCGCATCTATTAAATTCCATTAGCAAACAGAGCAGACCCTGATCAGACGGCTTCTTCAGACACCTACGTTTGTACACTGCTTCCTCAGCGTATTACCACATAAACTGAATATAAAAAGTTATGCACCTCTTATTCTTGTACTTTTTTATGAAAATACGCCAAACTACAGCAGAACCCCTCTAATGCGACCACTTAATGAATAAACATGAGTGTCTTTATAAGCAGGTGGTTGCTTAATACAGGACAAAAGTAATGCAGAAAGCTCCTCTAGGAGCTTTCTGCATTACTTTTGTCCTGAATTAAGCTACCACCTGCATCAAGCACCCAGAATTATACCTCTTTTAGCTGGTCGCATTAGTGTTTTTTTTTTACTGTATTTGCAAATTGTAAAACTGAAACAAGAGCGGATGTATATAAGCAGTGCACTTCTAATTCAGTTTATTCTTAGTAACTGATGCAAAATGAAAACAAAATACAGTAGAACCTGTCTGAACACATTCCCTTCTAGTGAAGCATTTTAGCGCCTCTATAAAAGTAACATTTTGAAACCATTGTTATAAATAGAGCATTCGCTCCGTAGGAGCAAATGCTCTGTTTATCACAATGGTTTCAAACCTACACAATTCTAAATATCCCCCTTTCTCTAGTAAATCCTCCTTTTTGGTAGATTTATAAAAAAGGTTGGGTTTAAAAGCAGTCTAGGAGGCAATGAGTTAAGCGATCATCAACATTAGGTCTTATTATGGATCCTATAGGAGCTTTCTGTATTACTTTGCCTTGCATTTAAGCAATCGCCTACTTCGTAAGACTCCTGTGTCGCAATAAATTAATGGTCGCTTAAGACAGGTTCTGCTGTATGGTGAAACCAACGATAAACCCTGTCCATGCTAAACGCGTCTTGATTGGTATACAATAAAACCTCTCTATAACGGCCACTATATTACATTAAGTATTTTGTGCTAAAGGCAGATGACTGATTAAAGCAAGGTGTTTTACTTTCATCTTGCTTTAAGCAGTCACCTACCCTAAATAACAACTAATTAACACAATTTAATGGACGTTATAGAGAGGTTTTACTGTACATATATACACAAAGTTTGGATCAAGATAAAACGACAGGTATCTCGGCGTCTCATTAGGATCCAACCTGTTTGACCCTCAGTCAATAATATCTCAACACTTTGATCGAATCGAAATTCAGTGTAAAGCTCAGCAAATTATTTGTTTCCGCATGAGAAAGTTTAATATCATGTTCCGTCGGTAAGAAATAATCTAAAACCATTGAGCTTACTTTAGATCGTTCTTTAAGGATTTACACATAGGAACTCTCAGAGTTCTCAGTTCGAAATTAATCATGATATTATTTCTTTTCTACTGTGAAATATATGATCAGTTCAAGATTTATGCTACATAAAAGCTATTTTCGAAAAACAAATATATTAAATCTCATTCTGCAATATTTTCTATTTGAGTTGCTTCTCGTATAGAACTGTTTAACTCTTTCCCTCATACAAACGTGTTTTCACGCATTTGCAAACGGAGTAGACCCAGATCAGACGTCTACTAGACGTCTCCTAGAGGAGCCGTCTGATCAGGGTCTACTCTGTTTGCTATTAGAATTTGATAGATCTGTTTATTTACTTTCTAAAATGTCTACAATGTTCCACCTTCAAAAATTCTTTATAACTATTTTGTTGATGATTATTCAGTAGGTACTGAAAATTGGCCTAAATATAGAACAGGGAAAGGGTTAAGCCTTATCAAGCTTCTGGCGACCTGGCTCGCTTATTCAAACAGCCTCGATCCAGGTGAGATGCCGAGTAACTCGGCGTCTCATTAAGATCCACTCTATTTGATACTCGGTCAAGGTTTTCCAACGTTTGGCCGAATCGGACGTACTCAAAATTTCACTAGAACCATTTTTGAGCAGACATATTTTCACACCGGGGTATTAATTAACACATTACCTCATAGACTATATTTAGATCCAGCTACTTTGAATAAATCTACCGAAAAGGAGCATTAATTAGAGAAAAGGACACTTTTAGAATTCTGTAGTTTGAAACCATTGTGATAAATAGAGCATTTGCTCCTATATGAGCAAAATTAATGCTCTATTTATCACAATGGTTTCACAAAGTGACTTTTACAGAAGCGTCAAAAGGCGTCAATATGCGGAAATGGGTTAAGAATCCATTGGAATCTGAGTCTAGGGAAACAATTTAACCCTTTTCCTAATAGAAACGCTTTTCCACGCATTTGCAAACAGAGTAGACCCAGATCAGACGGCTCCTATAGGAGCCGTCTGATCAGGGTCTGCTCTGTTTGCTAATGGAATTTTGATAGATCTGTTTCGTTAGTTTTTGAAATGGCTAAAATGTTCCATCTTCTGTATTTCGTTATTACTTTTTTGTACATGAATATTCAATAGGTATTGAAATATTGAATAAATATAGAACAGGGAAAGGGTTAATAAGAACATGACAAGAGGCTACACTGTCATGACCCTTACAATGCTGAGTTTTCAAATGGACTATTCCAAAATTCAAACAGGTCAAGCTTACTATGAATATTTAGGGATATTTTCTAAAGAAAACTGTAAAATGACAAACAGTGCAAACCCTGATGAGAGGGCTCCTCTAGGAGCCCTCTCATCTGGGTCTACACTGTTTACAAAGGACATTAGTGACTCGTGTCCCACACAGTGAGGGTTAAGACGATACTGATTATTAATTAGCTGCACATGATTCCACTATGAAACGAAAGTCCGGAGGATTTTAAAGAAATATTCTGCTCATATTTTCGAAAATTTGGCGTAACAATATGACTTCAGAATCTGAATTTATGTGGTTTAAAACAAATATTAGCGCTAACGAGCATTGTAAGGAAAGAGTTTTATTTGTAAACTTTGATTGTTGCGGAAACCTGCGGAACGCGTCCGCAGTTCACACATAGGTTACTTTTTACACAGTATACGTTCTCTTTGTGCTGTTTGACAGGCATTTTGTGTCAGCTTTTATTGTGAACACCAATTTAATATTCTAAGCGTTATTTTAAAATCGATTCGGAATTAATTGGAATTTCGTCGAACGCCGTTGATTACCGCAATTGTCCGTCGGCGTTTTTTAAGGAAATGGCACTTCAGATATTACATGTACCAGAGGGAAATGGACTGTAAGCGTTATTTTCATGATATGAATAAAGTATGTGTACAACTTTTGGGGTAAATTGATTTGTATGAAAAATGGGAAGAATATAACTTTAAGATGTTGTTAATCATCACCCTATTTGTATAAGAATATTTCCGCTACATTCACGTGTAAGTAGTATTTTATCTCATTCTCTCTCAGGCTAGTTTTGCCAGAACGAGTGGCCCGACCCCATTCGAAACATTGTATGGAATAAAGATGTTTAAAATAGGCTAGTTTTAGACTCGACCTCTTTGAATAAATCTGCCAAAACGGATATATTTAGAAATTGGTAGTTTACAAACCATTGTGGTAAATAGAGCATTTGCACAGTCGGCTGAGCGGTCCTTCGGACTGAAGTAGACTATAACTAGGTACTTTATTTGCTCCTATGGGTAAATGTTCTATTTATGACAATGGTTTCGAAATGTGACATTTACAGGGGTGTCAAAAGGCGTCAATATAAGGGAATTAATTAAAGCAGCAGAGGATAAAGATAAGCTAGGTAGAAATTATGGTGGTTAACGCATATTGACGCCTTTTGACGCTTCTGTAAAAGTCACTTTGTGAAACCATTGTGATAAATAGAGCATTTGCTCCACAGGAGCAAATGCTCTATTTATCACAATGGTTTCAAAACTACACAATTTTGAAAATGTCCTTTTCCCTAGTTAATGCTCCTTTTTGGTAGATTTAATCAAAGAGGTTAGGTCTAAAAATAGCCTAAGTGGGAATGGGTTAAAGAGCGCTTCCTTTTATCGCTAACAACCAATACCAATAACGACATTCAATGAAGAGCGTGAAGTTCTATATGATGTGAATACATTGTTTAACCCATTCCCTCATAGGATATTCTTAGATACAACCTCTTTGATTAAATCTACCGAAAAGGAGCATTAACTAGAGAAAAGGAAACTTTTAGAATGTTGTGGTTTGAAACCATTGTTATGAAAAGAGCATTTGCTCCTATAGGAGCAAATGCTCTAGTGACTTTTACAGAGTCGTCAAAAGTCGTTAATATGAGGGAATGGGCTAACGAAGGAATTGCGTTGTTTAGTCGTATGAAAGTAGACCCAACCTAGCTGCTAGGTTGATGTAATAGTGATGTCAGTTCTTTACGCCATTCCCCCATATTGGCACCTGTCCACGTCTCTGTAAAAGTCTCTGTAAAATCATTGTGATGAATAGAGCATTTGCAACATACATGTATGAGCAAATGCTCTAGTTATCACAATGATTTCAAACTACACAATTCTAACATTTCCTTTTCTCTAGGTAAATGCTCCTTTTCGGTAGGGTTATTCAACGGTATTTGATCTAAAATTAGTATAAATTTATGAGAAAATTATTACATCTGCAAAGCCCATGTTAAACTAAAGCCATAAGGCATTATCTAAAATGCATTTGGTCCTTCAAATAGTTTACAAAAACATTTTCATAAAACATTACGTGTGTATACTCAGTGTAAACTGTCAAATTATGTTATTCATATTTTCAAAAATTCTCTTCTGAATTCAGCGAAAATTGCTAACAGCGATCTGCATTTGATTTTTTGATTTTTTTTACTTGTAAGGGTATATTATCATCACGTAACACTATTAATGTTTTGTTCATATTTACAGTAAAACCTTTCTAATGAGACAATCAAAACTGGTCTTATTTTGGTTCGTTGAGAGGTGGTAGCTTAATGCAAAACAAAACAAAAATATATACAGAAAGGAGTTTTCTGTGTTAATTGGGTCACGCATTAAGCGGTCACCTACTTAAATGACACCCGTGTTTATTTATTAACCCTTAATTACATGAGTATCCATGTAAGAAATAATGACATCATGAATATTAATTAGATAATTATTATAACAGCACGCGGACACAAGAAGTTTTGACCATGGCAGAAACTGTAGAAGCATATCTATATTATATCATAAGCAAACAGAGCAGACCCTGATCAGACGGCTCCTATAGGACCAGTCTACTCTGTAAAGGTGTAGAAATGCGTATTTATGGAGTAAAGAGTTAAGTGGCCGCTTTAGAGGGATTCTATTGTAAGCTACTAAATTACATAAAGTATTTTGTGTTAAAGGCAGGTGGCTGCTTAAATCAAGTTAAAAGTAAAACAGAACGCTCCTATTGGAGCGTTGTTTTAACTTCACCTTGCTTTAAGCGGTCACCTGCCCTAAATACCAACTAATTAACAAAATCCAGTGGCCGTTATAGAAAGGTTTTACTGTATTTCTTTTGAGTTCACTTTTAAGTATTTTGTGTCGCTTTTAACATCTTTATTTATAGCTTTGAGCGTCGCAACGATTAAAGCCAATTACGTAGCTTGAGTGCCTGAAAACATTTCAACTATAATTTACAACTGAACAGCGTTTTGCCAAGGCATTTCACCGCAAGGATGCTTCGTTCTCTGAGTACAATAATAGAGTTGTTAATTAAATCAACTATAGGATGAATAAACAAGGACTTTAACCCTAATCATGCTGTAAAAATAAATCAGATCAAACTCAAACTTGCTCCAATTTAAGTGACACCCAACTCGTTCAAAATTTAAAGACACGTATGACCGAGTGCGAACAATTCAATCTTTGCGAGAAGCAGGATCCAAGTGCCAGTAAGATTGCCATTAGCATGATAATACTTGAAATACTTAAAGTATTATAGTCTCCAGTAATTTGCAAAGTATGCATTTTAGAAGGTAGAGCATTACTTTTGTCATTCATTTTGCTACAGTCTGTTCATATGTTCGTGAATGCTTGTGGCGCTAGCTATAAAGATGAAACTATACTAACACTAAGACTTCAGTTTAGTAAATGCTTTAACCCATTACCTCATAGTCTATATTTTATATGAAACCTCTTTGAATAATAAATCTGCCGAATAGGAGCATTTACTAGAGAGAAGGGAGATTTTAGAATTGTGTAGTTTTGAAACCATTGTAATAATTAGAACATTTGCTTCTATGGAACAAATGCTCTATTTATCAATATGGTTTCACAAAGCGACTTTTAAAAAAGGCGTCAAAAGGCACCAACATGCGGGCATGGGTTAAATTAAAGAGGAGAACTTGTACAATATTAGAAATAAAATGGAATTTCTTCTCACAAAATATTATTAGAGGTTTGATTTCTGACGAGACACCATATTACTCGGATTGTAGTCATCTGGATCCAAATTGTTTACAAAAGTTATTAGAAAATGTCCAGTAGAATGATGGGGTTACAAGACGTAGGATATGTGCAGTGTTTCGAAAATATGAGGTGTAGACCAACTGATGTATTTTTGGAGCTTGTAATTGCCTGTGCTGGTTGGTTGGACTGTACAGTTGTGAAATTAAACCATTTTCCACCCAATTCTAAAATGATAAACAAGCTAAAATCCTATTTTAATATAAAATATGATTACCGTATTAAATTTAGATTTGTCGGTACCGACCTGACGCAGAAGTTATAAAACGTCTCTAACCAATCAGATGCTATCGAATGTGCTCAGACACAAGCAAAACATTTTATCACATCGAGGCCTTTTTCATGTGTAAATAGTGAACACAAGTCGAGTACAATTATTGATTTATATATTCAGTTTAATGATCAGAAAAGAAATGTTTTTTTTATTAAGGCTAGTCTTTCATTTGATTTTTAAATTATCAATGCCATGACAATTTGTGCTTTTGTCAGTGCGCTGTTGTTTGAAATCTCTCTACTCAACAGGTAGGTCAGCCTGTCTATAAATGTATGAATAATGAAAAGATTTGGTACATATGACTCTGACAATAAACCTATTGCACAATCACTCCAAACGAAAATTAAAGACTATCATACACTATAAGCAAATAACCATATCCCATCTGCCTTGCTACACGTTAGGATTTCCAATCCACATCTAAATCTATTCAGCCCTATAGAATACCAACATAAATTACTCCAAGAGAAATTCCTACCCGGTCGTGATTATGGGACTTAATTGGCAATGCTATTAATGTTCACGTTTTCTTCTAGTACACATTTTTCTAACAACTAGCATTGGCGGTTGGATGCTTTCATTTCCATGCGCTGCTTCGTAGTGCATACAATCATCTTCCTGCAATCAATGTTAATTATCATTAATGTCTCATACATGTAGATTATCGGCACAATACGAGCTGTTTACTGCTGCTGTGTCGTAAAACCAAATGCACCAATCCTACATCATTAAACCTTTCCCAGTTCTATGTTTATTACAAATTTCAATACCTACTGGATATTCATGGAGAAAATAGTTATAATGAAATGTGGAAGGTGAAACATTTTAGCCATTTTAGGAACAAAGAAACATATCTATCAAATTTCTTTAGCAAACAGAGCAGACCCTGATCAGCCGTCTGGTCTGGGTCTACTCTGTTTGCAGATGCTTGAAAACATGTTTATACGAGGGAAAGGGTTAACCCAACAATAAACATGTACATATTTTCTTAACAGTCGGGTTTGCTTTTAAATTACATTTATTGGAGCTAAGTTAGTATTTATATCACAGGCTATGCACTACAGTAGAACCCCTCTATTGCGAACACTTAATACGTAAACATATCTGTCTTTATCAGCAGGTGGTTGCTTAATGCAGGACGAAAGTTATGCAGAAAGCTCCTCCTATTGGAGGAGCTTTCTGCATAACTTTCGACCTGCATTAAGCTACCACCTGCCTCTGCCAGTGTGAAATATGCCCCATTTTGCTGGTCGCATTGGAGGGGTTTTGCTGTACTATTTTGAACCCTGTAGCAAGTCAGTAGTGGTTGTACTTGCATTTGCAAATGACCTGAATCCAGATGAGACACCTAGTAACTCGAATCATTAGGATCCAAACTGCTTGAATCTCCGTCAATATTTTCTCAAAAGTTTGATCCAATTGGAAGTCAGTGAGAAACGTTCAGTAAACAAGAAATTAAGCAGATGTTATTTTTTCAGCATGAACAGTGATGCACCATTAACCGATAGTACATTCTATTTATAGTTTCAGTACCGGGAAATAGTCACTTATGTCCTTTGCAAGCAGTATAGACCTGGGCGAGAGAACTCCTAAAGGAGTCCTCTCATCAGCGTCTGCACTGTTTGTCACGTTACATTTTTCTCTAAAACAGTGCACAATAATCGCAGTAAGTTCGACCAGTTTGATCTTCTGAATGGTCCATTTGAAAATGCAGCGTGCGTTGAAATGGTTTCTCGTTCTTAATATGGCAATCGTTGTATCAATCGATGTGTACCTTGTGTCATTTAAAAGAGACACGAATGAGCCCTTGACCAGAGAGCTTTTTAACCCTTTCCTTGTTCCAAAGTTCAATACATACTCAATAATCATGAACAAAGTACATTAGTTATAATGAAATATGGAAGGTGGAAAGAATTTCTTTCATAATAATTTTACGAGCAATCTCCTTCTATTGATACCATAATTATGTACATGTTGATATTTGTTTACGTCACTTCACACAGTTTGCTACAAATTCATTACTTTAAAGTGATACCAAATATTACATATTTACCACATTTTTAGGAAGTGAGAATCTAATATCAAATTAACCCTTCGCTTGCTGTTCACGTCAATATACCTACCTGTAAATAGTGAAGACCAAGATGAGACAGCTCCTGCAGCAGCTGTCTCATCAGGGTCTGCACTATTTACAAGTTGATTGTGCAACCAGTGCACTACACATCAGTGATTGCACAGCGAAATACTTGTACACAGTGAAGATATATGTAATTATATAACAGGGCATGGGTAAAGAAGGAGAAATGTATTTTAAAATTCAGCAAGAGAAGGGTTAAAAAGGCCGCACGCTTTGTACATCGGAATGAAATTGGACAAAGCGAAAGCCGTACTACAGCAAGGAATGTTGAAGCAAGATAGCAAATGATGTCTAACCCTTACAACGCTGAACTTTCAAATGGACTATTCCAAAATTCAAATAGGTCAAGCTTATGGTGAATATTTAGGGACTTTTTAAAAGAAAAATGTAACATGACAAACAGTGCAGACCCTGATTAGAGGGCTTCTCTGTGAACTTAATGTCTTAATGTACATCATAGAAATGGTCTGAAAATGAATAAAATGTCATATACAATCCAACATCTAACCGAATAATTCCTGATACATTAACTACATACTAATGCCGTCAAAGCCTTAGGATAGATTCCTCGGTTCTGCTGTCCAGGCATGTCCTATTTCTGTGTTAAACTTATCTAAATATCTTAATTACAAATAATTAGGTCCCAGTGATTAGGATGATTTGAGGCTCTCTTCGCTTATCATCATATTGCAGCTTTGAATCAAATTGATATTACATGTAACCCTCCGCTTGCTATTCACGTCAATATACCTACCTGTAAATAGTGAAGACCCAGATGAGACAGCTCCTGCAGGAGCTGTCTCATCAGGGTCTCATCAGGGTCTCATCAGGGTCTGCACTATTTAAAAGTTGATTGTGCAACCACAGCAGTGATTGCACAGCGAAATACTTGTACACACAGCGAAATACTTGTACACGGTGAAGATATATGTAATTATACAACAGGACATGGGTAAATAAGGAGAAATGTGTTTTAAAATTCAGCAAGAGAAGGGTTAAATATAATTAACTCATTCTCTCCTACTGACGCCTTATTACGCCTATGTAAATTTTATTTGATGAAACCATTATGATAAATAGAGCATTTGCTCCTAATTTGCTCACAATGGTTTCAAAACTACACAATTCTAAAATGTTCCTTTTCTATAGTCATACTCCTTTTCGGTAGATTTATTCAAAGGGGTTGGGTCTAAAATAGTCCAGGGAAAAATGCATTAATCCTATTCTCATGTAAACGCTTTTAAGGCCTTTACAACCAGAGGAGATCCTGATCAGACGGCTTATGCAGGAGTCATCTGATCAGGGTCTGCTCGGTTTGCCTTTGCTATAAAATAGGTTATACAGTTTCTCGCAAGGTCAACAAGGCCTGTGTTCATGTAGTTTTATACAAACTCAGCTCACAAATATACACGATGTCAGTATTTCTTACATGAATATTGAACAGGAAAATGATTAAATGCCAAGTATACGTGTGACCTTTGGCCACACGATAAAACATACCATGTTCTAAAAGTAGGACAGGAAAATGCAAAATTTCCAAATCATTGAAATAGTATTCAAATGATTATAATGCGATATACAATACATCATCTACCGTTATAATTATCCATACATTAACTACATACTAATACTGTCAGAGCTGAAGGATATATTTCTCCGTTATGTCCAGACATGCCCTGTTTCTGAGTTTAACCTATCTTAAATATCATAATTTCAAAAGAGGTTGGTCCAAAATTGAGGATAATTACATTTAATGATTCCTTGATCCACTCGTTGCTTATCGCCTTAATGTAGGTTTGGAAATACTACAGAATTACCTGTCTTAAGTGGCTATCATCAAAAATAGGTACACTAATTGGCCTTTAAGACAGATGGTAGCTTAATGCAGGTAAAAGTAATGCAGAAACTCCTGTATGAGTTTTCTTACATTTCGTCTTCCTTTCATTAAGTAACAATCTGATTATTAAGACTCATGTGTTCAATAAATGAGTGGCCGCTTAGAAGGTTCTACTGTATATTAAATACAGTAGAACCCCTCAAATGCGACCACTTAATGAATACACATGGGTGTCTAGGAGCTTTCTGCAATACCTTTGTCCTGCATTAAGTTACCACCTGCCTCTACCACCCAGAATTATACCTATTTTAGGTGGCCGCATTAGAGGGGTTTTACTGTATAATTAAATGACAAGTACATTTGTTGCTTGTGGTCAAAATATAAATAATATGTCATGTTCTCCAAAACATTGACGTAACTATAAAGTCGATATACAGTAAACCCCCTTTAAATCGGAATTCTAGTAGAAAATAATTTAGATACTTTAAGGCAGGTGGCTGCTTAATACAGGACCAAAGTGGCACAGAAAGCTGCCGCCTGTCTCTAAGACCGATGTTTACCAAATGTAACGTCCGGTTTAGAGATGCTTACATATAGTCGCTCAACAAAGTAAATAACAGCAGTACATGAATGTTCTTTCTATTGTAACCGTCAGTAGTTTTATTCAACACCATTGTATTTATAAATTCTGAAGGGAGGTGATCCCCCGAGAGCAAAAATTGCAACACAAAACGAGAATAATGCAGACTCGGTTTTATTGAGTCTGTTCATGAATAGTAATTGAAAGTATAACCCATAGTAAAGGAAATTGCAGATGTTAAATAGGCAATCCGGTGTCGTGAAATACATATGATATTACTATGATATCATGAAACAATTATAATTTATGGTCTTTATCAGTGATCTGCCTAGCTCCGATAAGTTGGTTCGTACATATTATCAATTTTATGGAACACAACTGTCATGTCTTTATATATGCTGAAATCTCATTCTCGATTTAGGTGCTTATGACTTAATTTGATCCCTGTTTATCTCCCAAAATGCAGGAAACGAATGTACAAATGTATTTGTATTTACAAACAGTATAGTTTATAGATCAGTGTCCATGCTTATAAAACTTTTAGTTGAGTCTGAGTTCGTTCTCAAGCCAAAGGCTCAAATCTGACCAATCAAAAGGTTGAGAACTCAAATCTGACCAATCAAAAGCTTGAGAACGAACTCAGGCTCAACTAGAAAGCTTTATAAGCATGGACCCAGAGGGTATCCTGATTAGGGTATGTACTGTTTGCCATTAAAACAGATCGCAACATTTGTCGTTTCATACTAAATGGAATATATCGTTAAATCAGACTTCAAATAATTAACTGTTTTACAATGAAGAAAATATTCCAAAATAGGGAATTAATATATTACATAAATACTTAAACTGCTCATAAATTCTCATTGGATTCTCTTTGATTTTATGGCTGAATGCATTTAACAAAAATGTGACGTGTATTTTGACATGATAATCTTTGACAAAGGCCCTTAGTGGTCGAAATATTAGATCAGAGCAGTTTAAGTATTAACTGTTTTAATCAATAAAGACACCTTTAGACACCTTTGCAAACAGACTACATCCAGATCAGACGGTCCCTGTAGGAGCTGTATTATCAGGCCCTTCCCTATTATTTGCAGTTTTTTTAATTGGCTGTCTGGTCTTTCCCCTCAAAGGTAATGCAGAAAGCTCCTATAGGGGCTACCCGCATCATTTTTGCTCTGCATTTAGCAACCACTTGCGTTTTGAAACTTCTATATTCCATGAATACATGGCCGTTGAGGACAGGTGTTACTACATTACATTTCAATATAATGCCCCGTGTCTGTTGGAAGAATGACACTAAAATACCCTCTCTCGGTATGCTTAACCATTTGTCTGCTGAAAAATTATGTCCGCTCAAACATTTGATATGTTACAATATTTACTTATTTTCTGTCCGTTAAAGCTATTAAGAAACAATTGACCGAGTGTCAAACTGCTCGGATTCTGATTAGATGTCAAGTTAAAAGTAAAGTATCTAGTTATAGTCTACTTTCAGTCCGAAGGACCGCTCAGTCTACTGTACATTCACTCCTCTGGTCATTGAGCCATTCGCCTACAATATTGAGCACTGTTAACATATGGCGCAATCATGCAGCCACAATACTGGCTAGTGACCCTCACAGGTACCCATTTTAACCCCTGGATGGAGAGGTGGTGCGGGTGGTAGAAAGGCGTCTCTGAAATTTCCGGGAGGGACCAGGGTTTGAACACCCGACCTCTGGATTGGTAGTCAGGCGCGTTACCACTAGACAACCGCATACCACATTCGGCGTCTCATCTGGATCCAAGCTGTTTGCGAATGTAAATTAGGTCGAGTTCAGCAGGCGGAGAGTTAAATTGGAAACCAAACTGTCAGGTAAATGAAATGTCTATTATGATAGTACAGTTAAACCCCGCTATTGTGACCACCTAAAAGAGGTATAATTCTGGGTGTTTGATGCAGGTGGTAGCTTAATGCAGGACAACAGTAACACAGAGGAGCTTCTGCATTACTTTTGTCCTGCATTAAGCAACTACCTGCTTATAAAGACAGTTATATTTATTCAATAAGTGGTCGCATTAGAGGGGTTCTACTGTACAGTAAAACCCCTCTAATGCGACCATTTAATGAACAAACATGACTATCTTCATAAGCAGGTGGTTGCTTAATGCAGGGCGAAAGTTATTCAGAAAGCTCCTATAGGTTCGTCCTGCATTAAGCTACCACCTGCTTTTGCCACTGTGAATTATGACTATGATTCGGTTTCTCTTATTACAAGCTCAGTTCATACATATTTAATCTTTTCCCTGTTCCATGTTTATTCTAAATTTCAATACCTACTGAATATTCATAGACAAAATAGTTATACTGAGATATGGAAGGCGGAACATTGTAGCCATTTTAGAATGTAAACAAAAACCCATATCTATCAAATTCCATATGCAAACATAGCAGACCTTGACTAAACAGCTCCTAGGAGCTTTCTGATCTTAGTCAACTCAGTTTGCAAATGCGTGAAACGCGTTTATATTAGGGAAAGGGTTAATTTGCAACAGCTTTTGTCGAATTAATTCAAATTCAAAAAGAATTCATACTACTTCTGCTTTCTTGGTTATTAGTTCTTAACTTAACAGATACGCTTATAACACGTTTGCAAACAGAGTAGATCCAGATCAGACATTTCATGTAGGGGTGTCTGAATACGGTCTGCTCAATTTGCTTATGGAAAAATATATACAGTAAAACCTCTCTATAACGGCCACTGAATTGTGTAAATTAGTTTGTATTTAGGGCAGGCGGCTGCTTAAAGCAAGATGAAAGTAAAACAGAACGCTCCTATAGGAGCGTTCTGTTTTACTTTCATTTTGCTTTAAGCAGCCACCTGCCTTTAACACAAGATAATTGATGTAATTTTGTGGTCGTTATAGAGAGGTTTTACTGAATCTGACAGTACAGTTTATGCCACGGTCAAACCTCTCTATGTTCATGTTCCACTATAAACACCATCTAATAATACCATTGATCTCATTCACGAGTTAAAAGGTTGAATAAGTTTAGAAACAATTCAGATATTGATTTATATACTTAATGAGTAAACAGGAGCAGTACCAAGCACTGATACGTACAAATCGATCTAAACGATGCACACATATCCATCAGCTACTGAATAATTACGTTGAGGACAATATGATCAATTTGCAGATAACAAAAGCATTTTACATGCTATCCCCAGTACAATAATATCCTTTGCCATATTCTTGCAAATATTACCGTGCAATCTCATGGGTAAAATAAGCGCTTTTCCCTTTACATGCCGACTATTCAAAGCGGTCTAGCCCATCAGTGTTTAACCCTTTCCCTCATATTGACGACTTTTGACGACTCTGTAGAAGTCACTTTGTGAAATCATTGTGATAAATAGAGCATTTGCTCCTATAGGAGCAAATGCTCTATTTATCACAATGGTTTCAAACTACAAAATTCTAAAATTTTCCTTTTCTATAGTTAATGCTCCTTTTCGGTAGATTTTTTCAAAGAAGTTGGATCTAAAAATAGCCTATGAGGTAATGGGTTAACTATAAAGTCCAGTCAGTATGACACGGCTTAAATATACAAGGGCATTGTGAATGGCAAACAGTACACCCCCTACCAGAGTGCTTCTCAAGGAGCCCTCTGATCAAGGTCTACAAATCAGTGTCCCTCATTCAGTAGAATCAACTCCCAGTTAGATGAACGAGCTTTGGTTTGTGTTCAGTACAGTGCTCAACGTGTATTGCGTGTACAAATTCGCATCACTTCAACAACATATATTCTGACCATTTTTGGTATAAATCTACCCACATCAAAATTGTACACCTGTTCATAGCATTCAAATAATGCTTACAGCTCATTTTACCATAGTATATTTACATTCAGCTAATTGTTAATGTTGTCTGAATACTGCTAAATCCTTAGAAAGCCGCCGACATTTTAAGAGATGGAAAACTTAGTCGATTATTCTGGAAATCAATCCGGACATGATCGACCAAACTTCCATTGACTTCAAATCAGAACACCACTATTGACATTAACTAGTAGTTTGCAACGATAGTTGACCGGTCAATGTGAAAAGAAAACGTAAAAGAGAACGAGATTGCTGTATAATAGCTGGCATATATCGAACTGAGTACAACCGAAAAACATAATATTTACGAAAGCTCTCGGTGAATGAAAACACGTTCCCCTAGGTTTCCCTGACTAACAAGTCATTTTGCTACACTTTGTACATCTGTAATGTGCATAGTGTTTTGGAAACGATATGTTTTTTTCTTATAAAAAACAAAACTAGAAAACTTTAGCAAATACACCAAGTCATTAAGTGGGCTCAGATTTTTCTCTCATTCTTACTGATTTAAAGCTAGTCTCATCAATAGAAATCGCTTACGCAAGACGTAGGTTCATGTCTAGCAATTAAACGAGCCATTAGTTTAGTCAGGGGACCCAGGGCCATGTCATCATTATTTGGGGGCGTGTGCGCATGTATGTGTGTGTGCGTTTGTGCGTGCGTGCGTGTGTTGTAATTTAAGTTGATAAACGCTTAATAGCCATAATAATGGATGAGACATGTTGATACTTAACGCTGATCCCATGCACTGCCAAGTAGATGTCTTAAGCTAGAAGAACAACATATCCAATGACAATTAAGTCCCACTATCACATTAAGGTTGGACGGACAGCGGGGTCAAATTCGATGATAATTTGTGTTCCGCATTCAATATTCCAATAAGTCTACATCTACAGTAGAAGGTGTCGTAAGCAGCCATAAAAAGAGGTCTATTTAAGGGTAGATAAGGCAAGTGGTAGCTTAATGCAGGTCAAAAGTAATGCAGAAAGCTCCTATTTTGCATTAAGTTTGCCATGCATTAAGCAACCACCAGCTTTTAAGACTCATGAGGCAAATAAATGAATTGCCGTTTAGGAAAGGTTCTACTGTACATCCGATCTTGTAATTGACATTAGCAATATGATATTTTATAAACAGGATATCAATAATGATAGTCCGTTCTAGGAATTTGTCCAAATTGCTCCATGGCAAAATCTCATTGTATTGCGCTTACCTATGCTGAAAATGGTTATTAAATAAGGTACAGCATAACCTGTCCTAAACGGCCAATCATTTAGCAGGTGGTTGCTTAAATTAGTTTTAAAATATAAATATTTCTATTATAAGTGACACAGGTTAATTTATTTTATGGCTAAAGATGGTAATTTGATTGGATAACTTTATTGCGAGTATGTTACCTGTCACCAGAGAATTCATCGAGACAATTTAATGTAAATTGTTTTTATGCGTTTCCTTAACTGATACATATTCATTCCAGAATGAAGATTTGATTTACATATGCGGGAACCTCTGATTTAGATGACTTTACTGCTGGTGGTGATAATATACTGAAGGATTTTGTTTAGGGATTTTTATTGACCCTTTGATTAATGCAAATTTGTGTATTCGTATACTTAACGGCAGGTTCTTCAAATGAGTTTACTGTTTAATGTGTCTGTTAAAGGGTCATCAGTTGTAGATTATTCTGTGACATTGACCTCTCAAGTCATTGATAACTGTGGTCATATAGGTACATGTACTTAGCACCAGCATGTATACCGGACCACCCGTTGTTGTTTTGGGAATCTGTTTGCATTAGTGTATCTATTCACGACGATAATATCTTTTTTTTAAAATACTCCATACAATAAATCTGATCTTAGGAGAATACCAGACACCATTTTCATTGATCCAAACGTTGTATTGCAAGTTAATGTTGTAAATGAAAACTTGGAGCAATGCCATCGACCCAAAGGGGATATAGACACAGTCGCCCCGTACACCATTCTCAGTGTTGTTATATTTACTGGTGCTTCAGTTTCAATGCATTTAGTTGTGAAAATTGAATACTGCTTAAGCCGGTGCTAGGGGTAGTGAGTAGTGTAGCACTTTTAATAACTGCCCATGAGCAAACTTAGGATTGGCCAACCGTGGTGATCCTCCATATCGATTGATTTATGGAATACACTATGGGGTGCTGAACGTAAATGCTGAAGGTGCAGCAATATATATGAGAAGGTTCTGCCGAAAACTGACTTTGAAGAAACTCAAAACATTTTATTGTGAAGTGCAAAGAGCCAACCTTTTTTATTGATAGTCCATACAAAAATAACTTTATCTTATTGCACTGTTGATCAAGCAAAGGTTTGACAGAATATCTTTGCAGGTATTATATGAGGATGAATCAACATCATCTTGATTTTATTTTGTTCTTTTGGTGTAATTAGTTTTGAGAATTGAATACTGCTTAAGCCGGTGCTAGGGGTGTGAGTAGTGTTGCACTTTTAATTACTACTCATGAACAGACTCAATAAAACCGAGATTGCAAATTTTCCTTTTCGCATTGCTACTTTTGCTTTTGAAGGATCTCCATCTTTCAGAATTTAAGCCACTGCTGTTAATAATATTAATTCTGAAATGTTTAAGAACGTGGTGTGTTTACATATTTTATACAATATTTGTTCTGATAAAGGTGATTGGCCTTCTGTTTGGAATAAATGTATAATTCCTATACCTGAACTATCAACAGCTGGCTGGTGTTAGAGTTCCTTGAGTTTACAGAGCAAAATGTTTGACCTGTACCATGTAGAAAGCGGATTGTTATATTTTAAATGATAGACAGTGTTAAGGCTGAAGCTAATGGTATTGTTCTAAAATGGTTTTCAAAGGACACCTTGTACGAATGGTCATATTTCATTTCTTGTAAAGTTGGTTGAAACCATAAAAAACTTTTACAACATGTAGTGATTTTCGCAAAGCATATTATTTAATAAATAGATCGAAATGGTGGAAACGATTACAATATACTGGTGAGTATGGGAAACTGTTGAGGGCAGCGGTAAAATCATTGTACTCATCTGTTGCATAATGTATAATGATAGCTTTTATCTCCATTACTTTTTCACCTGTGACCTGACATTGTATCCAAAGTTACTTAAAATTGGTAAGTAGATACTGAAATTGTATGTATACTTTTATATGCCGATCATGTGCAGTTATCGTTGGACCTTGCAAAATTTACTTATTATTTTGTTAAATGTTTTACATAGTTGGTGCTGTACAAATGATTTGGAGGCGAATACTAGTATGATTCATAGTGTATATTTTCCCCAGAAAGTAAAAATTGATCGAACAATTTATCTTGATGTGAAAAGTTTGTTGATATACGTAAGAATGTATGCATTGTCTTACACGAGCATCTTGATTTTATTGTTATAGCAAGGATAGAGGCGCATAAGTATGTCATGCGCTATTTCCTTGTGTTGCTGTTCAAGCGGCTGTTTGTTCTGTATGTGGTGTTTCCTGCATGACTGATTTGTGTACTTTTATTATCACAACAGTGTTGCTTGTGCCGTGTGGTGGCCGTAAAAAGTCTCCTCGTACACGTAATCGGTGTTGTTATCATTCTCTTTCAGGATATGCAAGTAACATACACCACTCTCATCCGCCTCTTACATCATCATAAGTATGTCATGCGTTGTGTCTTTGTGTTGTTGTTCGGGCGGTTGTTTGTTCTGTATGTGGTGTTTCCTGCATGACTCATTTTTGTACTTTTATCGGACATTTAAGTAGGATCATACAGCTGAAAAGTACTGTACAATGAGTGTACCCCTCATGCATAGGTCTGCTTTGTGTATGTTTAGTTTCGGGAATACACATATTTGTACTGAGACGGGGATATTTGAAATTCTGAAACATAGCCCCTGTCCTTTCTGTCGCATGTCATTTAAGATTGTCTAGTGTATGCTGGCATTAGATCAACTATGTTACCTGCCACCAGAGTGCAGTAGCCCGAACCTAACTTTGTAGACTTAAGTAAAGATAATCAACTGGTGAGTTTGCCATTGATCGTTCTAAGGCGGTGCTCTCTTTGTCACCCTTATTTTAGTGTGTCTTGTGTGTTTGTACTTGTGCTCTTGCTCAAGTTTGGAATGTTTATCTCTAGTACTTGTGTGTTTGTTAAGGTTTTCTGTGTTCATCTCGTATATGTGCGTGTGTTTGGGTGTGGAGTTGTGTATGTGTGCCAAGCTATTATCTATCGATGTTTTGGTGGTGGTTGCGTCTTGTATATGGCTTTGCCTGCTTGGGGATACGTTTATTTACACTGTTTGTCTTTTAGGGTGGGGATGGAATAAGTGTGAGGTTGGGCGCCCATAAACCGGTTTAACCCCCCAGTGACTTTTGTCACTGACCGTTCCAAGGCGGTACTTCCATCTTCCTCCTATTGTATGTTTGTTTTGTCTTTGTGCGTCTCTTGTTGTTTTTATATTTATGTATATTTGCTGTTTCCTTGTGTTGCTGTTCGGGCGACTGTTTGTTCTGTATGTGGTGTTTCCTGCATGACTCATTTTTGTACTTTTACTACTTTTCCCATTAAATTGTTTACTAGTCAACCAATAATCAGACTATTTGCCAAAACATGTATTTATATTCTTCAGCGTCGCCATTTTATCTATGTAAGTAATTTAATATATTAATGCATTGTTTTAAGTTATATCTATTATTTTATGTCTGCGGCTAATTAGTACGTCTTTCATCTGATCAAAGGAGTTAATCTATCTTTAAGACATCTTGTAATACGCACCAAAGTGCTATAAATTCCTCAGTATTATTTTAATACACCCATCAGCAGATATCTTATTTTGTAGATAGACTGTAATGACATATTGAGTAATATTTATCTGTCATTGTCTCTTATAAGTCTGCTTAAGAATGGCATTGTACAATTTTATGCCACCGCCCGATCAAAGGAGGGGGTATTGTTTTTGACATGTATGTTGGTCTGTTGGTTTGTTGGTTCAAACTTGATCGTTGACGATAATTTTGTAGCCATTGCACATACATACTTCAAACATGGCATGCATGTTCAGCTTATGGAGACGAACATTTTTAGGGGCGAGTTATTGAGGACAATGTCATATATCAAGCTCAAAGGTCAAATTAAGGGTCAACTTTATATTGGCCATAATCGAGGCATAGTGTTTCACAGACACACCTTGTTAATACTGTATATTATATTGTTAGTGTTGTATATACATGTGAGTGTCATGAATGGGCAAATAAACAACCAAATTATTAATTGATTAAATACATGATAAATAATTATACATACAAATAAATAAAAAAGATAAATAAATAGATATTGATATTGTGCAATCAATTAACAATTACAAAGGATAAAGTGGTCAGATGTGGTTGTTTAACCCTTTACCTCATAGAGACTCATTTTGACGCCTTTGAAATCAGAATAGACCCAGATCAGACAGTTTTTATCTGGACCGTATGATTCGTTTATCTCGAATAATACAGATCTGGTTCTACTATTTCTGAAATAGGCAAGCATTATCTAGTTCATTTACCATTAAAGAAATCAGTTATTGAAGTTTTCATGAAGTCGTGATTGTTTTTATTAACATGCATGCGGTAAAGTGTTAATGAGCTTAACGAACTTCGAACCATTTGCCATGGATTTGAAGATGAACAATCAATAATAATGAAACAGCAGAACATAGAATTTCAATGAATGATATAGAAAGGAAATCAAATGCAGTGCAGCTTTGCAGTTACAGCTATGTTATAATCACCAGTCAGAAATACTAAATATAATAGATGTATAGTTGATCTGATCTAAAGTTACATCGTTATGTTGGAGGATGCACGTAGCAAGAGTGTGATAATAGTACCATACATGGCCAAAAACTAGCTAGTTTTTATGAACAGAATTATTCGACTAACACTAATGGGTTTTACTTAACCCATTACGTCGTTCTATTTCAGATACAACCTCTTTGAATTAATCTACCGAAAAGAAGCATTAATTAGTGAAAATTAAAAAAAATAATTTTGTAGTTTAAAACCATTGTGATAAATAGAGTATTTGCTCCTATGGCACAAAAGTTCTATTTATCACAATGGTTTCACAAAGTGACTTTTACAGAGTCGTCAAAAGTCGTCAATATCAGGGAATGGGTTAAACTTTTGAATGCTGGAACGGAGTCTACTGACATCACAGAAATGCATACCAAAGTCAATTGCCCACAAAGGAGCCTTCTGATCAGGGTTTGCACTGTTTGTCGTTAAATGCTCTAAAGCAAAATTAAGCATTCTCATTGAATGGACTCTATAGTTAAACACTGATAGATCATTCCAGTTTAACATGAAGCATTGTAATGGTTAATCTATTAATCTATAATACATGTACATATTAATTACCCAACGGGGCTCTGGATTCTTTTTTCTAATACTTATATTATTACATGTCCTCTAGACACTACCATATCATATACGCGTTATTGATAAATTAGCAATTTTACTAGTGTGTTCGTAGGTCACGTGGAGTTCTGCTTTGAATCTTTCAAAATTGATAGAAATGAGGTTTGACTAAATACCTATGGTCGTTAACCTTTTCCCTCATATGAACGCTTTTTCACGCATTTACAAACAGAGTAGGGTAGGCCCCGACGGCTTTTGGCATGATATAGAGCTGATTCAACATATTTTGTCAAGCAAAATATTTCCTTGAAAAGTTTGCATTATAAAATATAAAGCTAATAAATATTCATGATGCCATTATTTCTTACATTAATATTGAACAGGGAAAGGATTGATTGAATGATGAATTTAAAACATCAAAGTAAATCGTGAACACGAACGTAAGATTCTATCACTTTTGACTACACCGTTAAGCATTTCCCTCATATAAACGTGTTTTCACGCATCTGCAAACAGAGTAAACCCATAACAGACGGCTCCTAGAGGAGCCGTCTGATATGGGTCTACTCTGTTTGCTAATGGAATTCGATAGATCTGTGTCTATACTTTCTAAAATGGCTACAATGTTCCACCTTTCGTTATTCAAAATAAACTTTTCTGTCCATGACTATTCAGTAGGTATTGAAATTTGGAATAAACATAGAACAGGGAAAGGGTAAAGCATTTAGCCTGCTGAGAAAAACATTTTTTGGTAGAAAATGCGATAGCTTTAAGTTGTCACAGTTGATGTATCTTGCATTTATTTTCAACAATACGGTCAGAGTATCAGATTGTTAGAATTTTGATGAGACGTCGAGTTACTCGGCGTCTCATCTAGATCCAAACTGTTTACATACGTAATCACTCAGTGTGATGAAGGTGAATAGCCGATTAATAATTTAACATTGGACTGATACATCACAGGCCTAAATTACGCATTGAAAGCAGTTAAACGCACATCACAATTACATTGTTTTACGTATATTGCAATGATCTGAATTAAGTATCAACAATATTTAAATAACATTTCAAAGTATCTTTGTAATCAGTGTGTAACTATTGTTCATACAGTTGATTGTATGGACATAAATTGTACTTGTTCATATACTTACAAAGTGTACGTTACAGGAAATAGATATTCTTCATACAACTATGTATATAGACACAAAATGTACATGTACGTATTCATGTAATTACAAAGTGTACGATAAAAAAAGAACAAATCGTCACAAGACTATTCATGTAGTTAAAATGTGCACGAAATATAGAACAAAGCTTCACACGGCTATTCATGTAGTTATAAAGTGTACGAAACGAGAACAAATATTCACTTAACTGTTCATATAGATACAATTTATCACTTATCTCCGATTCAGTATAACCCGTTACCCAAGTAATGCTATATATTAAATAATGACGTCATGAGTATTAACGGTATATATGTCTTTATAAGCAAGTGCTTACTTAATGCAGGACAAAAGTAATGCAGAAAGCTCCTCTAGGAGCTTTCTGTATTACTTTTGTCCAGCATTAAGCTACCACCTGCATATAGCACCCAGAATTATGCCTCTTTTATGTGGTCGCATTAGCGGGGTTTGCTGTATGACCAAGGCATGAAAAGGGTCAAGGGATATTCCACATTGACTCTAAAGCAGGTGATGATCTATGCAGACGATAATCATTTTTAAGAAATCTGCGCAAATGAACGAAACTAAGATTGCATGTGCTATTAGCATTGCTATTATAAGATAATAAACCAATCTACAGACACATGCATGTATCAAATCTCTACTAAGACAATATAATATCACTGAACGTGCAGAGACTAATAAATTGTGTTTGAGAAGTGTTGATAGAATGCCTATCCATACGAATTGGACGGGTCTGATACGATTAACTCTTTCGCTGCCAAATGTGTCGTCTACAAACTATGTCGTCTACAAGCTTAGTCGTCTGCTACAATTTCCATTTTTTTTCTTCATTTTAAATTCAAAGTAGTCACAGTAACAAACAGTTTGGATACTGATGAGACACCGATTTACTCAGCGTTACATCTGGATCCAGACTGCTTGCATATGTTATCAAAGATGCGATATTGGCAGCGAAAGAGTTAATAAAGTACGTGATGGCTCTTGCGTACATCCTTTACCGTGTTGAAACAATATATGCAGTAAACCCCCTCTAAACCGGATGTTAAACCTGGTGTAAATATCGGTCTTGGAGACAGATGGCAGCAAATTGCAGGGTGCAAGTCATGCAGAAAGCTCCAGGAGCTTTCTGCACGACTTTCATCGTGCTTTAATCAGCCACCTGCCTATGGCGTGACAAACGTTGCAATATTCAATTTCACATTTTTCATTTGATATTTTTTTATCCAGTATTTTCTTTTCTCATTCGATGTTTGATTTTTCATTCGAAATTTTTGTTTTATCCAATGTTTTCTTTTTCCCATTCGATGTTTGAACATTTTTCATTTGATAAAAAAATATCCAATATTTTTCTACGAACAAATTTGATTTGATGTTGCGAAAAGGTTTTCATTCAATAATTTGCCTCATGGGATAGGCTACTAGATGGAGTTGTAAGCTCGGATTTCATCGGACGAACAAATCACTCAGCTTCAAAATTACATGGTTAGATCTTTAACACGGACACTTATTGACAAAAGAACATAATTCATTAATAAAAAATCATTTATCAATTACGCACGTGTGCTCAAGAAATGTATAAAATAGAAATAGCTTCTAGTTAACTGTGTTTCACTTACCAATGTATTGGTGAACCTTGTGTTATTTCTAGCCATTTTTTGTTGTTCCAGGAATCTCGTCCAATGAAATTCGCATTTACAACTCCATCTAATATCCCACCAGGCAAATTATCGAATGAATTTGTTTTTCGCAACATCAGATGAAATTTGTTCGTAGAAAAAAATATTGGATAAAACAAATTATCAAATGAAAAAGTTCAAACATCGAATGAGAAAAAGAATATATTGGATAATTTGTGTTTATCAAATGAAAAAATATTCATACATCGAATGAGAAAAAGAAAATATTGGATACAAAAATTATCAAAATAAAAATTTGAAATTGAACATTGCAACGTTTGTTACGCCATACCTGCCTAAAGGTATCTAAATTTGTCTCTACTATAAGTCCGGTATTTGCACATTACTATTCATGGTTTCCATCGGACGAAGCAATCAAATAATCGTGATGCTGTTTTCAAGAGTTTTGTTTATTACTTTCAACATCTGTTGCGAGATCCTGAGATATAGATTGGAGACGTTCAAGATATAAGCACTCATACAAATACTTTATTTTTAGAAGACATTAAAGGAAAATCCACTCGGAAACCTAAAGCAGACGACAACGTGTTCATACTAAACTTATTTCGCGCCAAAAGAAACACTGGTTATGTTTTGTCCCGAGCATGATCAGAAAAGCATAACTCTCATTTGTGCAAGAGAGGAAAATAATTAACATGTCACTGGTGGTTACATTGTATCGCAATTATCGTTCTTCCCTTCTCAGTCGATAAAAAACATATAAAACTGTCGCAACTGCATCACCCTTTAACAAGTTAAAAATAATGGCATTGGCCTAAAATGGAATCTGCATCAACTCTCAGTATTACGTTTTGTTTGAAACGTACAGCCAGTCTGTCAAGTATAGTAGAACCTGTCTTAAGCGACTTTGAATGCATTGGACGCAGAAATCTTAAAAATAAAGTTGTTGGCTAAGGCAGGGCAAAAGTAATACAGAAAGCTCCTATAGGAGCTTTCTGTAATACTTTTGACCTGCATTAAGCCACCACATGTCATACAGACCCATAATTAGACCTCTGTTGAATTTTCGATTTTTTTCGATTTTGCTATACAGTGCTCCCTCCCTACAACGACCCTCCCAATAACGATTCCCTCCTTACAACAACGCATGTCACTGTTTCCGAAACAACAAGGCTCCAGAAACAACTTTTTTCCATCATATTTTCTTTATGCCTCCATCAAACCCTATGTTGTGACCACTCTTTAGAATCGTCACTTTGTGACGATTCTAAAGAGTGGTCACAACATAGGGTTTGATAGAGGCATAGCGGTTTTAGTTCTCGAAATAACCTTATCTGGGGATCTGCAAACAGGCTAATTGTGTTTAATTTTCCCTCCCTATAACAACTCCCTCTGAACAACACATACAATCTTCGTATCCCAAAGGGTGTCGTTGTAGAGAGGGAGCACTGAACTGTATTATGGGAACTGGCGAAACGCCGAGTGACTGTAATCTGGTTCTATACTGTGAGCCGTTCACGCCACTGGTTTGTCAGTAACGGTGCTAAAAGTAAATTAAAGTATCATGCATTGTGCACTAATTATCATGAAAACTGAAAGGGCATGTTTGCTCCTAGCGTTTCTGTTTGTTTTCTTCGAAATTATCATTTCCACAATTCAGAAGAAAATCGGTGCCTTCGGGTATCTTGAAGCTAAATTTTGTTCCTGGGCAAACCATGTCGTTAGCTTGAAGTCTCAGGGTAGACATTTCTTCAAATTATTCACTGAAACGTATAAGGTGTATCAAATAGTTTGGATTCTGATGAGACGCCAGGTTACTATCCGTCTAATCTGTATCTAAACTGTTTGCAAATAAAAGATAGGATGGCGTAAATTAAAACGAAATCTTCTTCTTCATTTCTCCACCAAACCCTATACTGTGACCACTCTTTAAAATCGTCTCGAAGAGACGATTCTAATGAGTGGTCACAATATAGGGTGTGGTGGAGAAATAACGATTTTAGTATTTGAGTATGCACCGTTATATTTTGCTCTGCTTAGAGTATTAAGTGTAATAGAGTTCAACACTTTCACCGCCATATCACGGGGCTCGCTACAGTGGACGGCTCTGGGGTTATATTTGCAAATGGTTTAGATACAGATGAGACGGCTAGTAACCTAACGCCACATCAGAATCCAAACTATTTGATACACCATTTACGTTTCAGTGAATAATTTGAAGTATTCGGACAGACACACTTATGCAAGTAGTGCAGACCCAAACCGAACGGCCCATGGAATTGGATGTTTGATAAGGATCTACGTTATTTGGTACTGGCCAGTCTAATCTAATGTTAAAAACCCAACAAAAAAACAAAAACAAAAACAACCCCAATCAACTAGAAACCATTTTAATCAGACAATCCTTTACATGATAGAGATATTTGCAAATAGAGTAGACTCAGATAAAACGGTTTACACAGGAGCTGTCCGATCAGGGTCTAGCCTGTTTACTTATGTATTAAAAACAGATTTGATTATGCAGTGTCTCTCATGGCCAAAACAATTTAACTAATAAAGTATTCATGATGTCATTATTTCTTATATACATATTCATGATGTTAAAGATTATACCTTGAGTTCAGTATTAACAGACTGTTGTATGGTAAACAGAAATGCACACACAGAGCCTCAGAAAAACAAAAGTCAATAAAAACAAATACAAAATGAGGTCTAATTATGGATATGTAAGGCAGGCGATAGCTTAAAACGCATGTAAAAAGTAATCCATATAGCTCCAATAGGATATTTCTGCATTACGTTTACCCTACGCTAAGCAAAAATCTGCTTTTTAAGACTCCTATGATTAGCTGCTTAACCCTTCGCTTGCTATTCGCGTCAATATACCTACCTGTAAATAGTGAAGACCCAGATGAGACAGCTCCTACATGAGCCGTCTCATCAGGGTCTGCACTATTTACAAGTTGATTGTGCTACCAGTACACTCCACAGCAGTGATTGCACAGCAAAATACTTGTACACAGTGACGATATATGTAATTATACAAAAGGGCATGGGTAAAGAAGTAGAAATGATTTTTTAAAATTCAGCAAGCGAAGGGTTAAGACAGGTTTACCGTAAAGCGATATTGCACTTTGAAGACTACGTTAGAAACAGTACATGGTCAATACCCGTGTGACAATGCCATTTTATCTGTATTTTATTGAGCACACTCGGGAGCTTTCTGCATTACATTTGCCCTTTATTAGCCTACCATTTGCACTTATTACCTATAACACATGTGACATAATTATAGCTACAGGACAGCATGATAGGAAACAGTTAATGAGAAAGGTTGATTGTTACTGAAACCAACAGAAACGCGCCCTTCATTCATTCGAATATTTAGTGACGTTTTTTCGTCATTGAAATAGACAAAGTTGAAATGAAATGAAATGGTCTGTTTTGCCAGAGCTACAGATAAAGATGCGTACTCAAATACTAAACTCGCAATTTCTCAGGGTCTGTTCTGTTTGCTAATTAAATTAGATAAATTTGTTTGTTTTTAGCTCGCCTATTCGAAGAAAAGAGGGGCTTATGGAATCACCCCGGCGTCGGCGTTGGCGTTGGCTTTTGCTTTTGGTTAAAGTTTTGGGATAAGTGTTGAAATGCACTAATACTACATGGAATATTTGCCCTAGGAAGCTGATACTTGAAATGGAGGTTCCCGGTGTGTTGAACATTGATGTATTGTAGTTAACATTTAAAATAAAACTGAATTTTAGTCAAAATTTCACCTGTTTTGGACTTGGCTTTTTGGGCTGAAATAGGAAGGTTAAGGTTTTGGGGTGAGTGTTGAAATGCACTAATACTACATGAAATATTTGTCCTAGAAAGCTGATATATGGAATGGAGGTTACTTGTGTATTGAACATTTAGTGTAGTTAAAATTTAAAATTGAATTTTAGTCCAAAATTTACCTGTTTTGGACTTACCTTTTTGGGCTGAAATCTCAAGGTTAGATGTTTTTGGTAAGTGTTAAGATGCACTAATACAACATGAAATACTTGCCATAGGTAGCTGGTATTTGGAATAGAGTTTGCCAGTAGGTTTAAAATTGAAGTAGTTCAGATAAAATAGAAAAATATTTTGGACTTCATCTTTGTAGACAAGGTCTACAATAGGCGAGCTTTGCTGTCCTGCGACAGTCTAGTTACTTTCTGAAATGGCTCGAATGTTCCACCTTCCATATTTCATTATAACTATTTTGTCTATGAATTTTCAGTAGGTATTGAAATTTTCAAATAAACATAGAACAGGGAGTCATGATTGTTTTTGCAGTTAACATGCCATAATGGTTTATAATAGGCAGTGCAACGTACGTTAGTAGTAAATTAAATGTGTTTGTCGTGTTGCACCATGTATAATTAAACCTATATATTTACGCCTTTTGATGCCGCTGTAAAAGGCATTTTTTTTAATTAAACCTTTGTGATAAATAGAGCATTTGCTCCATAGGAGCATTGGATAAGGTTTTAAACTACAGAGCTCTAAAATGTTCCGTATTTTAGCGAATCCTCCTTTTCAGTGGATTTATTCAAAGAGGATTGGGTCTAAAAATAGCATACATGTATGTGGAAATCGGTTAAAGAACCGATGCATGAAACTGTATCAAACAGTTTTGTATACAGATAAAACAAATATATCGCTGAAAGTCAATTCGATGTGGATTTAGGATTGAAATGGAATGGAACTTGAAGCCCTATAAATAAATGACAGTAGTTCTAATTTAATACAAAATTGAAGTCTATTGGGACTACATTATTACAACAACTACAGGTAAACTTAAAAGGGTGTCGTCAAATGATATCATTGTAGCATACTTATTGAACCCTATCAATGCTGATGTTTCAAGTCCATTCTGTATGTAAGGCTGAGGCTATGTGCTAGATGATTTTAAATCACAAACAGTGCAGACCTTGATCAGAGGGTTCCTCTACGATGCCTCTACGATACCTCTACGATACCTCTACGATACCTCTGATCTTGGACTAGACTGTTTGCAATGACAGTCAACTCGTTTCCCGCATTCAAAGATTAACTCTTTTGACGCCAAATTTAAAAGTGTCGTCTGCAATTATAATTTCATATTAAATATAATTCTAAACTAAATACTAAAGGTATTCTAGTAACACATTTGTTTTTAAAAACCTGTATACTTGGGCTAAAACAATACAGAAAACAGTACAGTCCCAGGTCAGATGCCGCCTTGAAAATAGTATTATGGATTATATGTTTTGATTGAAACTGATTTCGTTTGTTTGTTTCTAGGTATGGGTAATATAATGTACAAAATCATACCCAAATGAATATCAGCAGTAACTAAATCAGTCTAGATACAGGCGAATAAAGAACATCATTTAGATACCGCGGCGAGAGGTACGTTGACAGTTGCGTCACCGAGTGCGACTGATTTGGTAGAGGAGGGAGGGGTAATGGTGTGGGGAGGAATATATTATGGGCATAAGACACCGTTAGTGTTTATTGAAGGCATTCTAACATCAATTGTGACATCATTCTGGACAAAGTCAGTATACCATTTGTTCAGCTCGAATGTGTCATTCCAGCAGGATAACACCAGACGACCTCACGTTGTCAGGCTCAGCATGAATGTCCTCAAAATAACGTTCAGATTTTAGAATGGCTCCATATAGTCCCGACTTGAACGCTATAAAGCATTTATGAAACGGTTTCAATTGACATATGCACCAACGTCAAAATCCACGGTCAAAACTTTGTGAACTTCGCCAGGCGTTACTGGAAGACTTGGATAACATATGAATTGGCTAGATCCACTGATGGACCGTACAAGTCAATATGTTGTAGGATGTGATTCATTCTAAACAAATCGCAACATGGTATCGTGATTGGCATGAAAACTCTCTCATTTAATCCAGATACATGTACTTGGTTTGATTTATATGATCTTAATATATTGATGAACTATTTCACTAGAGATTGTTGCGTTTCTTCTCAATGTCAGTACAAAAACTCGAATATTCGAACTCGAATATTCGAACACTAAAACAAGTATAATTATCGATCTTTATCGACCTTTAATACAGATGGTAGCTTTAATACAGGTAGTAGCTTATTGCTAGGAGCTTTCTGCATGACATTCGCCCTGCATTAAGCAGTCACCTGCCTAAAATAATCGAGTTTTTTCTGTATATTTGTGTTTCGAGAATGAACATGGACTGGCCACTGCGCCAAGGACAGAATTAACCACCAGGCCCCGTAATGTTAGATATCTATATATCATCGATAAACATAAATGTCTAACACTTTCACCGCCAATGTCGCAAAAATGCACCACGACAAATAGTGCAGTCCCAGATTAGACGCCGCCTTGAAAAGGCGGCGTCTGACTAGGGACTATACTATCTGTCTCAAACTATTTCTATATCTGTGCTTTATTCCTTTGAAATTTGCATTTTATTTATATGTTTTCTTACCTTTACGAATGACTTAATTAAATTGGATTGCAGATGACAATTAGAAATTTGGCTAATATAACTTTACCTTTAACCTTAAATGTGTTCGTGTAATAAATAAGAACATCATGAATATTTGTACATTGTAACTGTATAATAGTACATCAAAACAGTATCTGTTTACCATGACAGAAACAGTAGAGTCAGTTCTATATAATGTTTAAGCAAATAGAGCTAATTCAGACGGTCTGCTCTGTTTGAAAAGTTGTCAAAAGGTGTCTCTATCGGACAACGAGATGAAAGAACACGGTTGATCCTAATGAAACAATGCATATCTTTAAACGTCATTGAATGTCTAACAATATTTCGTGCGTCACTCGAAAAAGATTGGGATGGTGAAGGGTGTTTATTTGACGTAATGCATGCCCTTGTACTACACACTGTTTTAGATTTTAGAAAACTATGAAACACTATTGATTTCCAGAAGCCTTGATGATAAAGGCATGTCCATGACAAAGACGATACCATCAAACTCAGTCTTTTATAGACAAAAATCTCAATCATTGCGATTTAAGTACTCTAAACGATCGCTTGGAGACCAATGTATGCGTTGAGAAATATATTTTTGTATTGAAAATACCCTTTTACATGGTACTTTACCAGTAATTATATCTCCCATCCGATGCATTTGGGTTTTTATGTAACAAACACCTGGGAATGCATCTCGGAAGTTAATGTTGCATAATCACTCAATAGTTTCAATTCACGAAACATCTAACGATGCCAAAGCTATTACAATTACATGTACAGTAAAACCTCTCTATAACGGCCACTAAATTATATCAAGTAGTTTGTGTTAAAGGCTCCTATAGGAGCGTTCTGTTTTACTTTCACCTTGCTTTAAGCAGCCGCCTGCCATAAATAACAACTAATCAACACAATTTAGTGGCCATTATAGAGAGGTTTTACTGTACAACAACACTGTGGACAATAACACGTTTACAACAATGTGACACCTTGCTATAATCTTCATAGCGGCATTTGACAATAATTTTGTCACGGATACAAATTCAAGGGCGGAAAAATCTGGCCGGAAACTCACACTCGTCTACACGGGCCATAGGCCAGTACCTTAACCCATTACCTTATATTGAAAAGGAACATTTGCTATAGAAAAGGAAACGTTTAAAATTGTGCAGTTTTGAAACCATTGTGATGAATAGAGCATTTGCTCCTATGGAGCAAATGCTCTATTTATCACAATGGCTTCATAAAATGACTTTTATAGAGGCGTCAAAAGGCGTCAATATGAAGGAATGGGTTAAACTATGGTCACATGCATCACAAGAGAGAACTAACGCTATCAAGGATGTTTAAGCACGTTGTAGTACAATTTTACATAAATGAAAATTATCTGCGATAACAGTTAAAATGGTGATCACTTTTGATATAGGTTTGATCAATTTGATATTATAGTTACTGTATTTTTTTTCTGAACTTGGTGTTAGAGGGTAGATGTCATTGAATTATTATTTCCTATATGAATACTCATGAGGTAATAGTTTAACCCATTACCTCATAGACTATTTTAGACCCATTCTCTTTGAATGAATCTACCAAAAAGGAGCATTAGCTAGAGAAAAGGAAAATTTTAGAATTTTGTAGTTCGAAATCATTGTGATAAATAGAGCAGTTACTCCTGTAGGAGCAAATTCTCTATTTATCACAGTGGTTTCATAAAGTGACTTTTATACAGGTGTATTTATGGAGGAAAGGGTTAATATCATCAAGTATGTTATTGTTATAACCTTACGAAATAGAGAGAGATATGGTGAAGGTTTACACATTATAACTTGTTCGTAGGCATGCTGGAAGATGCATACATTCATTGTACACATTTGTCTCCGTTGTAACTTCGACATATCTTGCATATATTACTCTAATGTTACAAGAAATAACAGGTACATATACATATTAAAAGTTGCTATAATTCCCATGTTTTCCCATATATTTTCTATGTAGGTTTTAATCATTTACCAAAAGCCTTTGGTTCTGATTGCTTTTCCCTATGGACAAAATATAAGGATCTTGCGCAAGGCCTACATTGCGCAAGGCCACCATGTTCCCGCCCTTGACGGAGACAATTATTAAAGCGACAAACATCGTTATAAATATTGGTTAAGTCGTACATTCTATAATCGACATTCGTGTTATTTATTAACATGCGAAGGTGTTTCGTAATGTAAAGTCAATTTTGCAACAATACCAATATGCCTCTATAAGTGTTTCCTGATCAGAAAACATATCAGGCTTTAAGATGTTATTCTGCATACACGCCATGTACAAATACTGCCTTTACAAACAAGAGTAGACTCAGTTCAGATGACTCCAGTAGGAGCCGTCTGATTAGTGACTAGCTATTTGTTTGCTTATGCCATGATACTGATCTAATTATAGTTTCTGTTATGGCAAACAAATCCCTTTTTCATAAGCCACTATAAAAACCACTTGATCATATATTTGATGTCATGGTTTCTTACATGGATATTCATGATGCAGATGGTTGATAAAGAAAATAATCGGTGTTCTGTATTGCTATACATGTATATGTCGACAACACTGCAATTAACAATTACACGAACTATGAAAATGGAGAACATGTAACGATACGTATGAAAAGCATGGACCGCCTATGATTTCCCATACCATAACCAAATATATTGTCCCTATGCTGATAGAGTTTCATACCTGCCTGTCTTAACCCTTCGCTTGCTGAATTTTAAAATACATTTCTCCTTCTTTGTCCATGCCCTGTTGTATAATTACATATATCTTCACTGTGTACAAGTATTTCGCTGTGCAATCACTGCTGTGGAGTGCACTGGTTGCACAATCAACTTTAGGCTGGGTCCTAGTAGTGGTTACCGTAGCATCCCCCCCCTAGACTTTTTTTCATGGGTACCAAATTGTTCGTTGGGGTCCTTAGAACACATTTTGAGCATGCCCCCAAAAATAAGTTTGTCCCAGCTATGTTTTATTTAATGGTTTCCATGGTAACCCGAGGTAATTTTCGAAACTACCTTGGTTCAGAAAATGCGCCATAACTTTGTTTTTAGAAGCAATAGAAGGACAAAACAAGTACCAAAGTAAAGCAGAGACATATAGCTTGAATATGATATATGATTTTATTAATATTCATAAATGCATTCTTATGAATATTAATGAGGAAGTAAAAAATGTGATTTTTTTAGAAAAAAGGAGTTTGTTGTTTAGTCTGAGAGGCTTATTAATGCACAGAAATTATTGAATTTAGGTTTAAGTTGTTCGTTGGAGTCCTCAGAACTCATTTTGAGTATTTCCCCAAATAATTTTGTCCCATCTATGTTTTATAAAACGGTTTCCATGGTAACCCGAGGTAAATTCCGAAACATCCTTGGTTCAGAAAATGCGTAATAACTTTGCTTTTAGAGGTAATAGAACGACAAAACAAGTACCAAAGTAAAGCAGAGGCATATAGCTTGAATATGGTATATGATTTAATTAATATTCATAAATGCATTCTTATGAATAGTCATGAGAATGTAAAAAAAATGCGTTTTTTAGAAAAAGGAGCTTGTTGTTTAGTCTGATAGGCTTATTAATGCACACACATTATTGAATTCGGGTTTAAATTGTTTGTTTGGTTCATCAGAACACATTTTGAGCATTCCCCCAAAGTAATTTTGTCCCATCTATGTTTTATTTAACGGTTTCCATGGTAACGCAAGGAGGTAAATTTCGAAACATCATTGGTTCAGAAAATGCATAATAACTTTGCTTTTAGAGGCAATAGAAGGACAAAACAAAAACCAAAGTAAAGCAGAGACATATATCTTGATTATGATATATAATTTTAATAATATTCATAGATGATTGCTTATGAATATTAATGAGGAAGTATAAAAATCCGCTTTTTTAGAAAAATGAGTTTTTTGTTTAGTCTTAGAGGCCTATTAATGCACAAAAAATATTGAATTCAGGTTTAAATTATTCGTTGGGGTCCGCAGAACACCACTTGAGCATTCCCCAAAATAATTGTGTCCAAGCTATGTTTTTAACGGTTTCCATGGTAACCCGAGGTAAATTTCGAAACATCCATGGTTAAACAAATGCGTCATAACTTTGCTTTTAGAGGCGAAAGAAGGACAAAACAACAACCTGAATAAAGCAAAGACATGTAACATGAATATGATATGTAATTTAACTAATTTTCATAAATGTATTCTTATGAATATTAATGAGGAAGTAAAACAATCCGATTTTTGTTTAGAAAAAAGGAGTTTATTGTTTAGTCTGAGATGCCTATTAATAAACAAGAGTTATTGAATTCATGTTTGAATGTTTTCATGTGAAGGAAAATAAACCATCTTTGTTTCAGGTAATATCTATAAAGCATGCGTATTTCAGCTTATTTGCATATAATGTACGTATATGAATAAGCAATTTTCTATGAGCATTGTATTTAGTATTATTTTGAGTATACGGTAAAATCTCGATTATTCAAATTTTCTTTATAGAAGCATTAAGACCTTTTTAGGCATGTGACTACTTAATGCATGGTGAAGGTCATGCAGAAAGCTGCACTAGTGCACTAGGAGCTTTCTGCATGACTTTCACCATGCATTAAGCTGTCACCTGTCTTAAATATCGATAATAATACGTACGTCAATAATAATACGTCAATGTTTGAAGCGAATCCCATCTGTTGGATGCAACTGCCGGTGCTAAAGAAGTGAATGAGAGAAAGAGAGAGAGAGAGAGAGAGAGAGAGAGAGAGAGAGAGAGAGAGAGAGAAAGAGGGGGGGGGGGCTAATGCCCGCCCCTGGGGCTGTCGCTGTCGGAATCAAGTGAGGGGATCTGATAAAACATCCCAGGTCGATTTTCATTTGAAACCGGAGGCCTAAGAGATACCCAGGGAACCCTTGTCCGTAAGAGTTTAGCGGACATGATCCACCCAGTTGCCGGGCTGGCACAAAAATCTTCGTCCAGGTCAGGCAAACGGGAAACAAATACCATGGAAGGAGAAAGAGACTCCCTAGATATAATTAGGTTAGGGAGGTCCACTTTTTCGAATGACACTAACACGGAAGAGGATAGAGGACCCCTGTGAATAGGATTCGGGGGTCTAGGTCAGACAGAGGGTGGGATGATTCTAAAACAATCTTCACACGCATTCTCAATAGAAAATATTGATGTTCAGAATCATCTAAAGAAAAAGAGGACTAAGTCCCGTCTAAATCTGAGTGAGAGGCTTCCACAAAGTCTGATTCCCTTAAAAAATAGGACCATCCCTAGGAGCCATAATGGACAAAGTGTCTTCCTGCTCTCCCTCAGAATCCGCTCTGGTGAACGCCATGGATGGCAGCACCCGGGAAGAGTGGGACCCGCCTCCTGTTGTCGAATTTCTTCTTGTCTTGTTCAAATTCAGTGTTATCATGTCTAAAAGTCATGTTATTATGTCGAAGTACTGTGTAAACTTGTCTTTTTCAATGCTGTCATCTCGAAACGCCGTATCATTATGTCAAAGCGCTGTGTTAACTTGCCCGTGAATTGTGTTGTTATGGACGACGGCTATTTTGTTATGTTACAAAGTAGGTTCATCTTGTTAAAGAACAATGTGAACTTGTCTATATGATATGTTATCATGGTAAATGCATGTGTTGTCTTGTCAATATGTGGTGTTGACTTGTCCAAACAACGCCTTGTTATGTTAAAATATATTGTCATTATGTTAAAAAGTAGTGCCATCTTGTTAAAGCGGCTATGTTATTATGTTAAAAAGTAGTGCCATCTTGTTAAAGCGGCTATGTTATTATGTTAAAAAGTAGTGTCATCTTGTTAAAGAGCAATGTGATCTTGTCTATACGATATGTTATCATGTTAAACGCCCATGTTGTCTTGTCAATATGTAGTGTTGACTTGTCCAATGTATGTCTAATTATGTTAAACTGCTATGTTATTATGTCAAAAAGTAGTTTCATCTTGTTAAAGAGCAATGTGATCTTGTCTATACGATATGTTATCATGTTAAACGCCCATGTTGTCTTGTCAATATGTAGTGTTGACTTGTCCAATGTATGTCTAATTATGTTAAACTGCTATGTTATTATGTCAAAAAGCAGTTTCATCTTGTTAAAGAGGCATGTTAACTTGTCTATATAATATGTTATCATGTTAAACGCACGTGTTGTCTTGTCAATATGTAATGGTTACTTGTCCGTTTTAGGTCTTATTATGTTAAACTGCTATGTTATTATGTTACAAAGTAGTTTCGTCTTGTTAGAGAACAATGTGAACTTGTCTACATAATCTGTTATCATGTTAAAAGCATGTGTTGTCTTGTTGATATATAGTGTTGACTTGTCCAACTTAGGTCTTATTATGTTAAAATGCTATGTTATTATGTAACAAGGTAGTTTCATCTTGTGAAAGAACAATGTGAACTTGTCTATATAATATGTTATCATGTTCAACGCACGTGTTGTCTTGTCAATATGTAGTGTTGACATGTCCAATTTTTGTAACATAATAACATAGCCTTTTAACATAATAAGACATAAATTGGACAAGTCAACACTACATATGGACAAGACAACACGTACATTCAACATGATCACATATTATATCGACAAGTTCACATTGCTACTTAACATGATAACATATTATACAGACAAGTTCACAATGCTCTTTAACAAGATGAGACTTCTTTGCTACATAATAACATAGGTGTTACACATAATAAGACATTCTGTAAACAAGTTCACAGAGTGTTTCGACATAATGTCAAGGTTTTTAGACATGACAAGCCTGAATTTGAACAAGACAAGAAGGAATGTGACAACAGAAGACAGCTACGGCGTTCCATACGCCACAGACATAGAAGTGTGGACTGTGGGTTCACGTGAGAGCTATTCTCCCTCTAGGTGAAGCTTGCTGGTTCCCAGAATGAGTGTCGGCTATCGATAGCGACCAGCCGGCGAATCTGAGGAGGCAGAGCGATGTCTTCGCATAGAAGAGTAATGGTAAGACCTCGATCTGCGATGAGAGCGGTGCGAGTGCAGGTTCCCATTAGAAGAATAAGAAGGTTTTTACGCCTCCTACGGGGTGGGTGGGATGGGGGCTGGGGAGTCCGAGGTGTACTCAGAAGATGAAGAGTAATTGCAGGGTCTAGACGACCAAGAACGTCTAGACTTAGCCAGAGCAGCTTCCTGTTGACTTTCACCACTGTAATGCGGTGTAGAGACAGAATGCCCTGTAGAAAAGATTGGACTGGTAGATTTACCGGTCCACTTCGGTATCCTGGTCCAAAGGACCAGACCGGGCCACCGGAGGACCGTCGGAGAGCAAACTTAGGACACCGGGCCAAAGAATACACAGTGACATCTTTGGGCGGGGGCTCGGTAGACCGGTCTGCCGGTGATGTCATGAAACGGAAGCACTAACGCCAGGACACCGGGGACCGGTGACGGATAACTGGGCCTAGATTCAGCGGGACCAGGCAAAACTCTTCACACAACAAGCGGACCGGGAGACCTGGCAAACAATAGTACCTGGAACCAGAACAAAGGGTACCATTCAAGTGGTAAACGGGGAACCCGCGCCCGGGCCAGCAGTTGGGTGCCGATCTGCAACTAACAACTGGGGAATCGACTGCACCACAGGGGCTGTTGACGGAAGTGATTTTAAAGAAGAAGCAGGCTTCTTCTGAGCTTTAGAGGACAGTGATGTGTCTTTTGCGAGGGAGTCGCTGACCAAACAGAAGAATACTTCTTCCGTCGGGCAGCAAGCTCCCACGTCTCCCCTGTCCAGAGGGATGACACTGGACAGGGAGCTGAAGCGGAGCATCCGCAGCAGGCCAGACACACTTAATGAGTTGTCCAGCCTGTCGCGAAATGCTCACAAGAAGACTTGCGTTGCTCTGGCATGCTGTGGTAAATAATCAAGCAAATGCATAAGACATCGCGAGTAAGTTAGAAGTCACGCAAGGCTAATATGGGTAAACATAAGCTAATGATTACAGTCGAGATGCTATATATTTTCTATTGCATTGCAAAACACCCATAACAGTAATATTCTTCATAAAACATGCATGAGGCTCAATTCCTCTGCTGTAATTTCTTACAAGAAATGTGTTGTTCACATACATGTATATTGCAATATAATAGAAAAACTTACTTTCCTACAACAGTTTACATTCTCATTAATATTCATGATTTTGAAATAATATTCATTATCTACATATTTATATACATGAACGTCAATATCGCTGTTTCAGTCAGTATCAAGCTTTATACTGGTTAACTAAAATAATCTCAGATAAAAAGAACAGCTCATTCAAGTGTGTTTATTTTACATCTCATTAATATTCATAAATATGCATTAATATTCAAGAACCCGAAGTAATGACCCTCTGCTCTTGTCAATGTTTGTTGTTCTGGTATTTTACATAAAATAAGTTATAGAAAAGATAGTACACTCGAAACAATGCTAAATATAGGGCTTATGTTAAATTGCTTATTCATTTACGCACGTTATATGCAAATTAGCTTAAAAATACATGTTTTAGAAATATTACATGAACCAAAGATGTTTTCCTTTATTTGTATGTTGATATTAAAACATTTAAATCTGAATTCAATAACTATTTGTATATTATTGGGCCTCTCAGACTAAAAACAAACTCGTCAAACTAAAAACGCATTTTTTACTTCCCCATTAATATTCATAAGAATGCATTATAAGAATGCATTATATGTATTAATAGAATTACATATCGTATTCAAGCTATATGTCTCTACTTTACGTTGGTTCTTGTTTTGTCCTTCTATTGTCTCTAAAAGCAAAGTTATGAAGCATTTTCTTAATCAAGATAGTTTCGAAATTTACCTCGGGTTACCACGGAAACCATTTAATAAAACATAGCTGGGGCACAATTATTTTGGGAGAATGCTCAAAAAGTGTTATGATGACCCCAATGAACAATTTAAACCTGAATTCAATATTTTTTGTGCATTAATAGGCCTCTAAGACTAAACAAAAAACTCATTTTTCTAAAAAAGCGGATTTGTATACTTCCTCATTAATATTCATAAGCAATTATCTATGAATATTATTAAAATTATATATCATAATCAAGATATATGTCTCTGCTTTACTTTGGTTTTTGTTTTGTCCTTCTATTGCCTCTAAAAGCAAAGTTATTATGCATTTTCTGAACCAATGATGTTTCGAAATTTACCTCCTTGCGTTACCATGGAAACCGTTAAATAAAACATAGATGGGACAAAATTACTTTGGGGGAATGCTCAAAATGTGTTCTGATGACCCAAACAAACAATTTAAACCCGAATTCAATAATTTGTATGCATTAATAAGCCTATCAGACTAAACAACAAGCTGCATTTTCTAAAAAACGCATTTTTTTATATTCTCATGAATATTCATAAGAATGCATTTATGAATATTAATTAAATCATATACCATATTCAAACTATATGTCTCTGCTTTACTTTGGTACTTGTTTTGTCCTTCTATTACCTCTAAAAGCAAAGTTATTACGCATTTTCTGAACCAAGGATGTTTAGGAATTTACCTCGGGTTACCATGGAAACCGTTTAATAAAACATAGATGGGACAAAATTATTTGGGGAAATACTCAAAATGTGTTCTGAGGATTCCAACGAACAACTTAAGCCTAAATTCAATAATTTCTGTGCATTAATAAGCCTCTCAGACTAAACAACAAACTCCCGTTTTCTAAAAAAAACATTTTTTACTTCCTCATTAATATTCATAAGAATGCATTTATGAATATTAATAAAATCATATATCATATTCAAGCTATATGTCTCTGCTTTACTTTGGTACTTGTTTTGTCCTTCTATTGCTTCTAAAAACAAAGTTATGGCGCATTTTCTGAACCAAGGTAGTTTCGAAAATTACCTCGCGTTACCATGGAAACCGTTAAATAAAACATAGCTGGGACAAACTTATTTTTGGGGGCATGCTCAAAATGTGTTCTGAGGACCCCAACGAACAATTTGGTACCCATGAAAAAAAGTCTAGGGGGGGATGCTACGGTAACCACTACTAGGACCCAGCCTACTTGTAAATAGTGCAGACCCTGATGAGACAGCTCCTGCAGGAGCTGTCTCATCTGGGTCTTCACTATTTACAGGAACGTATATTGACGTGAATAGCAAGCGAAGGGTTAACACTTTCCTTTTCAACATATGCAAACAGAGTAGATCCAGATCAGACGGGACACCTGTAGGAACCGTCTGATCAGGGTCTGCTCTGTTTGTTTTTGGCATGAATAAGACCTGATTCTGTCAAAGCAAAACATGTCATTGAAAAGTTCACTCAGCTTTTAAATATTCATAATGTCATTGTTTATTACATGAATATTGAACAGGGAAAGGGTTGATATTATTAAGGTTACAGCGTACATCTCATTCGACCCTGTACCTGTTAAAGACGCATTTCCATCCATTATCTAACAGTGTAGATCCAGTTAAGACGGCTCCCGTAGCAGAGATCTGATTAGGGTCTGTTTTATTTGCTTATGTAATTGTATAGATATGAGTCTACAGTTTTTTGCGAAACCAAATTACCCCATGTAAAACATCTCTAAACCTGAATTGTAGTGGAGAAAAATTAGATACTTTTAGGCAGGTTGCTGCTTAATGCAAGGTGAAACTAGAGGTTTTTGTCACAAAAACGGATGTCTCCCCTCTAATAAAAACAATATATAAAGGGAAATCACTAAATATGTTATGGACTTGGTGATTGATACTTCCCCTCATTATGCGCTTTCCACACCACATTTTTCAAGAAGAAAATGATAACAGCTAATAACTCCAAAAGTATTGATACCAGAGTTATGGCCCTTGTGCATGACACTTACTTTCATCATGCTCTTTCCATAAATGAAATGTCATTCCAATAGCATCAGTCGAACAGGAGTTATTGATTGGACAACAAATGTAACAAAGGGCAAAAACTCCAAAAGTATTGAAGCCAGAGTTATGGCCCTTGTTCATGACACTTTCTCTCATCATGCTCTTTCCATGTATGCAGTTTCAATATAATGGCAAGAGCCATGTAGGAATTATCGTCCGGACAAGAAAGCGTTAAACAAATGTACAAAGGGCAATAACTCTCAATTTATTGAAGCCAGAGTTAAGGACCTTATGCATGACACTTTCTCTTATCATGATCTTTCCATGTATGAAGTTTTACTCCAATGACATGTGCCATATAGAAGTTATCATCCTGACAAAAAAGTGTGTGTGTGTTTTTTTTTATAAATGGCTCGACACTTTCTCTTATCATGATCTTTCCATGTATGAAGTTTCAATCCAATGGCATAAGCCATATAGGAGTTATCTTCCGGACAAAAAAATTGTAAAAAAATAACAAGGGCAATAACTCCATTATTAGTGAAGACAGAGTTATGGACCTTGTGTATGACACTTCCTCTCGTCATGATCTTTCCATATATGAAGTTTCAATCCAATGGCATGAGTTATCGTCCGGACAAAAAAGTGTGCATTTTTTTGCAAGGGGCAATTACTCCTATATTAGTGAAGCCAGAGTTATGGACCTTGTGCATGACACTTCGTCTCATTATGCTCTTTCCATATATGCAGTTTCAATTCACTGGCATCAGGCATACTGAAGTTATCGTCCGGACAAAAAGTGTGACGGACAGACGGACGGACAGACGGACAGACGGACAGACGGACAGACAGACAGACAGACAACTCTCACGAAAACAATATGTCTCCCCCATATAAATATGGGGGGGGGGGAGACATAATTCATGCAGAAAGCTCCTATAGGAGCTTTCTGCATGACATCCAACTTACATTAAGCTGCAAGACCGATATTTTTACTAAAATTAACGTCATGTTTAGAGGGAGTTTATTGTATCATTAAAACAAAACCACTAATGATCATTCATGATGTTATTATTTCATTTAAAATTAATTTGGTAAAGGATTTATTTTCTACTAAAAGATTTGTGTTGAATAATTAATCTTAACCCTGCAAAGAATGAATAGTTCATATCAACTGCAACCGTTTTGGACCCAGATTAGATGCTGAATTACTGTTCGTATCACGAGGAGCTAAACCGAATACCATTCTGATCGCGTGTTTGAAAACAAGTGAATGATAATGTAAAAGCTGGAAAAACATCAACAGTAAACATTTTCTGCAGACGAAACTTTGTTCAACAGATTAAAGGTTATAGAGAGAGCCAGAAAGAATGTAAAATAAAATGATGCCTGCAATTACAACAGCCGTAGGCAAAACCAATCATCTGTAGTGGATGTTCGTAGAATGAATGAGTGAATCGATAGGTCACTAATTGGCGCTTAGTTCAAATTGTTTTTATAGCTTATCTGATTAAAGTCAAATTGATGAAATCCGGATCTCATCAAGCTTGGATACTCTTACTATCTTCATGTAAAACGATGAAATTCTTATTTGAAATCTGGATTTGAAGACCGTTTCGCTGATAACTGCTCAACAGGCTAAACCTTTAACTCTTCGCTTGCTATTTACGTCAATATACCTACCTGTAAATAGTGAAGACCAAGATGAGACAGCTCCTGCAGGAGCTGTCTCATCAGGGTCTGCACTATTTACAAGTTGATTGTGCAACCAGTGCACTCCACAGCACAGATTGCACAGCGAAATACTTGTACACAGTGAAGATATATGTAATTATACAACAGGGCATGGGTAAAGAAGGAGAATATAAATCTGATTCTACAGTTTCTGCCTGACCGAAACTGTCCTGTGTTCATATGCCATTATAAAAGTTCAGCTAATAAATATTCACGATACCATTATTTCTAAATGAATATGCAACAGGGAAAGGGCTGAGTAGTCGTCTGCCTAAGAAAATATAAATTCTTCCAGACTAAATGCACAGTTTAAAGGGTTTTTACTGTATATCGTGTCTAATGCAACATTTTCAATGGTATGTTTAATTCTTCTCATGCTCAGTGAGTACTAACCAGCATAATTATGCTAACAGCTTGGATCCAAATTAGACGCCGAATAACTCGATGTCTCATCAGGATCCAATCTGTTTAAACCTCATTCAATAATTTCTCAAAGTTTTGATCTAGTAGAGTCAGTGAAAAGTTCAGGAAATGAGGGACTGAGCAGACATCACATTTTCAGCATGAGAATGGTTAAAACCAAGGGCGAAGAATAAAAGTGTCTCCCTGTATTTGATAGCGGTGTAAAGAACATAAGGCGAGTATGTATGCGCACTGTTTCCACTTTACTTGTTGTCGGTAAGGACTGACCTGGCACTGCATGAATATTCCGCCTTTTTCCTGTAAGCTGTTTATATCTTTCCGAAGACACACTTATAGTTAGTTTTACCTAGATTCGAACCAACGACTTCTATATTCTCTGAGTCAGCGACACAATCCACTGGGTTATTGCGACAGTATTAAAATTGTGTACGTGCGTGCGTGCGTGTGTATGTGTGTAGTATATGGCGCTAAGCACGTAGCGATTTCATTTATACAGTCGACGGAAATTCGTGAATTTTCATCGACGAAAGCTGGCGGAATGTGATGAGTGCCAGGTCAAACCTTACCGATTATACATGTACCGGCTAAGTAAGCGATGTCCAAATTATCGTGTAGTTGTTGTTGTAAACAAAACTAGGCGGGTAAGTGTTCTGTGCCCGCTTTTACCTGTTGCAGGCGTCGGTTTATTAAATGTTTACCAGCATATCAAACCATTCGAACTAATAATAGTTTGAAACATTGAAACCGACACTGGCATAAACACAATGCATTATGCAGTACATCATAGATGCACGCAAATGCCCCAGTTATTTTAAAGCATACTCTAGTGTAGCCTCTGGGACATCTCACTGACGAACAGTTATGCCTTATAAAATATGTATATAGTCACCTTGTATATAGAAATACAGTAGAACATGTCTTAAGCGGCCATCAAAATGAGGCCATCAAAATGCGGCTATCAATAGGGGCTTGTAAGGCAGGTGGTAGCTTAATGCGAATCAAAAGTAATACGAAAAGCTCCAACATGAGCTTTTTGCATTACTTTTGCCCTGCATTAAGCAACGTTCGCTTCAGGCACGTCATGTTATACTGTAGTGGGAAAATATAGTAAGTTGCGGTAGTATTTTCGATGCTATTTTAACCCTTCTCTTCCTGAATTTTAAACTGCATTTCGTCTTCATGTGGTATAATTACATATATCTTCACTGTCTACAATTATTTCGCTGTGCAATCACTGCTGTGGAGTGCACTGGTTGCACAATCAATTTGTAAATAGTGCAGACCCAGATGAGACAGCTCCTGCAGGAGCTGTCTCATCTGGGTCTTCACTATTACAGGTAGGTCTATTGACGTGAACAGCAAGCTACGGATTAAACTAATATATTCTGAAAATTGGTGATCCTTCGAAAGCAAAAGTAGAAATGCAAAAAGAGAAAATTGCAGACTCGGTTTTATTGAGTCTGTTCATGAGTAGTAATTAAAAGTGCAACACTACTCACGCCCCCTAGCACCGGCTTAAGCAGTATTAAATTTTCAAAACTAATAACATGAAAACTAATGATACCGAAGGACCAGAAAATATAAAAACACTGAGAATGAAACTTAAGTTTAATCTACATTTTAGAATTGATATGGCCTATATTTTCTGCGAACGAGAATTGGCACAGTAAGGTAAATGTCAAACAGTGTTTTTAATAATCGGCCCGCTAAGCGCCACCTGATGCCGCTAACTCGATATTTCATTAAGGATACATGATGTTTGACACTTGGGCAATGGTTGTCGAAAGCTTGTGTCATGACACTTTTTGGCAATACTTTCAATATTGCACCATATCCAAATTTGAGCAGTCAATATTTTTTTTTCACATCGGTACACGGATTAATTCAGCTATTTCACTTACTATGAGTGAGGCAGACATGTTCAGTAGCATAGGGACACCAATATATACGAAAAGGATGCCTGATCAAAGGCAATGCTAATATAGAAAAAAATCTGTACACAGTTATTGCAGTGTTAACGAATGCATTATTTGCAAATATAGTAAAAATCCTCTAAACCGGACGTTGCATGTAGTATAATTGTGGGTCCTTGAGACAGGTGGCAGCTTAATGTAGGGTGAAAGTCATGCAGAAAGCTCCTCTAGGAACTCTCTGCATGACATTCACCTGGCATTAAGCAGTCACCTGCATAAAAGTATCTAAATTCCTCTCTACTAGAATTCCGGTTCACTGTAAACTGTATCTTTTGTTCTAGCCATCTGTATACTATTCGGCACACCATGTTACACAACGAGTATCAATCCAGATCGACAAACACGGTGCAACACTATGCGACGCATTTGAAGCCCACATCAGTTTAAAATAGAACAGGGAGGTCTACACTGTACATGCTTGTTTCTCAGTCTTTAATTTAATATAGACTTTTTCTCATGGACACGGCTCTTCTGCTCTTCTGCTATTGTTTATTAGGTAATAAGTTCTATAATTAGACAATAAATCATGAGAATAACTACTCCAAAATTGCCTGAAGATTACCTAGACGAGTCTAATGGTCCTTATTTACTTATGCAAATAATGCAGGCCCACGTCAAATTGCTCATGAAGGATACGTTTGGTTAGGGTCTTCACTCTTCGCTTCTACATATTTGTCTGTCCAACATTATAAAAATGGTACGAAATTGGTTTATTAGTCACTAACGACCCGTAGAGAGTCGGGCACAGGGTGTCTGAATATTAACCTTTAGCCTGCTGACCATATTGTACAGAATTTTTCACCTACCACATTTTTAAAATTAAAGCTATAATCAATTTGTCTACCAAAATGCAATCAGTGTGTCAACCAGTTTGGATCCAGATGAGACGCCGAGTTACTCGGCGTCTCATCTGGATCCAAATTGTTTGCATAGGTATTCACTCATCCGCCCATAGAAGGCTTAATATTAAGGATAATTACGGTATTTTGTAGACACACCGGTACCTAATACAACCGCAGACTGTTTGATGTATAGGTTTGGAAATTAATGAAATCAATCATATCTATTGTTTAATTAAAACTGTATCAGCGACACATTCACTTGAAAAACAATTTTCTAGTAAGTCGGGCACCATGTTGAGTTGATCTAGAATTGATCCAAAAGAACATTGTTTTCTAAGGCAAGCATCACTATGCTCCTAGATAAAACAGTCTGCGTCTGATGAATTTGACAAAAATAGAAATGGCTCGCAGACTGCCTAGACGAAAATGCAATAGGAATCTTGAAGGAATTTGTTGCGATATACAGTAGAACTCCTCTAAATCGGGCATTAAATTTAGTATAAATATCAGTCTTGGAGATAGGTGGCAGCCTAATGCAGAGTGAATGTCATGCAGAAAGCTCCTCTAGGAGCTTTCTGCATGACTTTCACCTTACGTTAAACGTCCACCTGCCTTAATTAAAGTACATAAATTATTATCTACTGGCATTCCGGTTTAGAGTGATTTTACTGTAGTTCAGCCATGGGAAACATACAACACATTAAATACCACAATCCTTAACCTGTTAGTTGCGAATAAACTCGCATTTGCAAACAACGTATATCCGGATGGGACATTGAGTAACTCGACATCTCATAAGGATCAGATCGGATTTACACTCCGGCATTAGATTATCAAAATCTTGTCCGAATCGGAAATATTTTAGTATATTGCATTCAAATTTGAGCCGGCATTATTTTTACATATTGAGATAAGATTTAAAACTGTATTCATATGGGAATACCATCCTTATGATGTAAACCATGAGAATTGACTTTCAACCATTTATTTCTCGTATTCATTTTTGGACATGTTTTACCAGAAAATGTTTCAGATAAAAGAAAGGGAAATTATTTGATATGGAAAAATAGTCAAACAGGGAGAGCCACACACGAAATGACACCGCACCAAACACTATCTAACAAGAAACGGTAAGGCCACAAGACAAAACATAACAGGACGCATATTAAGACGAAACACATTAAACATTAAGCATATTAAACAACAAAATTGACCGTAGGCTGAAAGCAGGAGTGCCGCCATGGAACGGCCAGTAACCAAAATAAGCTACTGGGGGACTTAAACCTGGTTTATGGGTACCCAAATTGTTCAATACAGACCCGGCAATACTATGTTGTAAACAGTGTAGTCCAAGATAAAAGGTCAGGGTCCATGCTTATAAAGCTTTTTAGTTGAGTCTGAGTTTGTTCTCAAGCTCTTGATTGGTCATATTTGAGCCAAAGGCTCAAATCTGACCAATCAAAAACTTGAGAACGAGCTCAGACTCAACTAAAAAAACGTTTTATAAGTATGGATACACATCTCCATGGCATCTGTTTGTCCGAAAATGTAAGCTTGGTCAACATTTTAGCATGACTTTTAAACAGATAGACTCCATCAAACTTGGTATTTATACATGTACTCATTTAACTAAACTTGAGAGTCGTTCGGACAAGGTCAGTGTCAAACCTGTAGCTTAAATGCAAAACTGGAATTTTGCAAAACTGGTGTCTAGTTATAATTGCTTTACAAAAATACACTGTGTTTCCCATATTCAAAGTACATGTATGAGTCATGCAGGAAGCACCGCATACAAAACACACAACCGCCCGAACAGCCCCACGACGAAAAACAGTAAATGTACATGTATGTAAAAGACACAAAGAGACACACAAAGACATAACAAACAAACAATAGCAGGAAGATGGAAGTACCGCCTTGAAATAGTCACTGACAAAAGTCGCTGGGTGGGGGGGGGGGGGGGTTAAACCGGTTTAGGCGCGCCTAACCTCACACTTATCCCATCCCCACCCTAAAAGACAAACAGTGCAAATAAACGTATCCCCTTCGACAAATCTACAACAACCGCAATGGGAAATACAGTGTTGAAGTGCATGTAAAACGAAAACATATTTAAGTGAAACAAATCTTATCCACATATCTCTAGTGTACTCAATGATTGAAATGCAACCAAAGTTACTGTAGAAAAGTAATAAAGGGTACGACAAAAACGAGATTACCCGACGTCCTCCTTCCGTTTTCAGAATTAAGAGGTCGTCTTCATAGAGTACTAAACCTTTCTTGTCGGCGTACACGCAAAGAGGGCAGCGTGATTGCCAACTGTAAAAGGGTTGACAACCAGACATGCAGTGTGTTGTAGTACCATAGGATCATATCCCCGTCTAATGATTTTTAACGTATTTAGTGAACAAAGTGAGACGATGGGTATGTCCCATAATTTTACGAAGTTTGTAAATCACATCACCATAATATCAAAGCTAACTACCTACAATCCATCAAGTAAGCGCCAATTTGAACGCATTCATGGTGTCTGCAAAATCACGCCTGTCTCAGCTGTATGTGAGATTCCGAGATTACACAATATTGCAATATAAACCCCAATTGACGATTCACTCGTTTGTGAAATTGAGTTGGCAGCTAGCCGCCAGTTACAAGTGGACGATTCGCGTGGAATGTCAGGTTTGGAAGATGCTAGCTGACTGCTATTTGCCGGTTTAAATTTCGCGATCTGGTTATATAAGTTGATAGAGAGCTGCTTGGAAGTTGTAAGTCGATTTGCGAGAAAAATAGTTCTGATATATTTGGTTGAAAATGTAGTCAGTTGCCGGTTGACAATGTCATTTCTTAATGTCAAAAGGTAAAATATACCCGTTTCCAGTCGACCATTCGCGATAAATGCCGATAGGTACGGCGATCTAATATATGAAATATAGTTGTCATTCACTGTGGACGACTTGCTAGAAAAAGTCAATGTAGTATATAAAAAATAGCTCGTAATAATTCGCGAGAAAAGTCGCTTTGGCATGTAGAAGTGGAATCTGAAGTTGGTAGTCAGCAGCCATTTATTTGTCAGTTGTCGATTAACAATTTTCGACGAAAGGGTAAATTCCATGTACAGTTTTAGACATTTAGCAAAAGTCAAGGACCTCTTCAATTAGTTTCACCCACTCCAAATTTGCCCACGGTTCCTGCTCCATTCTAACACCCAATGAATGTAGTGTTATTCTAGATCTCCAGTGTACCAGCGTTTGTGGCTTTCAGTTGTATGTATTTCACCGAAGCATATTCATCTTACTTCTAATATAAATTCCAACGGAATCGCTTCTGTACATATCAATTATGTCAGCACTCTGACTTTGCCACAGAATTTAGATTAGGGAAATGCCATCTACATTCCATGTTCCAGTCGCAGATATTGCTTTTACATGTCCACCCCAAAGTGATACAGAGGGACGGCCGGTTATTGTTGATGGGGACCTTGACCGAACCGGCTTACCTTATCATTGGTCCTCAAATTATATTAGGACGGCCTTGGTTTTCAAACAGGTTGTTTTCCTTTAGCTTTATACTATTTGTATTTAGTTAATCCACAAGCCAGAAAAGGGATTTGCGTACTCGGCTCTCTTTTCACCAGACATCCAGCCACCCAGCGGTAGGAGCTGTAAGTGGAAGATAACAAGCATAATTCGCATCGCTAGACTCTAGAATGTCACATCAGTCAATTAGACACATTCTCTTGGATTTCATTTTCAGCTTTCTAATCTAGTACAAACTAGCCATCGTATTAGAAAAGAGCAACGACGTTACGGGTCTCAATTTTCATCGACATCTACACAAAAACGCACTGGGTGTGGCTAAGGTGATGTAGAATTCAATGCAAAAGGACCCCATCCCACCCCTAGAATTGTGAGTAAACTCAAAACTATCCAAGCTAATTCTGAAATTTGAAAACCAAGGTGCAGACAAATTACCCAAAGTTAAACAGCAATATGACCAAAGTTGTGTACAGTCTTTTTACAGGAACAAAGGAATATTTCCTGACAGCTACAGAATTTCAATTGTGTCAGAAGTCAAAATACTGAATTACATGAGCACCCTTAGTTCCAAAAAGCTACTGGCTTAGACGGCATACCTTCCCGTTTCATTAACCCTTCTCTTGCTGAATTTAACCCTTCTCTTGCTTTACCCATGCCTTGTTGTATAATTACATATATTTCACTGTGTACAATTATTTCGCTGTGCAGTCACTGCTGTGGAGTGCACTGGTTGCACAATCAACTTGTAAATAGTGCAGACCCTGATGAGACAGCTCATGCAGGAGCTGTCTCAACTGGGTCTTCACTATTTACAGGTAGGTATATTGACGTGAATAGCAAGCGAAGAGTTAAAAATGTGTCATGTGCTACTGTTGTTCCTTTAACTCGCATACTAAATTTGTCCCTCAAGGTATCGTTCCTGATGAGTCTGCCAAAGCTTGTCCCCTTTTTAAAAAGAACGACAGATTACATGCTGGCAACTACAGACCTGTCTAAATTTGAATGTTTTTTTTCTAAAGTACTCCAAAGGGTTGTATAAATTATGACCAATTGAATCCTATTTAAGAAGCAAACATATATTGTATAAGTTCCAGTCAGGCTTCAGAAGTGGCTATTTCACCGATATATGTTTGATACACCTCACCGATTTTGTTAAAAAAGAAAATTGAGATGGCAATGTTGTTGGCATGGTAATGTTAGACCTGCAAATAGTTTTGATACAGTAGACCACTCCATACTTTTAATGAAACTTGAAACCTCTGGTCTTGGAAAGGACATTTTAACTTGGTTTTTGTCGTATCTTTCTGATAGGCGACAGTTTGTTGATGTGTCTGGAACTTGTTCTTCTACTGAAACTATTACCTGTGGTGTACCTCAAGGACATTTTCAGGACTCTCTCCTGTTTTTATTTTATGTTAATGACATGTCAGCTGTTGTTAGAAATAAGGCTGATCTTTATGAGGATGACTCGGGCATACTTTTTTCAGGCAAACATTTGTCTTCTGTGGAAATGACACGCTCTGAAGATCTTGGCAGAGTAAGCCAGTGGTTAATTGATAACAAATTATCATTACATTAAGGCAAGACAAACTCGATTGTTTTTGGCTCAAAGCATAAACTGAAAACGATATCTCATTTGAATATAGTTCGCAATGACACATCTATTTAATAACCATCTTATGTCAATTATCTTAGTGTAACTATAGATCAACGTTTGTATTATAATGGTATGGCAGAATCAATTATAAAGAAGGCCAATGCCAGGCAAAATATCTTTACCGGAAGAAGGATGTTCTTACCCAACATACACGTACTATAAAGCTACTTGTAATGACTTCAATTCAGTGCCATTATGACTATGCTTGTGCTGTTTGGTATAATGGAATATCAAAATGTCTAAAGCTTAAATTGCAAGCAACACAAAACAAGCTGATTAGATTTATATTCAATATTGACTCATAAAGTCATGTTGAATATCAATACTTTAAATCTCTTGATTGGCTGCCAGTTGACAAAGGAGTTGGTTGAGCAAATCATACTGTGCCATGTGCACAAAATTAAACATAACCTGTCACCGGATTTTATGCAGGATTATATAACATTGCAAAACTCTGTACACTCTTTTAATACCAGGCTAAAGAAAGAGGTGGTTTGATTTTGCCAAAGTAAAAGATGCTGCACCAAACTCTTTCTTTTATATTGGATCTAAACGTTGAAATAGTCGACCAGTGGAATGTAATGAGACAATCAACTTATCTTCCTTCAAGTCAGCAATCAAGAATCACTTAATTAGTCATATTACTTTTTGATATTTTTTAAAATATATTTACTCTAAACTTTAATGAACTCGACTGCTTATGATTTTTATAACTTTCGACAAGCAACTTGTTCTGGCATGCACTAATATCAAAATACTTTACTGATGCATAACTTGTGTCATTTACGTTTTGAATTAAGGGACTGCGATACAAAAATGGTGTACCCATTTTTGTCTGGGATAGTATTTATAAATGTAACTGCTTTTTATGCCACACTGTAATATTCTTTTAAATAATATGACTTACACATTAATTTATGTGATATAGCATCCACTTGTGATAGTATTCATAGTATATCTTAAAACTTCTCTATGGCATGCTACCTGTGTTAAGGACCACAATAGAAATAATAACATGCTCTTTCTTGCATTATCCTTGGTATAGAAAACATGCTTTTTTTTTTTTACTATGCATCATTTTACTTATCTCTGTTTATTATGATGTGATACACGTTTTGTGAACCATACTATGTTTTCTGTTTGCCGAAATAAATCTACCTATCTATCTAAGGCTAAGTGCACGATAAAGTTGAAAATCAAGCGTATCGTTGGAGAATCTATTTTCCCTGTTTTTATTGTGTAAACCGAGAGGTGCTAGATTATTATACAGGATCCGAGGGTTTTCATTGAGAGGGCGAACTAGAGTATGTGTTATTCTAACGCCTAGGGTTTAGTGTGACGTGTCAATTGATAATTGGCTGCTGGATTGGAGATTTTGGAAATTAAAAAAATTACTATAATAGTAGAAAAATCAAAGCGAATATTTTCAAGAGCATTCGCCGTATAATTTAATTTAAAATAAATTATTGCGTCATTAATATTTATCGGCATGCAGATCTTGAGTCCTACGACGATTACGTGATAATGAAACATTACGTGTTTATTTCTGCCATTATTTCATTTATTTATTTGAAGTACTATTTATTTATCATTTTCTCAATAAGTTTGGCCATAAGCGCACGGAAACATAGGGTCTCGTTTGAAATCACAGGTATTTAAATGGAAATCTAGAATCTTTGATTTTTACAAAATAACTGCACGTACCGATAACCTTGGTTCTCAAAAACAAACTGCCGAGATCTATGTCAGCACTAAATATACTTACGATATTTAGGGGTTTGTACATTAACGGGATGACACTTCGAAATGTTATATGACACATATCAGCCAATACCGTGACTAGATTTTTGATATATCCTGGCACATTGCAGACTGTTCTAATGATAACGATACAGTTAAATCTCGATACTACGACATTTCAGTAATGATGAATTGATGCCTTCGTATGCATAACTCTATTAAATGCAGTGTGAAGGTCATGCAGAAATTCCTAGATGAGTTTTCTGCATGACGTTCACCCTGCATTAAGCTGACACATGCCTTAACCCATTCCCTCATATTGACGACCTTTGACGACTCTGTAAAAGTCACATTGTGAAACCATTGTGATAAATAGAGCATTTGCTCCTATAGGAGCAAATGCTCTATTTATCACAATGGTTTCAAACTAAAAAATCTATTTTTTTCCTTTTCTCTAGTTAATGCTCCTTTCCGGTAGATTTATTCAAAGAGGTTGTATCTAATAATAGCCTATGATGTAATAGGTTAAATACCGAATATGTCAATTGTTTGAGTGTTCTAACTATCGGGGTTTTACTGTATTTATAACGCGAAACCGGTTTTCAAAAGTTTAAAAGTCTGACAGATTTTGTTTCCAACTAATCGATAACTTGACACTACCCTAAAACCAACAGAATAACAAGTGTTTTATATTCACATCTAATCCACTAGACGACACCGACACTTCTAGAAAATTGACACACATTTGTGTAACATTACTTGAGTGGTTTGAACACTTTACTACATGAATATGACTTCGATTAATTGTTATTATAGCGCCAGAACACAGGACATTTTGATCATGGCAGAAACTGTATAATCATATCAATATTGTATCATAATTAACCAGAGCAGACCCTGATCCGACGGTTCCTACAGGAGCCGTCTGATCTGAGTCTACTGTGTTTTCAAAGTGTAGAAATGTACATTTATGGATTAAAGGGATAATACGTCACCTGCTATAGACGCCTTGTTACGCTTTTGCAACAAGAGTACGGCCAGATCTGATACAGTTGAACTTCGATATCTCGAACTCGGATAACTCGATCTTCGCGATAACAAAAAGTTTAGTCCTTCCAAAACTTACAAAAAAAGGATTGCTACAGATATCTACAAACACATGTGATAGCTTAATACAGGTCTGAAGTAATGCTGAGAGATCCTACAGGAGAAAATTGTTCAGATAAGAAAATTGGATGACTCGAACTTTGTCATCTCGAATTAATATGTATGGTCCCTTGAAGTTCGAGTTATCGAAGTTCAACTGTAGTTACTGTATGAGATGTCTGATCAGGGCCTGCTCTGTTCGCTAGTGAAATAATATAGATTTGATGATCAATTACGTGTATGATCACGATTTCCCTCGTTCATAAAACCATTTACAGTTTAGAGTTAACAGTTTATTAATATGTATAGTCATTATTTATTAATGTGTACTCAGCAGGTAGATGATTGTTAAAATTTGACCTAATTCGTCCTTTGCAACCCAGAGGATAACAGGAAGAAAGCTGAATCGATATGTATAAATCAATGCTAGCACTCTTGGAATTAGCGTAAAAAGTACCTACACATGTAGTTATAGTCTACTTCCAGTCCGAATGACCGCTCAGCCGACTGTACATTAACTCCCCTGGTCATTGAGCCATTCGCCTACAATACTGAACACTGCTAACATAGGGCGCAATCATGCAGCCGCAATACCGGCTAGTGACACTCACAGGTTCCCATTTTAACCTTTTAACCCCTGGGTGGAGAAGATATGCGGGGTGGGAGAAACTGAAAAGCGTCTTTGAAATTTTCCACAGGGACCGGGATTTGAACCCCAAACCTCCGGATTGGTACTCAAGCGCGTTACCACTAGACCACCGCACACCACAAATTATACAAATTATACGTATATATACATGTACAATGTATAGTTTGAAAAGTCTACTACAAAATAGTCATTTTACAGTGATAATACCATTGTTATGACTGGCGTGCGTCTCGGCTTGTTTTCGTTTTTAATAACGAGTCTGCAGTGATCACAAAATGGAAATAAAAGACAATTGAAACGTTTTGGAATAAAACGGTTTTATTTGTGACGTCAAGTAAAATATAAACAGAATGAAAATAGTCCTTAAAATCTTCTTTTAAGTAGATTAAAATACCGAGCCTGTTATGAAAGTTTGTATGAAAGCAGCAGCTCTGATTATTTGAGACAGAAAATACTTAGTAACACTCGCCATATGTGTGCGTGCCTTTAGATGTTTCGTGGTGCGGAGAAACACACCCAATGAAAATGCTTTCATATATAATACGAGTATATGCAATTGCGAAATGTAAACAATTTCCCTCATACAAAGAACTTTTCACACATTCGCAAGGAGCCGTCAGGTCAGGTTCATCTGTGTTTACTTAATAAATCTGACTCTAAAGTATTTCCCAATACCAACACATCCAGTGTTTTGCTACTTTATTGATACCCATAATGTATTTGTGTCTTACATGAATGCTACTACTGGTTTTCCATCGGTGTCCGACGATGACCCCATCTGTGCGTGCTCCTGAGACGTCTCTTGTGACTCCTTAACCCGGAACCGGAAGCGCAGACGTGTCCGCATACACCACAATGACGATCTTTGACTGCTACTGCAGAGGTTGATGCTCTGTGTCCCTTTCCCTGGCAGCAGAAAGTAGTGATCTCCTATCATTCACAAAGGCTGCTGTAGCTTTGTTGGTCAGTAGGCTCCAAACTGTTTTATCAGCAGTATTTTCAAGTTCCCGTGGTTGGAGGTTACACCACTGGATGTTGGCCTTGCATATGAGTGTTGGTCGTACTTGTTTTCGGGTACCTTCTTTGAGCTTGTCATGAAACGGCTATTTGGGCAAACGGTGGTTGGCCATTCTGATTATGTGGTCCGTCCAACGTAGTTGAGCTTTAATGAGCATTGGTTCTATACTTGTTATGCTTGTCTTGTCTAGCATCTCCTGGTTTGTAGCATTGCCCTGCCAACGGATGCTCAGGATTGTCATGAATATTACACGAATATTCAACATGCAAACGTTTATTTGAATACGTTTCGTTGATGTAGTCGTTGAATACACTAAATACTTTAATTATATTCGGACACTTAGCCTCCACTCTCCAGCGGGTTGTAAAGCTTCATTAATGAAATTGGAACAAATTTGATAACTTTAAACTAGAGTTGTAGTGTTGCAAGTATTTGGGACTGATCAAACGGCGCCTTCGGAAGTAACCGTTTGATATAGGTCTTCTCTAGTTGTATAAGTTCACATGTCGGAATACTGAAGGGCAATTGCGACACATATACTACTGATATATTAAAATGATCCACAGATAAGTGTATGTAAATTTTGAATGAACAGTGATTGAATAATTTCCATGGAAATTAATGTTTGTCAAAGTCCATATGGAACTATATAGTCTATATAAACCATGCGCACACGCCAATATCGAATATACACATTCAGATGTGCTTGATTTACAGGCGATTAAATGAAGTAAAGTCAACATTGTGCAGGCGTAATGTGATATTAATCAATATTAATCAATCTAAACTTCAAGAGAGACTAATTCATCAGTATTGTTTGACACTGGGTTGCTAATATAGCAGTCTTACTAAACATATTCCAAAGAAATATATGAGCATTCATTTTAAAACAAGGAAAACTGGAGTGTTTATGTGTCTAGTGCATATTAGGATTGTCACACCGTTGCATAAACAAGAGCTGTCTGCGGACAGCGCATGCCGCTTATTTAGTGTTTGATAATGTAGTTGAAGCATGTGACCTGAGACATGGACCTTAACATAAAAAACTTAACCAAAAATGAACATTAAAAGTCGAATAAGGGACATAACTATGGCAACATTATTTTAAGGGTTAGCTGCCCTGGTGAAATGGGCCCCCCTTGTGATAGTAAATATAAATACCAAATTTGTAACCAAATATCGTTGATGGTTTATTAGAAATGGACCTTAACAAAAGGGTTAACCAACTCCGACGAAAACTGGAGCTGAAATGAACATATTACACCGGAAGTTGATAAAACGAGACCAAGTACGCGTACTTAAGTTAAGCACGTTGCTTACTTAAGCATGTTACCGAGAACGTTTATGAATAGGTCTTAGCAAACTGTGCTCAGCTAAGCAGTTTGAAAGTATACTTAAGTGTAATACTTAAGTATTTTTATGAATACGGGTGCAGGTTTGTGGAGTTATGCATGTGTCAGCATTAACACTTAAACATGAGTGTCTACTTAAAACTTGACCTGTGCAATTCTGTTATAATACGTAACAGACCAATCCTAATGACAATCACAGGTGCACAGTCTCCTATGTTAGTTAAGCTATCCATAACATATTAACCCTTCGCTTGTTATTCACGTCAATATACCTACCTGTAGGTAGGAGCTGTCTCATCAGGGTCTGCACTATTTACAAGTTGATTGTGCAACCAGTGCAATCCACAGCAGTGATTTCACAGCGAAATACGTGTACACAGTGAAGATGTATGTAAGTATACAACAGGGCATGGGTATAGAGGGAGAAATGTATTTTAAAACTCAGCAAGCGAAGGGTTGACTACAACCAATTATTTATAATAAGTAAACTGTACTAAAATGTATATACATGTAGTAGAATCCCTCTAATGCGACCACTTAAAATATAACCATAGCTGTCTTAATAAGCAGGTGGTTGCTTAATGCAGGACGAAAATGATGCAGAAAGCTCCTATAGGAGCTTTCTGCTTAACTTTCATCCTTCCTTAAGCTACCACCTGCCTCTGTCACCCCGGAATCATGCACCCTTTTGGTGGTCGCATTAGAGGGATTTTACTATATTTTCCAAGTTCACAAAGAACGATAACTCGTATGAAATGCATGTCAGAGTTATATTACCAGTTACAAGCCATTAGCTCTGACAGTTTTTCAGAAATCTGGATTTATGCAAAATAAATAAAGCTGTTAGCCCTCCTTTTACGCCATCCCATTGAGAGTAAGTATAAAATGCTTCGATAGTGTTTGCCAATCCTGGTTTCCGGCAAACAGCAACATGTGTGTTATATAATAATACGCTCATCTAATAAAATGTATTGTCGTTGGGTTGATTGTCCGCAGATAGATATAGTAATACAATTTAAATGAAAACTCAAAGGGTTTGGTTAAAATTCTCTACGACCATATTTCATAGATCATGTAGAAACATTAATCCTGATCTAAAAGTAAAAGGATATACAGGTAAACCTCTGAAAACCGAACCTCTGAAAACCGAAAATCTCTAAAAACCGAACAAATATTTTGGTCCCGAATTTTTCCTTATATATTCTATATAGAAAAGCTCTCTGAAAACCGAACTCTCTGAATTCTGAATACCGAACACATGTTCCGGAACAGAAACCTATATTTCCATTGTAAATCACCTCTGAAAACCGAACATACCCTGAGGGCCAATTAGGGGTGCTGGCTTGTTGATAGTTTGACTAGGGAATTTTGGGACCCCTACTGGGTTTGACAGCTGCCTGTGTTACTACAAAGGTGTGAAAACCACGACAGGGGTATAGGCTAATACTGTAGCTGATGTTGATTTTGGAAATCGTAAGAAAATTTTAATTAGGCGTGTTTTTTCACACCTCTTTATTGAAATTAAGGGAAGATGATCTCAACATGCAAATTTTGTTTTCATAAACACAATGCCTACGTATTTAAATGTTCATGCTACATATTACTAGTGCTTCAATTGACTTACATAACTTCATTAACTGAAGTTTTAACATTAGAGTAATTTTGCATGAACAAGCCTTTTGATTATGAAAAGTAATAAAAGATAAATAAAATCAGTCAGGCACTGAATCTGACAGTCAGTTTAAACACTGAACACAATCATGCCTGCTCCTCCTTCTGCTCCGACATCATCCATTTGTGGCAAAGTATAAATTAGATAAAACAATATTACAATTATTATATGATTATTTTCTTGTTACTGAATACTCTCATCTATAGTAGGAACTGATGGTTGTATCTTATTCTGATAAGATCAAAAGAAGTGAACGATATTACAGAAGATCACATTCATTACATGTACCTTCAGGTTTCACATTAAGAAAAATCTCTGAAAACCGAACACCTCTGAAAACCGAACATTTTGTCCGGTCCGAAGGTGTTCGGTTTTCAGAGGTTTACCGTATCGCTATAAACCATCGGTCCTCAACGAAAATGGTATCTGTTTAAACTACAGTAAAACATCTCTATAACGGCCACTAAATTGTATTAATTAGTTGGTATTTAAGGCAGTGGGTTGCTTAAAGTAAGGTGAAAGTAAAACAGAACGCTCCTATAGGAGCGTTCTGTTTTACTTTCATCTTGCTTTAGGCAGCTACCTGCCTTTAACACAAAATTGATGTAATTTAGTGGCCGTTATAGAGAGGTTTTACTGTATTCCAATCGGTTGCAATTCATGTTTACGATTCGATATGACAATTGACTGAGTCTTAGAGACGATGGATCCCGAAGAGATATCGGGCTATTCACTTGTGCTTTGTGTATTTTAATTAACATTTAGCCTGCTTCGGATGGAAGATTGAATACCTATGCAAACAGTTTGGATCTAGATGAGACGCCGAGTAACTCCAAACTGTTTGACACCTTGATTGCATTATGGTAGACATATTGATTATTACTTTAATTTGAAAATGTATTAGGTGAAATGTTATGCAAAAATAATCTGCTCGGCAGGCTAAAGGTTAAAAGGACACGTGTATGTAGAGTAGATCCATTGTCTGTCAGTGGATCTTAAATTTATATAAATAAATAATTACATATACTTTTTTTTTCTGGCGAGAAATTAATTTTCAGTTGCCAATTATTGTAAGTGCAATATATAACTCGGTATGGGTGTGCATGTTGTGGTATATCTTTTCACGTGCATGCATGAACGTTTGTTATATATTGTGCATGTTGTTTTAAATCACTATGTATGCATTCCTTGCGGGAATAAATCAACTAATTGGTTTTCAATATCACATTGGCAAAATGATTGTATTTTGGAATAACTCTCAAAATGCAAATTAAGTTAATTCAAATTACATGTTTACTAAGCTATGAGGCTTAGCTGGATCTACTAGGGTCACGACTTTACAAAACCTCTGGCCTTTCGACTTGTAATCTGATATACATGAACGTCTACAATATTTGCAAATATCTAAAGGGTGGGATACCTTCTGAATGCTTCAGTTACATGTATATACATAAAAGAGTCTCGGATATAAATGATTTTATAAGCGTATATGCATACTAATGTTTAATCCTTGTTAGATACGTTATTTAACCCTTTCGCTGCCAATTCCGGATCTGTGATTACCTATGCAAACAGTTTGGATCAAAATGAGACGCCGAGTAACTCGGCGTCTCATCAGGATCCAAACTGTTTGTTACTGTTACTATGTTTTTGAAACAAACATGAAGAAAATCAAAAGAATGAACATTTGTAGCAGACGACAAAGTAAGCAGACGACAGAATTTGGCAGCGAAAGGGTTAAGTACATATAGAATTTCTAAATCAAACGAAACTCGTAGCTTTCTTCAGAAGTTTGTAGATACATGTAGCATGTGAGCTGTACAGCGATATACAGTACAGCTTGTCCTAAGAAGCCAATCATTTATTGAAAACAGGAGACTTAAAGGCAGATGGTTGCTTACTGCACTACTTTTGACATGAATTAAGCCCCAACCTGCGGAAAAGACACGTAATTATACATCCTTTTGATGGCCGATAAGCCAGGTTATATTGCAGCTGAATGAATGATACTCTCGGGAACAAAAAAGAGCCGCGTTAGAAAATAGCTGATAAATATACAGGAAAATCACATAATAATAAACAAAATTCACATTGACAGGATACATAATGACTTACTGTTGTTTCATAATGCACAAGATGGCAATAAACAAAATGTACTAAATTGGCAATTCTTTGCTAGATTTCACATTCAGTTTACTGTGACTTTCCCGGGGGGGGGGGGGGTGTTACACAATATTCCAACAACCAAAACAGTACCAATGATTGTACGAAATATTTGTAACAGCTGTTCTGTTGTTGGCACATTTATGTCTACCGATACACGTACTTGGGTTAATTTAGGTATTAGATGGTCATTTCATATCAATTTATAGATACTGTAGAAATTCACTTAAACATATCCTGGCGTTTTATTGCGCTAGTACTATGTATTATCTTACGTTTGCTGGAGTTTGCCAAAGTAACGGCAATTTTATTGCTCCTGACGGCCTTTCAATGACCTGTATTAGTGTAGAATACTTACTGGTGCCGTCCATGGAACGGTGTCTATCAAACCTTACACCTGTCTGTACGACTTTGATCTGGTGCCACGTTAGTTATATCTGATTCGATTAAGCGTGTGGTAATACATTACCAAGTGTCAAACGGCTTGGATCAAGATGAGACGCCGAGTTACTCGGCGTCTCATCATGATCCAAGCTGTTTGCAACTGTGAGTCAGGTATGTGTTATCGATATGATGATAAGGGTATCATGAAATGTATTAGCGTGCGGTGTGTGTTTATGTTTTAGTGTTGTATTTGAAAATGAATAAATGGTAAACAAAGGAAATGAAAACACTTGCACGAAATATTTCACTTGGATAAAAATACTCATGATTGATAGTGGAATGTGTAAAATACTCATTATTGATAGTGGAATGTGTTTCATGGAAATATTGTTCCATACGTATGTGTGAAACAAAAATAAATGTATCGATACTCGTATTAGCAATTAATGACTGGTCCCTAAAAGCTTGGACACATAATAGCTGCGGATGTAGACATATTGCTATTTTGTATTGGCGCATCTAATGCTAATTCGCAAATTTTTGTCTGATCTTTTTGCTCTCTGTATCTATTATGTTTTATGTAGAAATGTTAAAGGGTTTAAATGGACTTTTACATGTGATTTCTATGACATTCATAGCCTTAGCCTTGACCCGTAGCTAGTCAGTGTACTGGTTTTATAGTGATGCCTTTTGTTTAGTGCAAACAATGATCATTAGCTTTAAAGGTGAACAAGTTAAATAACACGAGCGATATGAGTAAATATACTACGAGTTAAATAAAATAAGTATTTATTATCCCAAAATACGTTAATTGACAAACTTTGGAGACATTCTATATGAAGTGGATTATTTGGGACTAAAGGAGTCTGCAAACCGTCTGAATGTTCATGTACAACAATTATAATGAAATATGAAGGCGGAACATTAGAGCCATTTTAGAAAGTAAAGAAACAAATTTATCAAATTCCGTTGGCAAACAGAGCAGACCCTGATCAGACGGCTCCTATAGGAGCCGTCTGATCTGGGTCTACTCTGTTTACAAATGCGTGGAAATGCGTTCATATGACGAATTATGAGTGTTCTGCATCACTTGTGCCCTATTAAAAGCAACTACCTGATTTTACGATTCCTTTGTCCAATATTTGAATGGCCACTTAGGACAGGTTCTACTGTATAGCTACTTGTTTGAATCGACATATATGAAAACAAAATTATCGGCAGTATTCAAATTATTTCCTCATGTAAGAGGTATATCTGATTATTGCATGCCCAAGAGCCTTTCAAATATAATCTGGAAAGATCATTACATGAGCAACCTCATTTTTGGGGACTTTAATTATAGTTGTTTGGAAGAGAACACCTACACCTCTTTTATGGCATTCTAAGATGTTTAACAAGAGATGTTTGTAAAACATGTAGACCCCCAGACCCCCCTGACCTTCGATCAAGTGACCTCAAAAGCTAAAGGGGTCATCTAGTGGTCATGACTAATCACCACATCAACTTTGAAGATCTTAAGCTAAACTATTGAGCAGTTATTAGTCGGAAACCATTTCATCAGTTTAGGTCATGGTGACCTTGACCTTTGACCTAGTGACCTCAAGGACAATAGGAGTCATCTAGTGGTCATGACCAACCACCACAACAAGTTCGAAGGATATATGGAAGGATTATGAGGATATACACAATGTTTAATAGAGGCTCATTGAAATTGGCTATATGAATCGATCGGGTAGACATAGTGTATGTATATTTGTACAGTAGAACCTGTCTTAAGCATCCATTCATGTATTGAACGTAGGAGTCTTAAAACGCGGGAGGTTGTTTAATGCAGGTCATGTTTTATTCATAAATATAATCACATTAACAAACAGTGTGGATCCTGCTGAGTCGCTAAGTTACTCTGTATCTCATCTGGATCCAAACTGTTTACACTGATGCGATATTTGCATCGTTTATCATCATCAAATCATTTATCATCGTCACATCGTTTGAGAACACATAGGTATAACTACTTAATGTGTATGAGTATTAAACCTTTCCTGTTTTATGTTTATTTCAATTTTCAATACCCACTGAATGCTCATGAGCAATATAGTAAAAATGAAATATGGAATGTGGAACATTGAATCCATTTTAGAAACCAAACAAACATATCTATCAAATTCTATTAGCACACAGAGCAGACCATGATCAGACGACTCCTATAGGAGCCGTCTGATCTGGGTCTGGTTTGTTTGCATATGCGCGAACAGACGAATATATGAGGGAAAGGATTAACTTAGTATTTGGTTGGTACATGTACTTCTTGAGTTTCTTTAACCTAGCTAGATGCAAAGTAGATATAATGTTCCATCTCATCTAATCCAATAATGACCCCGAGCTAAACTATACTGAAAGCCATGTCATGATCTCATTAGCCCTATATTCTTGTATGTCAATATTGATTTTATTGAGTAAAATCAGTAATTAACTGTTGCTTTCCGATACATGCAAACTTGCGTTTAGACTTTCAAAACTATCTAAATTGATATACATAAAATCCAATTAACCCATAGCCTGCTAAGCGCGACCTAACTGACATTTGCAAACAACAAGATGTTTGACACTCTGTCAATAGTATCTTAAAAGCTTAAACGAATCAGAAGTAAGTGACAGCGACAACAGATCGGAACTTATTATAAGCAGACCGCACTTTTATAGCAGGCGTAGGGTTAAAATGACATTTCAAACGCAATGTTGATCTTTGCCGTTACGTTTCCAATGTGACACAATACATAACACAGAGCATGTCTCTTTGCCGACAACGTCGACTGCTTTAAATTCCTTAAATTAGTCTTTCTCTTTGACGTAAGCGGTGTGTCAAACAGCTTGGGCCCCTGTGAGACCCCGAGAAACTCGGCTGATATACTCGGCATCTCATCTGGGTTCAAATTCTTTGCAAAGGTAACCTTAGAGCATACCCTGAGAGTCGCCGTTAGAAGACTAAAGTAAACAGCCACCTTCCCTAAATAACAACCAATTAACACAATTTAGTGGCCGTTATAGAGAGGTTTTACTGTAATCACATGTGTCATAGATGACTCTTTCAACATCGGTTTCAACATACATGTTTGAATAAATCCATAAACAATCATTAAAACTTGGTTGACTTGGCCAATCGAGTGAAGCATTGAATGCAAAACCTTGATCTTATTTGGTAGAGGATGGTCACCCAAGGAACATCCATACCAAGATTTATCAACTTCTGCCTGGTGGTTTCACTTTCAGATGAGGTGTCATTTGAATGAGATGTTGATTCAGTTGGATGGTAAGCAGTCACTGTTGCTTAACCTAAGCAGTAGCTCAACCCTTTCCCTGATATAAACGTGTTTTCACGCATAAGCAAACAGGGTAGACCCAGATCTAGAGGAGCCGTCTGATCAGGGTCTGCTCTGTTTGCTAACGGAATTTGATAGATATGTTTCTTTATTTTCTACAATGTCTACAATGTTCCATATTTCTTTATAACTATTTTGTTAATGAATATTCAGTAGGTATCGAAATTTGGCCTACATACAAAACAGGGAAAGGGTTAAGTGAGCTATAAATGCACATCAGTAGTCATCTTAAAGCGTTGTTCTGTTCATTATATATACATGTATCTCAAGGATGGATACAATACACATAATAAACACATCTGGTAAACAACACCAATTTTATCAGAGTACCTTGCAGGTTACGGAAATAGAGGATACAACATGAGTGGTCATTGAATATTCCAAATATAAAACGAGTTGTCTAAAATGATATAATCCGAGGCTTTGCCGAGCATTATATCATTCTAGACAACGAGTTTTATATTTGGAATATTCAATGACCACGAATGCTGTATTCTATTTATCACATTACCTCAAAGACGACGCATTTACTAGAACCAAATACAGTTGACTATTAGTACTTTGGGTGATTTGATCATAGTTGTGTGTGATTCGGTCTAACCAGCTAAAAAGTAGATCCTAACAAATTTCATTTATTTTGTCCACAACAAATTGGTACTTGTGTTTTATGGTTGGAAACACCTAGTTATATAATCAGGCAACCTAGAAAATAAACAAGTGTCTTTTCATACATCAGAAACGTATAAAGCAACACCTCATTCTTGGCAACCGTCTCGCGACCAAAGTAGGTCAACAATCATGTAAGTTTTGAGCGCCATAAATGGCTACATTTCAATGTGTCACTATCGGTCAATCTAGATTCGTTTTTTGGTTGGACTGTTCGAATTTTCTGGATTGTCATTGTGGTGGATATGTACATGGAAGGTTCCGCCATGTATTGGGGCGGCGAAAATGCTTTGGAATCCATCAGTGACATGGAAATTTTGACGATGATGCAGCGTGTAGAGAGTTAGAGTTCAGCTGCACTGGACATGCTCTTGTGACCTGGTTTTGGGAGGTGTTATGATTGCTGTCAGTTGAGTTGAGGATGGATGAGATTATTTTGTACTGGTTCTGATTAATGCGACTGTAGTTGTTGATTGAAGCCATGTTCCTGTGACCAGATATTTGAATTATCTGCATGGTTCGCGGGAACATCGTTGTCACCCATCTTTGGAATCATGTATTTTCTGGGGCTGTGGTAGGACAAGTGTTTGTTAGTAGAGATTCCGGAGTGCTGGACCATGTGTTTCATCATGGTACAGAACTACAGACAATGTTTACACGATAGGACTTCTACGGAAATATATATGTACACGTTGTTCGGCGAAGATGATTATGAACTTTTTGTTGATGCTATGTAAAATGGACAGTCGGGCTCGGAATAACCCGGGTGTCGTCTTTTGGCATGCTCTCTGTATACTGATATTGGGCACCTGTTTGGATGGTCCAAGTTTACCTCACAGTTTTGGTTTTCTGGAGGGTTGCTTCTCGTGTTTGCCATGTTTGTTTTGATTTTTTGACAGCGAGTATGAATACAAGTTAGGTCAGGATAAACAGCGAGTTGTATAACAAGCCTTCAATATCGCGAATATAGTTCCCAAGTTATAACACTGCCGGGCCGGAGGTAATGTGATAAGTAAAGATATGTTATGTAATCTAACTACATAATATGTATGTGAAACAATTAACGTATTATAATAGGAGTCTTTAAAAGCACGTGGTTGTTTAATGCAGTGCAAATGTAATACAGACAGCTCCTATAGGAGCTTTCTGCATTATTTGTAACCTGCATTAGTCTATCCATGCCTTACAGACACATAGGCATATTTTGGTGGCCGCTTAAGAAAGGTTATACTGAATCTTTAATATAAGTACATGTATATACGGTTAGTACAAATAGTATTTCCAAATTTCACTCACAGGTCAGCATTTGCCATGTAGTTTCACAGTAGCTGGTTAGTCCATGTTATTTGAATATATAAAACGCTAATTTACGTATGACTGGTTTGAACCTACCTCATTTATCAATGCCCAACTGCCACTTCTGACATGAATCTGCATCATTTGTCTATTTCCAAAATGTCACTTCTCCCTGTGATATGAATTATCTGTGTGCGTGTGTGTGTGCGAGCGCGTGCCAAATGAACAGTAATAAAACTGTAGAAATGATTGTTTTCAGGTACATGTATGTCGCTTTGTTTAAACCAAAATACGATTCTGTCCCATGTCTCTACTGCTTATTCTTAGTGTATGTCCGTTAAATTACCGTATACAATTACTATTCCATAATAAAGTGTATGTCGTGAATCATCAGACCATGCTAACCGGTTATAACGTTGGGTACTAGAGCTGTTATAAACGGTACAATTCCGGGTGAGTTAGATACGTGTCAACGCTGATTTTTTTAGCGTAGAGACAACGTCCATTTGTATTACTCAGGGCAACTTCCCACAGTATGAACATTAATACAAGCAGTATACAGTTAACTGATTACAGAGAATCTATATACAGTGCTCCCTCCATATAACGACCCTCTCAATAACGATTCCCTCCTTACAACAACGCATGTCACTGTTTCCGAAACAACAAGGCTCCAGAAACAGCATTTTCCATCGTATTTTCTTTATGCCTTCATCAAACCCTATGTTGTGGCCACTCTTTAGAATCGTCACTTTGTGACGATTCTAAAGAGTGGCCACAACATAGTTCTCGAAATACACCTTATCTGGGGATCTGCAAACAAGCTAATTAAGTTTGATTTTCCCTCCCTATAACAACTCCCTCTGAACAACACATACAATAGTCGTATCCCAAAGGGTGTCGTTGTAGAGAGGGAGCACTGTATCTGCTGATTAGGAAAAGGCATTTGTCTGAAATGCGTAGTATGACATTTGCCAGGGGAAATAAAGAGATTGGAAACGCCCTTGCACATTTCCGGATTATGGCTCGTATGGCACGTGTCATCTGCATATTGTCTTTCGAAAGGAAAGGGAGATCAGCTGATTAAAAAGGCCACCCAAGTTCAGTGGTTCTTTATCACTTGCCACTACAGTTTTCGCATACACTGTCATCTGTAAAGCATAACACGTCAGTTTATTTTATATAGGTTAGACTGCATTATGACAAGTCATCATGAAATAGACTATGCGGAGCGTCAGCGAAGCCAGTCTATTTCATGAAGACTTGTCATTGGCAGTCTAACCGATTTAAACCGCAGTTTGATTTTGGCGGCAATAATCCAGTCTTCATAAAGGTTAGACTGCATTATGACAAGTCATCATTAAATAAACTGAGCGGAGCGTCAGCGAAGCCAGTCTATTTCATGAAGACTTGTCATTGGCAGTCTAACCGATTTAAACCACAGTTTCATTTGGCGGCAATAATCCAGTCTTCACGAAAAGGGAAAATCTGAATAACTAACGCTGATTGGCCAACGCCACAGCATTTTCGAAAACTGTGATTTAAACGAAAAAGGAAAAACTGAATAACCAACTCTGATTGGCCAACACCACAAAATTTTCGAAAATTGCGGTTTAGCCACCCATAACGGATAGTCTTTCATAATAGTATAAGCCGACGAAATAATTAAAACCCATTTCAAGATAAAGATATACATGTCATTGCAATGCCCTTTCAGCGCGGTCACTATGTCCTTTGTACATGTAGTTAATGAAGATCCAGATAAGAGGACTCCTAGAGAAAACCTCATATCACGGTATACTCTGTTTTTCATGTTACACTTTTCTTTAACCCCTTTTCCTCCATAAATACACCTTTTTACGCCTTTGCTTACAGAGTAGACCCAGATCAGACGGCTCCTACAGGGTCTGCTCTGTTTGCTTATGATATGATAAAGATGATTCTACAGTTTCTGTCTCATGGCCAAACATATTGTGTCCATGTGCTATTAAAACACTTAATCTAATTAATATTCATGGTGTTAATTTTAACTGTTGAACTGTTGCAAGATTATTCAAGGGTTAACCCCCACCCCTTGAATAGTCACGATAAGCTTGGCCTAGTTAAATGTTGGGAAGGTCAGCGTTGTACGAGTTAAACCGTCCTAGTTACTTTCTCTACGTTTTCTTAGGGGGTGGGGGATCTAATGTTGCCTTCGCATTGACATTTTGTACGACATTTATGTACAATTAATATGATTTATCGAAAATTATAAAGGAATAGTTAAGCGGATATAGGACAGTCAACGGATGGGCAGAAGGATCGGCGGATAAATGGACATACAGATAGACGGATAGATGGACGGACGCTTGGACGACGCGCGTCATACCATTATACGCCCTGAACATTGTAGCTGACGACAAAGCTTGCAGAAGACAACATTCGCTGCAGTTAACTGGGATGCTCTGGTATTAATACATGCATGTGACATTTCATGATAACACTCCTCTTCAAATAAATGTATTGACTTTCAGCTGCAACATGATACATGATACAGAACATCGACTTCGAAAGTAATTAATTTGCAAGCCTACAGGGTAGCAATTAGTTCAAGTGACACTTAAAAACCAGGGCAAAAAGTTATAAAATTTCTGAGGCTGAGATCATTCTTAAGTATCTAATTGGTATTGAGAATGATCTCACTTTAGCAAAAACATACTTCAGTCTGATCAGGTTCTGCTCGAGTTGAAACTCAACAGTAAAATATTTCATGACCTCTTAACGTAATGAAAAGTGTAGATCTTGATCAGAGGCTACATATCTCACTAGATGGCTCGTCTTAGTCTTTATTACACATTTCAAGGCTAAATTTTCAAAGTGGAATAACACATCGCTGTTTAAAAGTAGAGTTCATTTAGAATGAAAGGGTATACTTTGTTAGAGGATTTTGAATGTCAAATAAATACATACCCTGATCAGAAGAAAGTCATTATGCATTAAGCAGCCACCTGCCTAAAAGGGTCTAACTTCTATATAGAAAATTTGAATAATCGAGATTTTACCGTACATAATAAGTTGGTTTATTATTACATTATATTGTTAAATCAATCGTAACAGTCTATTGAATTGAACTACACATTGACCAGTGCAACAACATACATAACATAACATATATTGTTTTCGGCATTAAGTTGCATGAAGTACATATAGGCCTAACATATTATAGCCAATATCGAACTCGTGAAAGTTGTGATGTACATGTTAATTGTACATATATGGATGACTTTGTGATACATGGTTTTCAGAGAAAGAAGAGCGGAAATTCTCCCTATATGTGTTCTAATATATTGACAGTGAGCAAATTGTATCATCCATTTTCATTTTTTTTATCTTAATTTAAATGCAGATTCTAACACACCTCGCGCACACATCTACATAAACAAAGAAGGGACGCATCTATGTTTGAATTCTCAATAAAACACCGCACGCGCTGTAACGGCTTAACGTGACGTAATATGACTTCGAAAATTCGTACGACAAGAAACGTAGTGCCGTTGTGGCGGTGCAAATTATAGTTAAATTGAAGTGTTAGAATCGAAATAATAAATTTATACCAGTGTTTTATCGTGCAATCGAACACGGGTGGTCGTTGAGATGCTTATAATTAAATCACTCGGCCTATCGGCCTAGTGATTTAATTACTACGCATCTCAACTCCTACCAGTGTTCGATTGCACGATAAAACACTGGTATGAATTTATTATTTCTTAAATATAAGAATCTAGATAAGCTGTTGATTTCAGATTTGGAGTCTGATAACATGACGTTCGATAATTTATTGACAGTTGGCCAGTGGCAGAAATATGGGTTAAAACACATTTGTCTGAGTTCTCTAAATTGTGGACTTACTAATAGGATATGGTATTCGTCTTCAATAGTATTCATGCTGCATACCGTGCACTTTCGGTCTTCTCTTGCGATGTTTGTGTATCTTCCTGCTTCTATTCCAAAATCATGTGATGATAATCAAATGTTTGTTAGAGAAATTCTACATTTATTTGTTTTGAAACAGCTCTGATTTGAATTAATGCTTATAAATACAATATGATGAGAGACGTCATGAGTGTTGATAATTCCATACCAGGATTGCGTATACAGGGTGTCCCATAAAAAACGGAACCCGGGATTAAGACCTGCAAGTTATCCCATTTCTGTCAATATTGCTAACTTAAATTAAAAGTATACACATGTAGCTTAGTAGAGACACTATTTTGCCATATGTTGTCTAAAATTTGTTTAAACATATTCATTTGTTTTTAAGATATCAGCATTTAAATGAAAGCACGCAAAACTCCGTTTTAAATATAATATAGGCATGGACTATGCAATGTATGAATATCATGTTAAAACAGATTTTAGGGTCATTCATTAAAACACTCATATCTTTAAAACCAATGCATATTTTTTATGAGAAATTTGGCAGACATATGCACAAATGGCTTATCTACAATAGTAAATATTTATATTTTAATGTGTCCGGTTACATTGGTTAAAATACACATTTGATCCAGGGTTCCATTTTTTTGGGACACCCTATACATGTAAAAGTCAAGTATCCTTTGTTTGATATTTTTAAAAAGTAGAACAGCGTTTAAGTTACCATGATTTTGCCATAGATTAGCCATATCAATTTCAGTGAGCAATTGTTTTATTTGAAAATCCAAATTCATCCCTCCATATATAATGTTATTTTCAGTATCATGTTTAAGCTGTGTGAATATCATTTTCAATATTAAATTATTTGAGTGTAAAATCTTTAGCCAAAGTTTTCTTTGAATTTCTAGTGGGTGTCTTCCTAACTTTCCATATAGATCATTTTTGTTGACTTTTAGACACATAACGCTTTTCGCAAAACATTACAATGTATCAATTCTATATCTTTACTCTTATAATAGCCCCAAACCTCTGCACGATAGTTAAGAATAGATCCCACCAAACAATCAAACAGTCTGCATTTGTCAGTTGTGTTTAACTCTATCTGGTTAAAAACTAAAAATAATTTATGCAATGCTTGTTTTGAATAATGTGCTAAATTTGTTTGTGTTCTAGACCATTTTCCGTTTTTAAAAAGATTTACTCCCAAATATTTAAATGAATCAATAATATCTAAACACAGAATTTTTAATCATAAGATTGTATTGTGAATGGCGTCCTTTTTCGAAAATCATAATCTTAGTTTTGTTGGTATTGATCTTAAACCCCAATGTTTGGCAATATGTATCTTGATCATTTAAGATAGATTGACAGTAGCGTAGCTGAATCCAAATGTAATGTACACACCGTGGCTATAGTGGTCCAGGGGCATGCTCCCCGGGAAACTTTAGAAGTGTGTAGTTTTTAAACCATTGTGATAAATAGACCATTTGCTCCTATAGGAGCAAATGCTCTATTTATCACAATGGTTTGAAAAGGTGACGTTTACAGAAGCGTCAAAAGGCATCAATATGAGGGGATTGGTTAATACTTATCAAAGTCTACACCCTTAGCCTTCGATTTTTGTTCTAGTTGTGGTCATAATAATGTTTCCACTTTTTTAAATTGATATTACGCACGTGCGTAAGTAGGCATCGCTAGCTACTACCCCTGGTTGAAGTGTCTGAGGCGTTTCTGCGAATACAGCCGCGTCATCACACATCATTAATAAGAAAAGCTTCATTTCGTTTATCGAAAACAAACCTTCAATATCTGAATTAGTATTTTCCACGATGTCATTAACAAAAAATAAAAACATAAGACTTGAGCTCGGGTCTCCCTGCTTGACCCCGATGTTTGAATTAATTGATGAACTCTGAGTGCATTGATTTGTGACGAATAAGCGATTTGACAACTTGGAACAAAGCCCTCATTGCCTGAACAAATTTAGAGCTGACGTTTTCTGGGTATATGTTTTGCCATATGAATGATCCATCTAATATGTCAAACCATTTTTCGAAGTCAATGAAAGCGCAGTATAATTTCTTTTTCGAACTTAATGTGTTTGCAGTAATTGTGTGCAGTGTAAATATACAATCGATTGTGGATTTTCCTTTTTGAATTATTGTTTCATGCTTTAAAGACCACTTTGTTAATAAGTTTCAAAGAATTTGAGAGTATATTTTCCCAATTATATTAATCATTACATGCTAGATATCAGTCGGTTTGCTTATTTGTTAATCCTTTCCTTCATATAAACGTGTTTCAATGCATTTGCAAAACAAAGAAGACCCAAATCAAATGGCTCTGTCCTATTTAATATCTAAAATGGCTACAATCCCCCTTTCCATATTTTATTATCACTATTTTGTTCATGAATATTCAGTAGGTATTGAAATTTGGAATAAACATAGACCATGGAAATGGTGAAAGCCTAATTAATTGAATATGAAATATACAGTCAATATATAATTGTGTACATGGTTGCTAATTGTTACGCCATGGACGTTGTACTCACGTTGTATTATACCATTAAATAGTAATGAGGTGTTTTGCCAATAGTAGCCTAGCAATGTACATTTTCAAAGAATAAAGTAAATATTTTTTTATCAATAATATATAAGAAAAGAATGAATAAAGATACTTTCTTGTTAAAACTCGAATAAAATATGCAAGTAATGGATATTTAGTGTTCTTGATTTGATATGGTCACTATATTTGCTGTTTTCAATTTTCCTGTAATTTATCTCTTTACTCCACGGGTGCGCCTTGTCCGCCTTTGCAAACTGTATGGACCGTGTGAGCAGGGTCTGTTCTGTTTGCTTATGACAAGAGATACATGTATATCTGATTCTACTGTTTCTGTCATGATAAAACCCCTGCCTCATAGTGCCACTGTTAATTTTCAATAACTCCATGATCTCATTATTTCTTACATATATAATTATTGTGCACAGGGTTAAAGGAAATGTTCTTGGAAAATGTTTTAGTCATAGCTGAAATGAAAGCCAGCATGAAGCCTATTAACTTTAGACATTCAATGCTCGGGCGTCTCATATGGAGACTGGATGTCTACAGTAAAACCCCTATAAGCTGGACGTTCAATCTTGCATAAATATATATCTTAGAGACAGGTGGCAGCTTAATGCAGGGTGAAGTCATGCAGAAAGCTCCTATAGGAGCTTTCTGCACGACCTTCACCCTGCATTAAGCAGATATCTGCCTAAACGTGTCTATTTTTTCTACTTGAACTCCGGTATTGGGGAATTTCATTGTACATGTATTTGAATGCATATCTGACGATTCGGAGGCAATGGTTGACTATCACGCAGCATGCTGCATTTATCGGCAGAACGTATGCAATTATATCAATTATTACCCATCCAGACGTATTCTCCGATTTCGAATAAAGGTCACCGTTAAAGTATCGACAATTGGAATCCCTATGGGGCGTCTAACCTGTGTCCAAACGGACTGCAAATGTCGACACACACTCGCCCCAATATAACTTAATGTTAGAATATTCTATGTCTGTTATTTATCAACGGTTAATAAGATAATCATACATAAGAGTTTGTGATAATTACTTGGATCATAGCCAATCGAGAATGGTTAAAGTGTGAGCTTATCTTTTATTAACCCGTTTGCGCCCACTGGGTTCTTCCATGTATATATATTGGATTAGACCATTTTTAATCTAAGGGATGCCTTGCCTAAGTTTTCAATTTCGTTTTGTTTTATATTGAAATTTCTATCAGCAAACAGCGTAGACTCTGATCAGACGTCGCATTATGCTGCGTCTGATCAGAGTCTACACTGTTTGCCTACGGCCCATATATGGGATCGTGGGAGCACATGGGTTAAACAGAGCAATAGATAAGTGTGCCTATTCAGATACTAAAAATCGTCTTTTCTCCACCAAACCCTATGTCGTGACCACTCTTTATAATCGTCTCTTCGAGACAATTCTAAAGTGTTGTCATACCATAGGATTTGGTGGAGAAATAAAGGAGTTATTCTTAAACATGTTCTAGTTAACCTCAGACCCTCTGATTAACCCTTTACACAATGAAAAATGGCACTACGAGTATTAAGAATATGCTTGTTTATAACGATAACAAGTCATGACAAAAACTATAGCATCATATCTACGTTAATTCATAAGTAAACAGACATATCCTGATCAGACGGCTCGTATAGGGACCGTATAATCTAGGTCTATCCCGATTGCGAAGAGTATTAAAAGCGTGAAAGGAGTAGATGGTTATAAAATAAGCAGCAGGCAAAGTTACCTGAATCAATTCAAATTTATGTATTTTGCCTAAACAAAATTTACTGGCTATGTTATAATTACATTTTCCTCGTCCATTATAGCTTCAGAAAAAATACATCAGCATACAGCGGAATCTGACAGAAAGAATCATGAACAATATATTGATATTTCTCCTGATAATGTTATTGTAGGTTACATAACAATCATTTGTTACATGTATGTGGATACACCGCGGTAAACAGGGAGGACCATGTTCAATATCTGAATTGGTATGTGACGTCAAATTACAGTAAAACCTCTCTATAACGACCACTAAATTACATCACGTGTTTTGTGTTATAGACAGGTGGCTGTTTAAAGCAAGGTGAAAGTAAAACAGAACGCTCCTATAGGAGCGTTCTGTTTTACTTTCACCTTGCTTCAAGCGGCCACCTGCACTAAATACCAAATAAGAGACACAGTTTAGTGGCCGTTATTGAGAGGTTCTACTTTACTGAAATCAAAACTAGCACTATTTATCACTTGGCATAATATACCATTTGTGACTTGATAGGCAGTTGGGACCGCTTCTTCATAGGCAGTGTGCAATATTTTTGTCATGCATTAACTTATATCTATTGTTTGTGTATGTTACCACTGCCAATAGGATACACCCTGCCCCTTTGCGCTGTGTTTAACCCTTAATTATAATGAATATTCATTTAAACAGTGATGCATGTAAAAATATTAATTTGCTGAGATATAATGACATCATGAATGTTGACCATGGCAATAACTGTAGAATCATATCTATAGTATTCCATTATCGAACTAGGCAGACACGAGTTTTATTTGAGTGTTCGCTGTTTGCAAAAGCGTGAAAATGCATGTATACATGTATCAGGTGAAAGATTAGATGTTTATAGTCATGCTATATGTTTAATATACGTGCCAGTTTTGTTTGATATGAGAAGTTTCTTATTCAAACAAAACTAGCAGCTGCATTTCTTCAGAATTGAAACACCTAAGTTATATACAGTTGCACTTCGATATCTCGAACTCGGATAACTCAATCTTCGGAATAGCTCGAACTAAAAGTCCTATAGGAGCTTTCTGAATTACTTTTGACCTGCAGTAAGCTACCACCTGTCTTACAGACCTTTAATTAGACTTCTTTTTGATGGTCGCCTCGGACAGGTTATATTATACTTGTCGTCAAACAAAACATGGGCACGTTAATGCCAATGCGATAAATCGCCTTGTTTTGAATGATACATGTATAAGACAAACATATATTTTCTATAACTTAAAAACATAAAGATCAATGCATAAATAAATAATTGATATAAATATTACCGTTATGGTTTCATTGAACACTAGCAGTATGACGAAATACTAATGTTTACGTCATAGATAGAGCTTTACCAGATTCGTAATATGCTATTTTCAATATTGAAGACTGTTTTCAGTTTTACCTGCTTATATATATTTATCATTACTAGTAAGTTAACCATTTACTCCATATATACGCCTTTGTATGCATTTGCAAACAGAGTAGACCCAGATCAGACGTCTCCTATAGGAGCCGTCTGATCTGGGTCTGTTCTGTTTGCTTAAGATATTTGCATAGGTATCATTCTACAGTTTCTGCCATGGCAAAAAAAGCTCTTAAGCCAATGTTCTATCGTAAAAAATAATCGTATTAATATTCATGATTGCATTATTTCTTACATAAACATTCATAGAGTAAAGGGTTGAAATAACATTCGCCTGTAATTTTTAAAGCAAAATAGTTCAAATTTCCCAATACAAATTAAGTTTCAATTTTTCCGTGAAACTTTATGCATTTGGTGTGGGCATAAGTTGTTAACATTTATTTATTATACATTGTATTATATGAAGTGATTGTACAGTTTCTGCCATGGATGATTTGTTAATGCAATATAAAACAATTCAGCCAATACATGTACAGTAAAACCTCTCTGTAACGGCCACTAAATTACATCAAATATTTTGTGTTAAAGGCAGGTGGTTGCTTAAAACAAGGTGAAAGTAAAACAGAACGCTCCTGAAGGAGCGTTCTGTTTTACTTTCACATTGCTTTAAGCAACCACCTGTACTAATATACCAACTAATTAACACATTTTAGAGGCCGTTATAGAGAGGTTTTACTGTACATAATTATACACGATGCCATCATTTTTTTACCTGAATATTGAACAGGTGAAATCTTAATAATTCCATTGAGTTTAGCCCTTGACCTGCTGTGAAAACACAACATGCATGTGGCGCATTTTGATTTCTTTCGGTTCGATCAAGCTTGAACTCTTTCCCTGTTCTATATTCATTCCAAATTTCAATACCTACTGAATATTCATGTACAAAATAGATTATAATCAATATGGAAGGTGGAGAATTATAGTCATTTTAGAAAGTAAGGAAACATATCTATCAAATTCCATTATCAAACAGAGCAGACCCTGATCAGACGGTTCCTCTAGGAGCCGTCTGATCAGGGTCTACTCTGTTTGCAAATGCGTGAAAATGCGTTTATATGAGTGAAAGGGTTAAATAAATTGACCGAGTGTCAAACGCCGAATAACTCGGCGTCTCATCTGCAGAGCTACAGATAACGGTGCGTACTCAAATACTAAAATCGTCATTTCTCTACAAAACCCTTTGTTGTGACCACTCTTTAGAATCGTCTCGAAGAGAGGGTTGTTGAACCGCAAATTTCACGCCACCCATTTTTCACACGTGTGAAAAATGGGTTGACGCATTTTTCACACGGGTGAAATTTGCGGCCCCATTTTTCACACGTGTGAAAAATGCGGCCCCATTTGTCACAAAACCGTGCTGTGAAAATTTCGGCACCCCTTTAACCCCATTTTCTGAAGACCTACTAATACCAACGCATTTTTCACAGATATGTCAATAGATGGTTTAGCTATTGTTGACATGCTTACGCACGAGAGATCTTAAACAGCCATCAGGACATTGAATAAATATTGGATAGGGTAGCTTTGTCCCTGAATTATGTCTATGACAGTAATGCCCCATGAGTCGACCCTCGCTATCTCGAAATCGGTTAAGTAGAACTAAGTCCCTGCCATTTGAGCTGTTTTTTTAATTGCAAGCAATTCTGATCCAGACCAGATGCAGAGCGACACATCGTCTGGTCTGTATATAAACTGCTCGGGATTATGTATATGGTGACAGAAATGATAATTTAAGGAATTATCCAATTGCCTTATTTAAAACCGACGTAGATGATAAGAATGTTTTGTAAATACATGTATACATATATAAAATTTGACAGGGCATTGAGAATAAACTGAGGGTGAAATGACAGCGCACTGAGAGTATACCGAAATTAAAATAAGGTTAAATTAGAGTAAACTGACAGTCTACAGTAGAGTAGCTTTTAGTAATCTGTCTTACTAATGAATTAATGAAGATAATATTTTTTGTAATGATGTGATGTGGCGAAATAAATAAATGAATAAATACATAAATATTATTATTATTATTATTATTACTCTTAATGATAATATCGCAATAAACAATGTTGCTTGTGTTCTTGTTTCGGTGCCAGATAAGCACAACCAGATAGGCAGTACGCGTCTATTTAAAGAAGGGCAAAAAAATGTCATGATGTACTGTGCGAAAAAAAACCATCAACAACAAAATAACGAGGCCAATTTATGGCCCTTTTTTAAACCTTTTGGCGCCAATTTTGTGTGAGTCCTGTCTATTGACATTAGATCCTATAAATAATGCGATTGGTTTGATGCTGCAAATGTACGGTGCACCATAGCAGCCATAACACGAATAGAGGTAGCAGAGGAACTATTCAAACACTTTGCTTCATATATGTTCAAGTTATGGAACGCCACAATCGCCAATACGTTTTATTACGCTATAGGAGTCGAAATGATATAAAGATTTTCAAAACAATCAATGCAGGAATTTTTCTTCAATGTTTTTCCTAAATTTGCTGAAAATTCTAAAATAAACTACTTTCGGTTTAGATTCTGCGTTGATCTCTTTTAAAACAAAGTTGTGATCTGGAAACATAGCGCAGAGTCGGAGAAAGCATTTTTCTTCGCTCTCAAATTATTGCCGAAAGATGGTGTGTCAAGTCCGATACAAAATATGTGAGCATATGTGTTGTCACGATATACGATAGATCACGCATGATATACTATTCACGTATGATACATATACGCAAACTAAACGATACGATATGAACGGTTTCTTACGTTACTATTACCGTAAGTAAAGAACAACTCTGTCTTTCCTTAGATGATACACATAGTACAAAAAGTATTAATCAAATATCCCATAAAATGGAAATAGTACCCATTATATTAACCGTGAGATGTACAACATATCCGCACGAAAGATATACACATGATATACGATGAACGCACGATAGATATACGCATGATGTACGCTACATACTGTAAAAAGGTCTTGAAACAAGGAAGATACGTGCCAAGTTTGAAAGCCCCATTTTCGATGGTTCAGAAGAGATAGCCAGTGGTAAGGTTTTTCATTAAGTATGCTTAAGATCAATTCAGAGGTCAGCAGGTCAAATATTTTGTATTCCTACAAATCGTGTGTATCAAAAATCACATACGCAAATTATAATGGTCCTTCTCCTCATCAGTCAAAATAAGTTTTTAAAATAGTAAGTCAAAGGTCAAGGAGAAGGTCATAAGGTCAAAAGTTTTTTGTATTGTGAAAGGTCTTTTCTTAAGAAATGTACACACCCAATATGCAAACGGTTCTAGATTTATGACCAGGGTGACAGACTAGCAGCCGATCGGGACAAAATATCCCAGATATTCGATATCCCGGGTGTTGCAGCACATGTTGTCGACGGTGTACATGTCGTCGCCGGCAACAATGTATGTCAAAACAAGCGGCACATATTGTCGCCGGCGACAGTATGTGCCGAAGTTGTCGGCACCGGCGACAATACGTGCACAATGGTTACGCCACTGTCATATTGTCGTTTGTCGGGAAATCAAAATTATAGTAGTCGGTGGTTTACGACACAACAGTGTAATTGCGCCAATGATAATCAAAAACTCTGTATTGTGTCAACTGTTTTGACAGGATCACATATCCGTCTGGCTGTTTGTCGTTTCATCCATGTGTATGTTCTCTGTCGTCAATTTGTTCGTCGTTAAAGGCGTTTGACATTTTGTCGGTAGAAATGCCCTTAAACAGCACCATAACCTTCGTCACATATTGTCGCCGGCGACAATTTGTGCAGTTCAGCATTAATATGTGCCGAAAACTTCGGCACATATTAACGCCGTCGACAATATGTTCCATTTGTTTCAGCAGAGATGGTCGCCGGCGACACTATATACAGTGGCAACAAGATGTGCCGCAACACGGGGACATCAAATGCAGACACAATCATAATGCATATCAAATATGTGGACGCTAAAGGATTAACAAGGAACTCCAAATACTTTTGCCCACGTGACCCATAATTATATTTTAATCAAATAAGTATGTTGAGTAAGCACCCAAATCAACTTCTGAGTTGTAATATAAATCTGGCATTTCGATTCCTGCGACCTTGGTCTATAACCGAAATGACCAAAGACATTTGTCAACTTCAATATATTCTCACGTGTGAAAAATGGGTCGCGTGTTTTGAAGTGAATAATTTAGCACATCGTCTCGACGCATTTTTCATATACGTGAAAAATGCGTCGGGCTTTGAAGGGGGATATAGGAACAAAACGCAATTTTCACAAATTATGTGAAAATTGGGGCCGCAAATTTCACACGTGTGAAAAATGGGTGGCGTAAAATTTGCGGTTCAACAGAGGATTCGAAAGAATGGTCACAACATAGGGTTTGGTGAAGAAATAAAGACGTTATACTTGAAAATATTTTAATCTACTCATCTTACCTGGAGCTCTGTGATCTGGATACAATCTTGTTTCCAAATGCGAATAGCAGAATAATGGTTAACATACATGGTAACTGTGTGATTTTACTTTAGAAACTGCAAACATGTAAAATCCTGAAACTAATCACGAGAAATAAGACACATGCAAGTTAATATTTTCCGAAGCTTGATAACAAACTAAGGGTAATTCTACACATTTCAAAAAGAGGTATTGGCATGCAATACAGTGAAACCTCTATAAACCGGAATTCTAGTAGAGAAAAATTTAGATACGTTTAGACAGGTGGTTGCTTAATGCAGTGTGAAAGTCATGCAGAAAGCTCCCAGGGGAGCTTTCTGCATGACTTTCAATCTGCATTAAGCTGCCATCTGTCTCTAAGACCGACATTTATACAAAAAATAATGTTCGGTTTAGAGAGGGTTTACTGTAGTTGGAATCTGAATAAATCAAGTTATAAATGTCATATTCTGTGGAATAAATAACGAATCAACCGCGTAATTGTGATTTTGTAAATCTTTATTTCACAAAACCAAAGTGCAACTTTGTAATCTAATATACCTGTTTTTCACGGTGTATAATAGTTTTTCGCCAAGAATCGGAAATATATCACCCGATATCCACATTGATATAATTGTGAAACCATAGAAATTCTGTGGGGAAATATGCATTTCCATTGAAAATGTATTGGATAAAACACGTCAACATGCAAAGGTATTAGTTGTATAAGTGAACCCCACCTAAACCCTGTACCAATGTCGGTTTGCAAGGCAGTTAATATTTTAGGCATTTCCCTTATGTAAGTGTATTTTGACGCATCTGCAAACAGAGTAGACCCAGATCAGACGGCTCCTATAGGAACCGTCTGATCAGGGTCTGATTTGTTTGCTTATGGTGTAATATAGATCTGATTCTACAGCTTCTGCCTGAGGCAAAATGTCCTGTGTTCATATGCCATTATATTCATACGTCATTATTTCCTACATGAATATTCATCAGTGAAGGGGTTAATGCAGGGCGAATGCCATGCAGAAAGCACCGAATGGAGCTTTATGCATGAAGTTCACTGTGCATTGAGTTGTCACATATCTAAAATGGTTTAAATTCGTGATTCCTCCGAGTCCACATTAAAATTGCTCTACAAATTGCACCGTTTTAATTTCAGAACAGAACATATTGACTCCATGAATATTCATTTAACCCTTTTCTTCATATAAACGCATTTTCACGCATTTGAAAATGTTACAGTAACCGTCTGATCAGGGTCTGCTCTGTTTGCTAATGGAATTTGAAAGCTCTGTTTCTTTAGTTTCTACAAAATGGCTACAATGTTCCACTTTCCATATTTCATTATAACTATTTTGTCCATGAATGTTCAATAGGTATTGAAATTTAGAATGGACATAGAACAGGGGAAATAGTTAAGAAATAAAGAGTGCATGAGTAATAATTACTCAATAGTTGTAATGATATATGAACAAAGAAGTATTGGCCTTGTTTAAAATCTACAGTCCAATCTATATAATCTGTAATTACATAAGCAAACACAGCATACCCTGTGCCTACCCTATATGCCAAGGCGTTGATAGACGTATCTGTGGTGTGTGGGGTTAAGCAGTTACTCGTTTTAAAGTCCGATGGTTTCCGTTCTTTTTGTATAATCGCTACAAAAAGATCATTTTTGTCCTAGAATAACCCTCATTTTAATTACATAATGATAGAACATGAATCTAGAGAGATAATGTAAGTTCCATTTAACCTTTAGTCTGCTGAGCAATTTTGTTTACAGAATTGTTCACCTACTACATTTCCATAATTCAAGCTATAATCAACTTGTCTACCAAAATGCAACCAGGGTGTCAAACAGTTTGGATCTCGATGAGACGCCGATTTACTCGGCGTCTCATCTGGATCCAAACTGTTTGCACAGGTATTCACTCATACGCCCATAGCAGACTAAAGGTTAAATTGTTATATTTCACTAACTATTACCATTCTGCTGGCGATCTGAGTCTTAACCACACACACCATCATATAGAGTAGAAAAGTACAGTAGAACCCCTCTAACGCGACAACTTAATGAATAAACATGAGTGTCTTTATAAACAGGCGGTTGCGTAATGCAGGACAAAAGTATTTTTGGTAGCTTAATGCAGGACAAAAATAATGCAGAAAGCTTTCTGCACTACTTGTGTCCTGCATTATGCTACCACCTGCATCTAGCACCCACAATTATACCTCTTTAAGGTGGTCGCATTAGCGGGGGTTTACTGTATAGGCTAAATGCAAATACAAACATAGGGTGAATCCAGGCTCTCTGAGCATTTAACGCATGATTGCTAGTTTCTAAAGCTTATTTTATAATCTTAGCCATATTAACCATTTCCCTCATATAAACGCCTTTTCACCCAATTGCAAACAGAGAAGACCCAGATCAGACGGCTCCTAGAGGAACCGTCTGATCAGGGTCTGTTCTGTTTGCTAATGGAATTTGATAGTTCTGTTTATTTACTTTCTAAAATGGCTACAATGCTTCACCTTCCATATTTCATTATAACTAGTTTGTCCATGGATATTCAGTAGGTACTGAAATTTGGAATAAACACAGAACAGGGAAAGGGTAAACTAATTCCGACTGTGTTGAAGAACTCATTAATTTCTCAAAATTTAGAAAAAAACTAAACCAGCGAAATATTGATACTTTCATATCTATAATGATGTGTAAAGTCGGTATTTCGTGCCATATAATTTAACATGCCTTACAGATTCATAATGAGATTTCCTTTTGATGGTCGCTTAACCCATTCCCTCATATTGACGCCTTTCGACGGCTTTGTAAAAGAAAAGTTACTTTCTGAAACCATTGTGATAAATAGCGCATTTGCTCCTATGGAGCAAATGCTCTATTTATCACAATGGTTTCAAAACTATACAAGTATATTGTTTTTCCTTTTCTCTAATAACTGCTACTTTTCGGTAGATTAATTCAAAGAGAGTGTGTCTAAAAATAGCCTATGAGGTAATGGGTTCTACTGTAGTCAATATTGCCCCAGATTCAGCTACATGTATGAGCAGACTTCATTCTCAGGGTTGTTGTATATTCTGGTCCTTCGGGATCATCAATGTCAGTGCTTTAAGTTTTGAAAACTGAATACCGCTTAAGTCAATGCTAGCGGGTGTGAGCAGTGTTGTACTTTTAATTACTGCACATGAACAAACCCAATAAAACCGAGCCTGCAATTTTCTGTTTTCGCATTACATGTACTGTTTTTGCTTTCGAAGGATCTCATCTTATCAGAAGTTTTTGTACTGTGGGATTAGGTTGAACTTGAGTTACATATGTAGCGTATCATTTTCACTCCTGATTAAGGTAACCTTTAGCCAGTAGAGTATATCCCTTGTTGGCAGTAACACTGCCCTCTCTATCAGATTTACATTGTATTTCTTTTCTAGATGCAATCTTAGTGTCAAACAACTTGGATTCTGTTGAGACGCCAAGCTACTCGGCGTCGCATTTAGATCCGAGCCTCATAGTTTACATAGGTGATCGCGGAGCAGCCAGCAGTAGGCTAAACGTTCAACAGGCTTTAAATTGTTCTTGAGGTTTCTCTACAAAGTTTATTAAGATATACAGTAAACCTCCTCTATACCAGACGTTCATTTTAGTATACATATCGGTCTTGGAACTAGGTGGCAGCTTACTGCAGGGTGAAAGTTATGCAGACAGCTCCTCTAGGAGCTTTCTGCATGACTTTCATCCTGCATTAAACAGCCACCTGCCTAAAAGTATATAAATTCTTCTCTTCTAGAATTCCTGCTTAGAGAGGTTATACTGTAACGCATTCTGATAGTATATAAACATGCCAATATTTTGATACACACGGTATTTGTATTTGATTTCAGACTCCATGGTTCCTATTTAACCCTTCGCTTGCTGAATTTTGAAATACATTTCTCCTTCTTTAACCATGCCCTGTTGTATAATTACATATATCTTCACTGTGTACAAGTATTTCGCTGTGCAATCACTGCTGTGAAATGCACTGGTTGCACAATCAACTTGTAAATAGTGTAGACCATGATGAGACAGCTCCTGCAGGAGCTGTCTCATCTGTGTCTTCACTATTTACAGGTAGGTATATTGACGTGAATAGCAAGTGAAGGGTTAAACATGCCCACTCTATACTTCACTTTGTGATTACTTTTGTCAATTTGGTTCCGATGAGACGACGGGTTATTCGGCGCCTCATCCTTCTGTTCGCATTTGTATTCAACGTTTTTATAGAAATGCAAGATAGATATTACCTAACTGATGTAGATTGAAGTTTCTAAAAACATTGTTCACCATGCTAAAGGGTGAAGACAAGTTACAACAGGTGTTTTTGAACAGACTGTTTGTCCTTTGAATGCTGAAAATTAATGTACTGGCATTTGAAAACAATGCAGACCCGACCAGAAGGCTCCTATGCAAAATTCTTTCGCGAATTATAACCTTGAATGGACTCAATTCCCGTGACAGTCAAACGTGTGAGGCATGTGCTTTTCGGAATTAACACATTCCCTCATAGGTTATGTTTAGACTCAACATCTTTCAATAAATCTACCAAAAACGAGTATTTACTTTAGAAAAGAAGAAAAATAGATTTGTGTATTGAAACCATTGTGATGAATAGAGCATTTGCTCCTAAGGAGCAAATGCTCTATTTATCACATTGGTTTCAAAAAGTGTCATTTACAGAGGCGTCAAAAGGCGTCAGTTTGAGGGATTTGGCTTTAAACGTGTGTTCCTTGTCAGTGTTCCTATATATCTGCCCGATACATTTCATCATCTCAATACATATTAGGACTAGACGGGTGCGCTGTATGAAAGGTAATATGAAGCTTCCTAATGATTCGAGTAAACAGCGATTATAAACAAATTTCAATATGAAACATGCGAGAGGCATTTAAGAAGTAATGCAGCTGGGGTAATACAAAGCGCGTTTTTGATAGGTATTAGATCTAATTAATTTACGTGCCATGCCTCCAAAGTAATCGACCTTGCTACGAACACACAGTTTTAAACGTTTAATTCGATTTCAAACGCATTTTCATACTCATTTTCAGGTATACCAATATTCTGAAAATGGGTGATCCCTCGAAAGCAAAAGTAGAAATGCAAAAAGAGAAAATTGCAGACTCGGTTTTATTGAGTCTGTTCATGAGTAGTAATTAAAAGTGCAACACTACTCACGCCCCTAGCACCGGCTTAAGCAGTATTCAATTTTCAAAACTAATAACATCAAAACTAATGATCCCGAAGGATCAGAAAACAATGATAAACAGCGTATAGACTTGTACTGTCTATACTTATCTGCAGTATGGAAAGGTAATGTACGTATTCATTAATTTCAGTATGCTAAGTAATTGTTTGAACACTGAAAGCTTGGCCCGTATCGTATTTAACCCTTTATTCTATATATACGCCTTTCAACGCCTTTGTAAACAGAGTAGACCCAGATCAAACGGCTCCTATACGAGCCGTCTAACCACGGTCTACTCTGTTTCCTTATGATATAATATAGAAATGATTCTACGGTCATTGTCATAATCAAAAGTTCCTGTGTGCGTGTTCTATTATAACAACTATTCTAATTAATATCCATGATGTTTTCTTACATGAATATTCATAGAATAAAGGGTTAACGCTTTTGGTGCCAAATAACTGTGCACATTATCGCCTGCTTTATCTTTCAGAATAAACTTTCATTCATTTTTTTCTCTGAAATGTAAGTGGTGTGTCAAATATTTGAAATAGGACGGGGTCTTATTGCGTTGCAAACAGTGCAGACACAGTGGAGACATGACGTCTACAACGAAGATCATCATTATTTACACTGTATGAACTTACATGTAAAGAGAAACATTACCTACAGATTCTGAATAGTGACAGCCAAGGACGTGGCATTTAATCTAAGTATACACTGTAATGGAGCCCATTTCACAGAGGTCAATCAGATCAATTGCGTAGTGTCTGACAAAGACACGTGTTTTCACGACTTGAAATTCTGTTTGACATTCTATTAATGTTTTTTTTTTGTAGATGAAAATGAAGATAACGTCAATTCTGAAGCAGGAGATAACTTTATAGGCGACAACTAAAAATTATTTGGCGACGAAAGGGTTAACCCTTTCGCTGCCAAATTTTATCGTCTGCAACATTTGTCGTCTGCTACAAATTTCAAACTTCAATCTTTCTTCATTTTTGTTTCAGAAAACTAAGTCACAGTAACAAACAGTTTGAATCCTGATGAGACGCCGAGTTACTCGGCATCTGATCTGGATCCAAACTATCTGCATAGGTAATCACAGATTCGTCACTGGCAGCGAAAGAGTTAAGTCCCTTGCATTAGTGAACACTGTTGCCATCGTCAACGGATAGTAGTTATGTAATTTAGTCTTACCAGTGCCTGGCCTTCTTTTCAGATAATGTATCCATCCAATGTACCGTAGTACCTGACTAAATTGACAACCAAAAAGAGGCCTAAGTGTAGGTATTACAGGCAGGTGGTAGCTTAATGCAGCATCAACGTTATGCAGGAAGCTCCTGCAACGTATTTCTGCATTTAGCATCCACTTTCTTTCAAAGACTTCTATGTTCATTTAAAACATTATCTCCTATTGGGCCCTTTCGGCGCCTCTGTAAAAGTCATTTTTGAAGCCATTTTGATCAATAGAGCATTTGCTCCTATATGAGCAAATGCTCTATTTATCACAATGGTTTCAAAACTACACACTCCTAAAATGTTCCTTTTCCCTAGTAAGTGCTCCTTTTCGGTAGACTTTTTCAATGAAACTTGGTCTAAAATTGTCTAGGAGGGAGTGGGTTAAGTGGACGCTTTATTGGAGCTCTACTGTACGTGACATGAACACATTTTAAAGTACCCTCATAAATCCGCCAGGAAATTCAACATTGAAAGCTTTTTACGCCGAATTACGATCGTTAAGAAACCAAATTGGGATAATGTCATACCTTTCGGATTATAGACTTCAAACAAGGTCACGAGAATTTCCTTGTCGCCATGTATTGTCGTCTGCAAAATGTGTCGTCTGCTTTGAAAATTAAATATATTTAATAATTCTATTTTTTATTTCCGAGTCGTAATCACCACATTAAACAGTTTGGACCCTGATGAGACGCCAAAATACCCGTCGTCTGTTATGGATCTGGGATGTTGGTAAATGTGTCCACATATGCGCCCATGTCACTGCAAAAGAAATCAAGAAAATATCAAGTAGATCTAGAGCAACTGACGTCAGCTGAATGAATATGTGTTTTTTCAGTTACGGAATAATTATTCTGAAAAGCCATTTTCATGTAAAAGATAAGAAATGCAATATTTACAAACTTATTTACGGCTTTTATCTCTAGTATAATTTCATAACCATTTACTCCATGAATATGCTTGTTAGAGATGATGACATCATGAATATTAATTAGGTCAATGTTTTAAAATAGCATATAAACACAAGATTGTTTTTTACCAATGTAGAATCTATAGAGTCAGATCTGTAATATTCCATAAGCAAATAGAGCAGACCCTGATCCGACAGCTCCTATATGATCCGTCTGACCAGGGTCTACTCTGTTTGCAAAGGCGTACAAAGGCGTATAAATAATTACAACGTCGATATCTCGAACTCGGATAACTCGAACTCGGGATAACTTGACCTAAATCTCACTCCTTCCAAAATCTAGAATACAGAATTGTTCTAAAATGTATCACTACACATGTGACCAATTAATGCAGGTCAAAAGTAATGCTGGGCTTTCTACAGGGGCTTTCAGCATTACTTTCGGCATGCATTAAGCTGTAAAATGGAGATATTGGTCAGATTATACATCGGATGACTCGAACCTCTGTTATCTCGAACTAATTTGTATTGTCCCTTGGAGTTCGAGATATCGAAGTTCAACTGTACTTACAATAGTTTTCTTATATTAACCATTTACTCAGTAAATTAATGTAGGAATTCTATTAAAATGTTTAAGAACATATTTTGGCGTTGCAATTATACGGCTATACTATGTTTAAATGTAAATAACATACAAATAACAATGCTTAGACCAGGCATTCCGATGAATGTGGTTCCTGCAAAAGAATTATACAGCAGAACCTGTTTTAAGCTACCACCAAAAATATGTCTAATTATCGGTCTGTAACGCAGGTGGTAGCTTAATGCAGGTCATACGTAATGCAGAATGCTCCTATAGCAGCTTTCTGAATTACTATTGTCGTGCATTACCCCAATCCTTCCTAGCAGTGGATGTTTTTAGAATTGTGTAGTTTGGAAACCATTGCGATAAATAGAGCATTTGCTCATATGGAACAAATACTCCTATTTCTCGCAATGGTTTCAAAAAGTGACTTGCGTCAGTAGGAGGGGATGAGTTAAGCAACCACCTGTATTTAAGATTCATATGTTCAGTAAATGAATGACCGCTTAAGACAGGTTCAACTGTAAATCGGTGAAAAGGTTTTAATCCTTCGCTTACTAATCGCGTCAATATACCTACCTGTAAATAGTGAAGACCCATATGGGTCTTCACTATTTACAGGTAGGTATATTGACGCGATTAGCATGCGAAGGGTTAATACAGGGCAAAAGTAAAGCAAAATGTTTTTATATGAGCTTTCTGCATTACGTTTGACCTGTATTAGGTTACCACCTATCTTACACAACCATAGTAAGGCCTCTTTTGATGGTCGCTTAAGATCTACCGTACTTGTGATACCGTATAGGGAAAGAAAACCTGTTTGTGAATGAAACTGAAGCTAGTAGGGGCGGTATTGTAACGTTCGATAACCATTACATATTATTTCCCGGATAATTCTAGATTACGCTCCCTTATTCTTTATCAAGAAGTCCACTTCCTGAAAACCTAATGCCACACTACGAATAAGAATATATTTTTCGATGTTAATATTTGAATACTATACGTCCAGATTTGATGCTTGAACCCATTCCCCTTTCCCGTTGAGAGGACATCGTCAACAAAACATAATTATACTGGTATTGACTAACCACCGACATCGATTGGTTCATGTACATGTATATAAATCAGTAGGCCTGTTGACCTTATGAGGAATACATCCTGCATTACTTTCGATCTGTATTAACCCTTTACACCATGAATATTCATTTAGGAAATAGCGACATCGTGAATATTAATTAGATTAGTTGTTATAATAAAAAATACACAAGCACTGTCTGCTATGGTAAACACTGTGGATCTGATCTGGGTCTACTCTGTTTACAAAGGCGTAGAAAGATGTATTTATGGAGAAAAGGATTAAGCAACCCTGCGGTATAAACTGCTATGATTATGGTTTAACCCTTTCCCTCATATAAATGTGTTTTCACGCATTTGCAAACAGAGTAGACCCAGATCAGACGGCTCATATAGGAGCTGTCTGATCAGAGTCTGCTCTGTTTGCTAATATAATTTAATAGACCTTTTTCTTTACTTTCCAAAATGGCTACAATGTTCCAACCTCTATATTTCATTGTAACTGTTTTGTTCATTAATATTCAGTAGGTATTGAAATTTGAAATAAACATAGAATAGGGAAAGGGTTAAGTGGAAAGGGCTGGTGTAGATAAAAGACCGTGTCATTCCGCGTCAAGTCTGCTTCCAAAGCACTAGGTCATGTGTTCGGTTGTAATATTGGTCACATGTATCCTGCTATTGACGACGGATCCGTAGCTACCTTCATGAACAGTGTAGATCCAGATCAGACAACGGACAACACGACACAACATCAGGGTCAATCCCATCTGACACTCTTATTGTATTTTTGAAGACAAAGATGAGGAGATATCAATTTTGAAAATTTAAAGACGACATTTTATACCGACAAAATATTATCAGAAGGCTAACGGTTAGATAGTACTTGTATCAAGTTTAACCCTTTAATCAATGAGTATGCAGGCAAGACATAATGCCACCATGAATAATTCACTATTTTTATGCATAATGAACCATGAACAAAATTATTGATTATGTACATGTGATTAACTCACATCATGCACTAAAAATGACGTCTACTGAAATTCCGATAATTTGTATTGTTTAAACTTTATTTCCGTCCTATTCGTTCAATGAACGGGTGTTAAACAGCTTGTGTGTGTTGATAATGTCCGTTTCTGCTCACTGCGGGCTAATTGGACGCCCCAGAGAGAGGGCAGAGGATACAGAGAAACCCGGGCGCGATGCCCTACTCTTATTATCAACAGAGTATGTCTGGTTCTTGTAGATGTCCAGTGTAAAGCAGTGATACATCGGACCTTGGTTTATAGTCTCGTCCGAAGGACTTGGTCCGGCGGAGGATCGAACTCGGGACCCCTGGTATTGTAGTCGAGCGTATTAGCCACACGACAACGTTCCACGAGCACAAGATAATCTTAACCCTTTACTCCATAAATGATTCTACAATTTCTCCGAATACCAAAAACCCTGTGTCCCTGTGCTATTATAAAACAAAATCTAATTAATATTCATGAGTTCATTATTTCTTACATAAATATTCATGGAGTAACGGATTAAGACTACTGTGTGAATTTGTTTGGAGACGAAAGGGTTTAGCTCCTGTAATCCCACTGTTGAAAGCCCGAAACAGTCTTACAACCGTCGTCTTATCTTGACCTTAGCTGTTTACAAAAAAAATAGTCAGACCGAGCTTAGAATGATACGTGTTGATTTGAAAGAAATCTAGATAATACTCATTTCGATTTAAATATATATTTTTTTGCATAAAACAGTTTGCTTAGAGGAACGTCAAATAAATACACACAAGCAAAAACATGAATTTACAGAACAGATAAGGTAACTTGAATGGTAAATTACTATGGTTTATAGAATTGAATTTAAAATATAGTTTCACCGCCAATGTCGCAAAATGCACCACGACAAATAGTGCAGTCCCAAATCAGACGCCGCCTTGAAAAGGCGGCGTCTGATCAGGTACTTCACCTTTTGTCTCAATCTCTAATTCTATATCTGTGCGTTATTCTTTGAAATTTGCATTTATTTATCTCATTTCCTTATTTTACCGAACGATTTAACAAAATTGGATTGCAGACGACAATTAGAAATTCGGCGCCGAACGGGTTAATTTATCAATTCTCAATCAAATTTCGTTTGAGCCTTTATTCAAAGGTCGAATTATTGCTAATGAGATATAGGTAATATCCAACCTTTGTATCGGCATTATTTCACGTAAGCTAATTTGAATAAACCAGCAGACTATTTAAGTTTACAATGATTGTAAACAATCAAAACAGCCCGTGTTGCACGTTTATCCCGATCAGATGTGGAATGTCACGTGATCAGCACTGGCGTGTATGTACTCAAGTAAAAATAAGTTGTGCTAGGAATTCCCAGGATTATTCTGATTAGGATGCTAACGTTTGGTGCTGCTGTTTTGATTGGATTACACTATCAATAACGTAAGTACGTGTATATACATGATAGATATAGTTTTACTCTAAATGGTCCGACTTTTACTGTTTCTATTTTCTCCAAGCAGTTTGGTTTGCGACAAACAATAATACATATGCACAGATTATTCTCAGATAAACTTTATTGTTTTGTATTACATTAAAAGCCACAGCCTCTGTAAATTGCGTTATTTTTATATCTTGAGAAGATTATTATTTTCAGTTTAGAGGTTCCCGATAATAAATTGACCAATGTCTGTAATGTCGATCATTCTAAGTAATACCTTTTTATATATTTAGATATTTTTTTAATGTTTCCTACACGTCATCAGAAAGTGAAATTCATTTTCCACCAAATTTGAATCACATTGATTGCAAGTTCTATTGAACATATCTTCCTTTTTTCTATAGCAAGATCATGAGATGGCGTCCGGAATCCAGTTAAAGTTATGCGAAACTTTGGTTCTTTCACAAAATAAGAGAAACTTTTCAAACGGATTGGTTTATTATATTTTCTGTTGTTATTTATATCTGTGATCTGTAGTAGTATTAGTGTGATATTATTATCTAGCAATCACTACTACTCGTTAGTCGTTCATTGTCCATTGGTGGATGGGGTGTCACGTGATTCAACCCTCAATAGTAAACAATATTCACAATTATCAGAAAATTCATTCATTATTTTGATTTCAAAATATTTGATTATACAAAAATCTCTGTGATTCAACAATAAATAATTTACAACACTACAGCGATTTGAATTGATAGTTTTATATATTTTAACCCTTCGCTTGCTAATCGCGTCAATATACCTACCTGTAAATAGTGCAGACCCAGATGAGACAGCTGTCTCATCAGGATCTGCACTATTTACAAGTTGATTGTGCAACCAGTGCACTCCACAGCAGTGATTGCACAACGCAATACTTGTACACAGTGAAGATATATGTAATTATTCAACAGGGCATGGGTAAAGAAGGAGAAATGTATTTTAAAATTCAGCAAGAGAAGGGTTATCAAAGTGAATTCTCGATTACATGTATCATTTCATAATCGACCAATGTCAATCGATGTATTAGTCGATTTACATAACTGCAGCAGTTGTTTGTCATGATCATCCAAAGTTGTGTCCTTATTATAAATAGAGCTACAGTAAGACCTCTCTATAACGGCCACTAAATTGTGTTAATTTGTTGGTATCTAGCGCAGGTGACTGCTTAAAGCAAGGTGAAAATAAAACAGAACGTCTGTTTCACTTTCACCTTGCTTTATTTAACACAAAATGTTTGATGTAATTTAGTGGCCATTTTAGAGAGGTTTTACTGTAATATAATTCTGAAAGCGCGAAGTAATGATATGAACCACTGCACGAATGTGATAAAACATTTGAATACAGTAGAAACTGCCCTAAGCGGCCATCAACTATAAGTCTAAGTGTGGGCCTGTACGGCAGGTGGTACATGTAGCTTTATGCAGCTCATAGGTAATGCATATTTACCATATCATGCTAGGTAAGGGGAAATAATCATAATGTATTGTGTTGGTGCCATGGTGTGTTTCTGTATTGCAGGAGAAACAAACCCACTTATACATTAATTTGCATGGGCCAACATCATTCCGAATAATTAACTTATTCTCTCCTAGGCTATTTTTAGATCCAACCTTTTTTTTATAATTAATCTACCGAATAGGAGCATTAACTAGAGAAAAGGAAAAATTTAGAATTTGGTAGTTTGAAACCATTGTGATAAATAGAGCATTTGCTCCTTTAGGAGCAAATGCTCTATTTATCACAATGGTTTCACAATGTGAATTTTATAGAGGCGCAAAAATGCGTCACTAGTCGGTAATGTGTTAATGTCGTGGAGTTATCCGTAGCGATGTGCTATCCTAGATAACTTGAATATCATGTAATTAGTAATATTAATTAATATGTGCTTTTGTCAAAGACATTTTAGTAACAGTAAGTGCTCCTATATTCTTCTTAAGATTGGCGTGTGTTATGTTCAGCATGTTTTGTGAGGTTATCTCCCCTGTACCATAGAACCACCTACAATGACTGGCAAAATCCAATCATACATGTACACTCATGCTTTAATGCTTCTCTCGGTTATCCTGACTCGTATTTGCAAACAGTGTGGGCCATCAGTATCCAAGCTGCTTGACACCCGGTGAATGGTTTATTAATTCTTTACTCCATTAATATTTATGTCGGACATGATGACATCATGAATATTAATTAGACTAATTCTTAAAATGACATACTAACTCATGAACTTTTACCAGAGTAGAAAACTATAAACTCGGCGTCTCATCAGGATCCAATCTGTTTGACACTCTGTCAATAGTATCTCAAAAGATTGAACGAATCAGAAGAAAGTGACATTTTCATAGCAGGCTAAGGGTTAATTGATTGAGATGCCTTTTGGCGCCTTTACAGATAGGGTAGACCTAGTTTAGACAGCTGATTTTGGATCAGTTTGATCAGGTTCTGGTCTGTTTGCTGGAGCAACGGATTCTATAGGTTATGCCAGGGACAAAGGTTTCCTTGTTTAGATATTGTTTTAACCCATTCCTCCATAGGCTATTTTTAGACCCAACCTCTTTGAATGAATCTACCCAAAAGCAGCATTTACTAGAGAAAAGGATAATTTTAGAATTTTGTAGTTTGAAACCATTGTGATAAATTGAGCATTTGCTCCTATAGGAGCAAATGCTCTATTTATCACAATGGTTTCAAGAAGTAGTTATTACAGACGCGTAGAAGGGTGTATTTATGGAGGAAAGGGTTAAAGAATTAAATCATTGAATATTCATTAAGTTATAGATTCGAGCGTTAATACCTTAATATGATAGTGCTGTTATCAGTTTAACTTTTCTAATTGTTCAGATCAGAATTTATGCAAGACGCAAGGTTTTAATTAGTAATTTGCTTGCACTTTACATTTAATTACATGCTTTATGTGTGTTTACGAGTAATTCCACAGTGCTTGATTTGCTTGTGTATTTGCTCAATAAGTGTCATGTATTTGTTTAACTGTCGGTTTAAAAGCTATTGAGAGCTTGTATTATACCTATTGCTGAAACCCACCGACTTTTTAAAATATAAATAGTACGTGACCATATCTGACAACGTACATGTATTTTCATATCTGTTGTAGTGTTTCATATCTGACATAAAACAAATTTGATATCGTATACCGTGTATCGTTTAACCCTTTCCCTCTTATAAACGACTTTTCATGCCATTGCAAACGGAGTAGACCAAGATCAGACGGCACCTTCAGGAACCTTCCGAACCTTTCATACAGAAGAATTGAGAACTTTTTAAGCAGGTGGCAGCTTAATGCAGTTTGAATGTATTTTGGGAACTGTCAGTATGAGTTTTAGCCTGCATTAAGCAATAATCTGTCCTAACCCTGTCCTCAATAAATAGTCCTTTTTATACCTTTGCAATAAGAGTAGTTCCAGATCAGCCGGCTCCTAAAGAAAACGTCTGATGATACTCTGCTCTGTTTATTTATGAAATACAGTAAAATCTCGATTATTCGATTTTTCTTTATAGAAGGATTTAGTCCATTTTAGGCAGGTGGCTGCTTAATGCATGGTGAAAGTCATGCAGAAAGCTCCTAGAGGAGCTTTCTGCATGACTTTCGCCCTGCATTTAGCTGCCACCTGTCTTAAAGCTCGGTAATAATACGTATTTTAGTGTTCGAATAATCGAGATTTTACTGTAATATATATATGGTTATACGCTTTTTGCCACGGTAAAAAAGTGCCTCTTTTCATGTGCCATTATAAAACATAAACTTATATTCAGGACGTCATGGTTCTTTACAAGGAGTAAAGGGCTAACCCATTCCCTTATAGGCTATTTTTAGAACCATCTTCTTTGAATAAATCTACCGAAAAGGAGCAGTTACTAGCAAAAAGGTAAATATTAGAAATGTGTAGATTTGAAACCATTATGATAAATAGAGCATTTGATCCTCTGGAGCAAATACTCTATGTATCATAATGGTTTCAACAAGTGAATTTTATAGAGACATCAAAAGGCGTCAATATAAGGGAATGGGTTCGGATTAGCGTTGTTTTATTGAATTTACGGGGTATTTAACCCTTTGCTCAATATGTGTGCATTTTCACGCTTTTGCAAACAGAGTAGATCAAGATCAGACGACTCTGTTTGCTCATAAAATAATATACCGGTACATATTCTACAGTTTCTATCGTGATCAAATATTCCCGTTGAAATATATCTTAGGCCATTGTAAACAATCAGCTAATTGATATTTATTATTCCATTATTTTTAACATAATATTTATTGAGTAAAGAGCTGAAGTCAAAGTGAGTGCAATGCAGACCGAACGCACCTATCTAACAGTCATCCTGCATTGACCCCTTCGCTGCCATGTAATGTCTTCTGCTAAATACAGTGATCCCTCGTTATACCGACATTCGTTACAATGGCACCCTCGTTATACCGACAGTATGCATTGGAACAAATTTACCGTTTAGTCTTTGAAACAATCACTGAATAAATAGGTGCAATGCCAATAAGACAGGTGATCGCTTAATGCAGAACACAAGAAGTGCAAAAAAGCTCCCAAGGGAGCTTTTTGCACTTCTTGTGTTCTGCATTAAGCTTTCATCTGTTGGTACTAGTTTAAAACTGGCCATGTACTTCCTATCATATTTAAACACGTTAAAACGGCAACCTCGTTATACCAGCAAAATGTCTGGATACAAACGCCTCCGTTGCTACGAGGGTTCACTGTATGTCGTTTCTTTAAGAACATATTTACAACATCAAACTGATTGGATCGTAATACGACCCCGAGTGTGTCTGGATCCAATCTGTTTGCATAGATAATCACAGTCATCGGCAGTGAAAGAGTTAACGTTTAGCCTGCTGTGCAATGTTTTACAGAAATTTTCACCTACTACATTTTCAATATTCAAGCTACAGTAAAACCTGTCTGTAACGAATACTAAATTACATCAAGTATTTTGTGTTAAAGGCAGGTGGTTGCTTAAAGCAAGATGAAAATAAAACAGAACGCTCCTATAGGATCGTTCTGTTTTACTTTCACCTTGCTTTAAGCAGCCACCTGCCCTAATTACCAACTAATTAACACAATTCAGTGTCCGTTATAGAGAGGTTTTACTGTATAATCAATTTGTCTACAAAAATAAAAACAGGCTGTCAAATAGTGTGGATCCTGATGAGACGCCGAGTTACTCGTTTGCATAGGTATTCACTCATCCGCCCATAGCAGGCTAAAGGTTAAGCTAACACATGCCTTAACCGTTTAGAATCTACTCCATAAATACACAATTGCAAACAGAGTAGACCCAGATCAGACGGCTCTTATAGGAACCGTCAGATCAGGATCTGCTCTGTTTGCTTATGATATTATATGGATATGAATCTACCCTTTTTGTCATGACAAACAATTCCCGTGTCTATAAGCTAGTATAGCAATTAATCTAATTGATATGTGTGATGTCATTATTTCTTATATCAATATTCATGGAGTAAATGGTTAAAGAGCCATAATGATTCAGATTGTTCGTTTTAACCCTTAGCACTCTACCGGCGACCCTTTAATAACATTTGCTCCCAGTGGATTCTTCCATGCCTATATATTGGATTAGTCTATTTTTATCTATAAAGGGATGTCTGGTCTAAATTTTCATTTTTGTTTTGTTTTATATTGAATTTCCTATCAGCAAACAGTGTAGTGCGGCGTCTGATCAGAGTCTACACTGTTTGCATACGTCCCGTATATGGGATCGTGGGAGCAAATGGGTTAAACGACAATTGCAAACAGTTTGGATCCATATGAGAAGCCGAGTAACTCGACGTCTCACAAGTATCCAAATTAGTTGTCGCTCTGACACTGTTTCGGAAAGTAAATTGAATAAATGTGTACTTTGGGAATTGACGCAGACGATAATATATTACGCAGACGACCATTGCTCAGAGTGCAGAAGAATAAGAATGTTTTGCTGTATGTTGCTGACGTCGTTACCCTTACAGTGCGGAGCACGAGTCATTAATGTCCAATACAAATAGTGTAAACCCAGATGAGATGGTTCCTAGAGGAGCCCTTTCACCGGGGTCTGCACTGTTTGTCTTGGTACAATTTTCTTTGGAAAATATCCCTAAATATTCACCATTAGCCTGACCTGTTTGAACTTTGGAATAGTCCATTTGAAAATTCAGCGTTGTAAGGGTTAAGAATAAAGCAGACGGCGATATGAGCAAGTAACACGTGCTCACTTTACTAAAGTTTTGATAATCAATTGTGAATACGCCGGAGCCGAAAAGATAAGTGCAAAATTGATCGATAAATATTTACTTTTCGTACAAAACAGACTAAATTTTGCCTTTATCCTTTCATATGCAATTGGAAGTTACGCAATTAAATTTGCAAACAGTCTGGATTCAGATGAGGCACCGAGTAACTCGGTATCTCATCAGGATCCAAACTGCTTGTTACTGTGATTACAGTTTTCTGGTTAAAAATATATTTAAAAAACTGCTTCAAAAATTGAACGTGCAAACAGTTTCGACCGACGAAAGATTGTCAAGCATGTCAAAGATTAAACGTCAATGCACGCCATTACTCCTTTGAATTTTGAATTTTCAAAGTAAAATGGTACATCTTTGTTAAGCGGTAGAGTGCACTGAGTTTAAAGGGATAATTATATTATATCTGAGGATTACGAATGATGAACAGTGTAGACACAGATCAAAGGGCTTCTTTAGGAGACATATGACCTGGGTCTTCATTTTACCCCTTTACCGTATTCTAAAGGTTAAGAACGTAATTCTTACAGTAAAACCTCTCTAAACTGGACGTTCAATTAAGTATAAATATCGGATCTTGGAGACAGGTGGTAGCTTAATGTAGGGCGAAAGTTATACAGAAAGCTCCTCTAAGGGGTTTCTGTATGGTTTTCATCCTCCATTAAGTAGCCACCTGCCTAAGCGTAATTTTTCCTCACCTAGAATCCCGGGTTTAGAGTACATGTAGTTTTACTAAAATAATTGTTTTGCAAATCGAAGAAACGCGTTTGTAGTCGACTTTATCTTATCCTCTTTCCTGTCCTTTGTTTATAATAAATTTCAATACCTTCTGAATATTCATGGACAAAATAGTTATAATGAAATACGGACGGTGGAACATTGTATAGTCACTTTAGAAAGTAAAGAAACAGGTCTATCAAATTCCATTAGCAAACAGGGCAGATCCTGATCAGATGGCTCCTCTAGGAGCCGTCTGATCTGGATCTACTCTGTTTGCAAATGCGTAAAAATGCATGAATATGAATAAAAGTGTTAAGAGACGATAGGCTTATCACTCTAAGCGCTACAGGACTGCTGTTGGCAAGCTGTTTGGATCCAGATGAGACACCGAGCAATTTGGCATCTCATCAGGAGCCACGCTGTTTGACACTCAGGCAGTTGTTTCACTAAAGCATGAACGGATAAGAAGTACAATGTAAGTAGCTTTTACAACAATATAAAGGTTTAAATTATAGGGTTTAACCCGTTCAACGCTGAATTGTCAAATGGAATATTCCAAACTTCAAACAGGTCAAACGTACTGTAAATATTCAGGCATACTTCTAAAGAAAAGTGTAACATGACAAGCAGTGCAAAACCTGGTGAGAGGGCTCCTCTAGGAGCCCTCTCATCTGGGTCTACACGGTTTGCAAGTGACATTAATGATTCCTTTTCCACATCAAATGCATTAACCATAATATAAAGCCCCCGTTTGTCACGAAAATTAGCTCAATGGCCTATTTCGTATTCATTTCGTTAAATCCAATAAATCACTTATATCTTTTCAATTTACTCCCTTTTGACCACAATAAAAGATGTTATGAATCGCTGACCTGCCGTAGAAGTACATGTATGCATCTAAATCGGGAACCACTGCCAGTGGGAAAAACAACGGAAAAATTGACTTACATCATATTGTTTTTCTAAGCAAACATACAATGAATTTGAATCTGTCTATACGTGCAAACACAAGTTACCATCAAAATGTACACAGGAAAACACAAAGAGTTTTTTCTTAGCAAGTTAAAGGAAATATCTACTACCATTTACGGTCGCCTATTCGTGTTTGATGATTGTTCAATTATTCGAAATTTATTTATCTGTCTGTTCCTGTTATAAGTTTTAACTGGCATCGTTTATGAATGATTAAGTTTGAAAATTCAGGTGGAATATATATTTCGATTAGCTCTTTCGCTGCCAAAGGCGAATCTGTAGTCACATTTGCACACAGTTTAGGTCCAAATGAAAAACCGAGTAATTCGACGTTTGAATATGATCCAAACTGTCTGATGCTCCGATTATGGTCTTTGAAACAAAAATGAAGAAACTTAAAAGATAAAAATTGAAGCGAACGACAAAGTTTGCAGACGACAATATGTGGCGGCAAAAAGTACTAAAACAAGACTAATTGGACTGTTAATTAACTCTTTCACTGTCAATGCCGCATATGTGGTTACACATGAAAACAGTTTGGATCCAGTTGACGCGCTGAAAACTCGGTGTATCACGAGGATCCAAACAGTTTGTTACTGTGACTATGTGTTTGTAGCAGACGACAATGTTTGCAGACGACACAACTTGGCAGCGAAAGAGTTAAAACGTTGTAACCTGACAGGGTTCACCAAACGGCGAATGCAGTGATTCTAAAAGTAAGCGTAACGACATTAAATGTTATTATACTGAAATTCAAACATTTTCGATAATTGAAAATAAAAGGAACATTCAAATCATAACATGGAGTACTTGTTGCTGTGATGTTTCATGATTAGGTACTATTGCGTGTGACCTGCAGTGGAATGATAAATGTAACAGTGGAATATACTGATTAATGAGGTAAGTTTTAGTTCAATATGTAGCATTATAGAGCAGTCATTGAAAGGGGGCATTTTCAACTAATACCCCTTTACCTCATACATATTCCTGTAAGAAATAATGGCTTCATTAATATAATTAGATTGATTGTTTTAATATATAGCATATGGACACGGGAAGTTTTGGCTACACCAGAAACTATAAAATCATATCTTTAATATATCATGAGCAAACAGGGCAGAACCAGATAAGATGACTCCTATAGGAGCCGTCTGATCTGGGTTTACTATGTTTGTAAAGGCGTAGAAAGGTGTATTTATGGACTAAAGGAATACTAAAATCACCGTTTCTCAGATAGTCAGATATGCTGTGACCATTCTTTAGAATCGTCTCTTCTAGACATTGTCAATACCACACAGGGGTTGGTGTAGAATTAACCCTTTACTTCATGAATATTCATGTAAGAAATAATAATACTATGAGTATTACATGTAATTCGATTACTTTTTTATCATAACACACGCACACAGGTAATTTTAAGGTCATTGTGATGACGAAATCTGTAGAATGAGATCTATATTATATCACAAGCAAACAGAGCAGACCCTGATCAGACGGCTCCTATAGGCAAATGCCTAGAAAAGCGTTTATGAAGTAAAGGGTTAATTTACACCTATTATATATATATATGCATATATGTCCGTACATTCTTAACTCAAACTGTTTCATAAGCGCAAAACTCACGTCTGACCGTCATTATTGACATCTAGAGCCATTGGACATCATTGGGTTTTATTTCTTTGATTTTATTTGTTTGTTTGTTCGTTGAACCTGTTTCAGCCTGAAGTGATCACTTCGTCAATATTCACTAACTTAACTTTCATAAGGTAACTATTTAACCCTTTTCTCCATGAATACGCTTTTCTACGCCTTTGCAAATAGAGTGGCCCCCAGATCAGACGGCTCCTATAGGAGCCGTCTGATCAGGGTCTGTTCTGTTTGCTTATTATATAATACAGATATAAATCTACAGTTTCTGCCATGGCTAAACATTCCTGACATTGTCCATGTACTATAATAACAAATTGATCTAATTAATATTCAAGTAGTTTTTCTTTCTTACATGAATATTCATGGAGGAAATGGTTAAAAGGGAATTGTAGGATCGGATCTGTATAATTTCAAAAGCAAACAGAGCAGACCGTGATCAGACGGCCCGACAGGGACCGTCGGATCCAGGTATGCGCTTTTTGCAAAGACATGGAAAGGCATCTAAATAAAGGAAAGGCTTATCGGTAATTAAAACTGGATAATATTTCTTTCGAGCGACTTTATAGAGATGATTTACTTCAAAACATGAAGTTCACCGACATTTACCACGCAGTGGCATGAATTATTCGTGCCCTGGGTACATGTATGCCTTACAGACATAAAACTCAACTATTGACATGTCTCCACTAGCATGGCCTTCTCTGTCTGTTTACCCAGGGTGCTAACCACAACCTGATCACTTTAAAATTTGATTAGGAATTTCAATTACAGCAGAACCTGTCTTAAGCGGTCATCAAAATTAGATATAATTATGGGTCTGCATGGCAGGTGTGTGCTTAATGCAGGTCGAAAGTAATGCAGAAAGCTCCTATAGGAGCATTAAGCAACCACCTGCTTTTTAAGAATTTTAATATGTTCATTAAACGAATGATCGCTAAGGACAGTTTCTACTCTACACGCGTGTGTGTACTCTGTCCACGTTAAACTGTCGGACATACATGTGTATGGCAGAGATGTTGATCACGCTCTGTGGGATATGTCATACATCGGGACACTGACATAAACAAACAGTAAATTAATACACCCCTACAGTACCCGCTGTGAACAAAATAATGTCTGCTCAAATGTGGATATGGTGCACTTTTTATTCTCTTGAGAAACTAGAGACCGAGTTCCAAACGGACTGGATCCTGTTGAGAAGCCGAGTTATTCGGTGTCTGATCTGGGCCCAATCTGTTTACAATAGCGAGCTAGGTCGCAGATAACATGATAAAGGTTAAATTATATGGGTATAATACCGTGACCAACGAATGTCAAGTTTTCTTACCCAGTGGAAGGGGCATAATTAATCATATTATATGTATTAAGTATATTTTAGTTTCGGAAGAGTTTGTTCCCTTTGTACGCGTACGTTTCTCTAGCTTTTCCATACAGATACGTCCCTCTAGTCTATTACGATCACTCAAAAGAAATCAAATTCTGGATTGTTAAACAGATGGTAGCTCAATGCAGGACAAAATTATGCAGAAAGTTCATGGAGAAGCTTTCTGATTACCATTGCCCTGTGTTACATGTAAGCAACCATCTGCTTTGAAAAGCTCTTATGTTAATAAATTATGTGGTCACTTTAATAGTGAGATTCTGATTTATTCAAATGCTATAATATCGCTTGATAAAATTGCTCTCTGCAGTTTTATTTCAGGTCTTTCTCTTGTAAACGGAACGAGGCATTTGATTCTGATCAAACCCAGATATGCCTCATGAATATCCATGGCAGAAATGATAAAATTACGAATATCAACGAGATGGTTTTTATAATGGCATATGAACACTGCGTGTTTTTGGCCATGGTAGAAACTGTAGAATCAGATCTACATATTTCATAAGCAAACAGAGCAGATCCTAGTCAGAAGGTTCATAGGAGCCGCCTGATATGGGTCTACTCTGTTTGAAAAGGTATGGAGACGATGCGTCTGTATGCTGTAAAGGGATGACACGTTTGTACTTCTACATGTAGATGTGTAGTTATATTGCACACTAAGGGAATTGATTAACCCATTTGCTCACAAGGGATTCTTCCATGCTTATATATTGGATTAGTCCATTTTTATCTAAGGGGTGCCTGGTCAAAATTTTCAATTTCGTTTTGTTTTATATTGAAATTCCTATCAGCAAACAGTGTAGACTCTGATCAGACGCCGCATTATGCGGCGTCTGATCAGAGTCTACACTGTTTGCCTTAGTCCCATATATGGGATCGTGGGAGTAAATGGGTTAATCACAACTATGGCAATGGTATTTTCTGTCTATTTCAATAACTATTTAATATAATCATCAAACAAGTAATTGATTGTCCAACTGATTATTCATAAATAACCATGTTAAACAATATTCAATAACTGTTTATCTCCTACTGACGTCTTTTTGCGACTTTGTAGAACTCGTTTTTTGAAACCATTGTGATAAGTAAAGCATTTGCTCCATAGGAAGAAATGCTCTATTTATCACAATGATTTAGGCTTGGTCCTAATCATGGTTACCGTAGCATCCCTATACTTTTTTCATGGGTACCAAATTGATTGTTGTGGTCCTCAGAACACGTTTTGTGGTATTACTCTTAGTTAAGTTCGGTATTACATGTACATTAGTTAAGAAAATGCGTCATAACGTTGCTTTTAGAGGCAATAGTCAAGTAGGGAATGAGTTAAATAATATCAAATCCTTTCCTGAAATAAAATACTCTCATTACCCTTAGTATCCAGACATCTAATGCTCTTCTCTACCGGTGTGTTAAGTTGAATAAGGCCAGTTGACACCAAGTTGATAACGTTAAATTAGACTGACATGGTAGGAAATAGTGTAGGCCCTGATGTAACGACTCCTTAATGAATCGTTTTATCTGGATTAGCGCTGTTTGCCTAATTTTGCCTGTACAAACACTTATGGTGAAATAGGGTTTATAGACATCAGAGGTCTAGATATGATGGGTAAATTAAAACATTAACCCTTCGCTTGCTGAATTTTAAAATACATTTCTCCTTCTTTACCCATGCCCTGTTGTATAATTACATATATCTTCACTGTGTACAAGTATATCGCTGTGCAATCACTGCTGTGGAGTGTACTGGTTGCACAATCAACTTGTAAATAGTGCAGACCCTGATGAGACAGCTCCTGCAGGAGCTGTCTCATCTGGGTCTTCACTATTTACAGGTAGGTCTATTGACGTGAATAGCAAGCGAAGGGTTAAAACATTTTCAAAAATAACTTCTTTATTTCTCCACCAAACCATTTGCGGTGACCACTCTTTATAATTGTCTCGAAAAGACGATTCGAAAGAGTGGTCACAAAATAGGGTTTGATGGAGAAATGACGATTTTCGTATTTGAGTGCGCACCTGTTGCCCTGCACATACATTTTGTATAAACGTTACAGAATGAAATTTCCATTTTTATCACACAATATGTCTTGTGGGAGTGCTGTAACAGATTGCCGTAAATCGCAAAAATGCACTAGTGCATTTTTGTGCAAATTAGCAATCGTTAGCCAATCGTAGCGCTAATTTAAGCCAATCGTAGCGCTCCATGCGCGTCGTCCGTTGTATTACTACACTGTTTGTAAGGACTGGCCGAAACTACCATCAGCTATGGCCTGTTTCATTTTCTATGGCAGTTTAAGGCTTATGTGATACATGTAAAAGAATCTTGCATTCGTGTTCATTACACATTGTTTTCATGAACTCATTTACTATAATGAATATTACACTCGCTAAAGCTCGTATCATATCATTATAGTAAACTCGTTTCATAAAAACAATTTGTAATGAACACTCATGTAAGATCCTTTGTGCACTTCACAAAACAGCCAAAGCGTGCACGGCCGCAAAGACTATATTTAATCGAATATGAACATACACTACACAACTGAAGTTATACAGGTAGGCAGTCACAGAACTATTAAAACCTACTAACTTGTGATGTGCACAATTCTTCTTCATTGATATTGGAAGACGTTCTGTTGTTACTCTGTTATGGCTGTATAGACCGATGCGTGAGCGACAAGGAATGCCACAGCACGCCCCCACCCCCTTCCACTCCCCTCCCCTCTCCTCCCCTCCCCTCCCCGCTCCCCTATTCTCCTCTCCCTTCCTCTTTCATCTCCTTTGCTTCCCCTCTCTCCCCTTTCTCCTCTCTTCTTTCCTATCCAGTCCTCTCTCCCTCTCTCTCTCTCTCTCTCTCTCTCTCTCTCTCTCTCTCCTTTGATCTCCTCTTCTCTACTCTCCTTGAACTGGTTCTCTCTCTTGTCATCGACTACCATTTATAAAGAGATACTGTAAATAACAGTTTTGTCATTGTGCAAAATTACATACCATATATACCAGTTGTGATTGAAGTAGGCATGGGTATTTACGAACAGGCTTTGTTTGTTTTCTCATAAATTCGTCTTTCGTTAGAGAATAGTTTATTTAGAGAATATAAAAAATGGCTCGAGAATTTAAAAGTGGAAAATTGGAAGAACTGTAATGGATTGTAATGACAAGGAGGCTCGTCTCCATGTTTTCTGTAAAACTAACGATCAGGCGACAGAATCTAATAGGCAAAAAAATCATTTCATGCGGAACGAAACGTGATTTTATTTGCATTAATGCTGTATGATTCATTTGTTCAGAGACTTTCATGGCGCACTGGCTTTAACCCTTACAGTGCAGGACACGAGTCACCGTGTCCTTTGCAAACAGTGTAGACCCAGATGAGAGGGTTCCTAGAGGAGTCCTCTCATTAGGGTCTGCACTGTTTGTCATGTTACACTTTTCTTTAGAAAATCCCTAAATTTTCACCATAAACTTGACCTGTTTGAATTTTGAAATAGTCAATTTGAAAAGTCAGCATTGTTATGGTTAAAGGCAGGTTTGATCTTGCAAAATTACTCAATAAATTAATTTCGTGAAACGCATAAACACGGTAAAACATAGCTATAACCATTTGAAATTGGATTATAAAATGTTATACTTGATAATCGTCTACGTATCATTATGTGACTCCTTAATATTTTGTCTATGCGAAACATTGAAGTGCAGGAAGGTTCGGCTCATTGCCTATATAGCCACTTGCTAGTTTCCTATCAGATTATCCCGCGCTTGAATTAAGGACCGAGACAAATATTAAAGGGCGAAACAGCGATATCTATATATCATTTATGATATTACAATTTATTGTGGTAAACTATTGTTTTAAGATGATTACGTATTTCGTGAAGTGCGGTTAGATAATTAAACACATATTGTGTATGGTTATTTTGCTTATAACTCATTTACTCTATCGGTAATGATAACCTGCACGTAGGGGATTTCCTTTAACCCTTTCCCTGTTCTACATATATGTATATTCTAGATTTTGATACCTACTGAATATTCCCGGACAAAAAGTTACAAAGAAATATGGAAGGTGGAACATTGTAGATACCGGTATTTTAGAAAGCAAAGAAACATATCTTTCAAATTCTATCTAAGCAAACAGATCAGACCCTGATCAGACGGCTCCTCTAGGAGCCGTCTGATCTGGGTCTACTCTGTTTGCAAATGCGTGAAAACATGTTTATATAAAGGAAAGGGTTAAAGCTCAGTAAGTGGCTGCATTAGATATATTTTGCTATACATCAAGAGCGTAGCTGAATCAAAATGTAATGTACGCACCATTACTATATATAGGGGTCGGGGGACATGTTCTCCCAGGGAAATTTAGAATTGTATAGTTTTGGAACCATTGTGATAAATAGAGCATTTGCTCCTATGGGATAAAATGCTGCATTTATCACAATGGTTTCAAAAGGTGAGTTTTTATAGGAGACATCAATACGAGAGAATGGGTTAAAACTTACATTACAAGAAATAACTTTTATCAAAGTATACCCCCTTAACCTTCCATTCACAGAGGTACAGATAATGGTGCGTACCAAATACTAAAATCGTTATTTCTCCACCAAACCCTGTACTGTGACCACTCTTTAGAATCATCTCTTTGAGACGATTCTAAAGAGTGGTGATCACAGTATAGCGTTTGGTGGAGAAATCAAGGAGCTATGCTTGAAAGTGTTTAAATTTACGCATCGTATCGTGTGCGTATTCCAGTTTGGCCATTATAATGCGTTCACCGTTCAGATTGATGTTATGCACGTGCGTAAGCACGCATCGTTAGCTACACCCCTATGCTTGTACATGTACCAGTCCGCTCGCAAGAGTGCATGCCTCTTTATTTATAGTCTGTTACTGTACTTTCTTGCTAATACGACCAATCAAAAGAAGTTTAATCATGGACTTCTAAATCAGGACGTAACTTTATGCATAGCAAAAGTTAAACATAAAGCTCCAATATCAGTTTTCTACGTTACTTTGCCCTGTATTCAGCAACCTCCTCTGTTAATAAATTATGTGGTCGCATTAGAGATACTGTAACTGTATCATAATGGCACGCGTAGTCTCTGTTCTGAAATTACAAACTGAATTTACAAGTATTTTCCATGCTTTGAAACAGTTGAATGTCGCAAACCAATGTCGTAAAAAACGGTTTCGACAGTGCCTTGTCTCATAAATTGAGACACCGTAACGGCTACATGCCTTGCCACTTATTGAGTGAGATTTATGGGGCTGTTGAGTGCTAGCGGGCTTGGCCATTCAACGGTTACACTTACTAAAAGGCATGACACTGGTTTAACGAATGCTCTTAAGTAGTCTAAAGAAAACTCCCCAAATAGCTCAGTTATTAATTCATATTACTATGCAAGATGCCATTTTCATTTCATGTACCAAATTTAATTACAGAAATTCTGAAAATGGAAAGTTTTAAGATAAAACCTTGCGTGACAAATACACTTAGTCAAACAAATCGAATTTATGTAATTCATGTTCAAAATCAGTGCAACAGGAGCGGCAAACAGTACTCAGTACAAACATTTATTTTTCAATAGTTTGCAACAGGCAAATATATACACGTATGAATGCTTATATCAGTTAACCCATTACATGTACCTCATAGACTATTTTTAGATCCAGCCTCTTTAAATCTACCAAAAAGGAGCATTTAATAGAGAAAAGGAAATTTTCAGACTTGTGTAGTTTTGAAACCATTGTGATAAATAGAGCATTTGCTCCTATGGAGCAAATGCTCTATTTATAGCAATGGTTTCACAAAGTGACTTTTACAGAAGTGTCAAAAGGCGTCAGTATGCGGGAATGGGTTAAGGATTGAGAAGAGAGCTGAACGTTTATCAGATTTTTCTCCTGGGTATATATTATCTATATCTTCACAAAAGCAGTAACTGCTGACCTGTTCCGCATACAAACGCCTTTTTCATGCCTTGCAAACAGAGTAGATCCAGACAAGACCGTCTCTGGAGGAACCGTCAAATCATTGCCTGCCCTGTGTGCTCATGGAACCTACATGTATATAGTTCTGATCCTACCATTTTTGTTAAAGCAAAATATTCCACTGAAAAATTTACATGGCATATTCACGTTCATTCATTAAGTGGTCGCATTAGAGGACTTCTACTGTATGATAGTGAAACTAAGTATAGGAAGATACACATATTTTGAGAATGCCGTGTAAGAAACATTTTAAAAAAACTTGGGGAAATTGATACATTAAATCCCCTTTAAACTTTATTTTGATAAAGAACAATTTAAGTAGTTTTAGGCAGACCACTGCTAAATGCACAGTGAATGGCATGCAGGTAACTCCGAAGGAGCTTTCTTCATGACTTACAACTTGCATTAACCCTTTCCTCTATATATACGCTTTTCAATGCCTCTGTAAAACTCACCTGTTGAAACCATTGTGATAAAAAGAGCATTTGCTCCTGTTGGAGCAAATGCTCTTTTTATCATAATGGTTTCAAACTACAAAATTCTAAAAAAATCATTTTCTCTAGTTTATGCTCCTTTTTGGTAGATTCATTCAAAGAGGTTGGGGCTAAAATTAGCCTATGAGGTAATGGGTTAAGTGTCCACCTGTCTGAAAGATCGGCACAGATACAATGTACTAGTTTGTTCTTCAGCTTTAGAGAGATTTTATTGTACAGGAAAATCAAAATAATGAATGGTGAAGAAGACGAACAGAACGATGTTTCAGATGTTAAAGTGATAAGACTGAAACGCAACCAATCTTAGTTGGTAGACTTTTTTTTAACCCTTTCCCTCATATAAACGCATGTTCACGCATTTGCAAACAGGGTAGACCAAGATCAGAAGCCGTCCGATCAGGGTCTGCTATGTTTGCTAGTGGAATTTGAAAGATTTGTTGCTTTACTTTCTAAAATTGCTATAGTGTACCGATATCCATATTTATTAACATATAACTATTTGTCCATTAATATTCAGCAGGTATTGAAATTCGGAATAGATATAGAACAGGGAAAGGGTTAATGCCAGCAGGTATTGGAATTCGGAATAGATATAGAACAGGGAAAGGGTTAATGCCAGCAGGTATTGGAATTCGGAATAGATATAGAACAGGGAAAGGGTTAATGCCAGCATATGATTTATTTAAGCATTGTTAATTGAATTAAACATGAACCATGTCGTATTTTGTTGTATCTAGTCAGAAACCACAGATGCTTTCTGCATTATTGTCTGTATTACTTTACGCATCGGCTTCTGCATTACTTTCTACATTACTATCTGTATTACATTCTGCCTTACTTTATACATTATTTTTTTGCATTGATTTCTACATTATATTCTGTATTACTTTCTGCATTGCTTTCTGTATTACTTTTTGTATTACTTTCTGTATTACTTTCGACATTACTTTTTTGTATTACTTTCTACCTTACTTTCTACATTACTTTCTAAATTACTTTTCTATATTACTTTCTGCATTACTTTTTGCACTGTTCTACCTTACTTTCTGCCTTACTTTCTACACTACTTTCTGTATTATTTTCTGCATTAATTTCTAAATTACCTTTCTATATTACTTTCTGCATTACTTTTTGCACTGTTCTGCCTTACATTCTGCCTTACTTTCTACACTACTTTCTGTATTATTTTCTGCATTACTTTTTGCACGGCTGTCTGCATGACTTTCTACATTACTTTCTGCATTACCTTCTGTATTTTATTCTGAGTTAATGCCATCCTGCATTTATCAACCACCTGGATTTATAGACGATCTAGTTTATTCACTAAGTGGTCGCATTAGAGGGGGTATACTGTAGTATGCATTACATGCCTTGTTAACTCTTTTAAAGGCCGTTAAACACCATGCCCCAAGGTTATAAAACGTTTTGTTTGAGTCTGAGATCAATCTCAAGCATCTGATTGACCAATCAGATACTTGAGAATGATCAAGAAACGGTATAACCTTGGACCCATGGCTTCTCAAACTCTAGGGTTTGCATTTTTATTGATCTCCGATGCATTCAAGTTTTACTAACGGAGTGAGTGAGAATCACGACACCACGAGTAACAATGCCTTACGTCATGACGCTTGGTTGACTTACAAATGTAGCTTTATCACGCTGTGTTTTTATATATTAATTAACCTTTCGCTTGCTATTCACGTCAATATATCTACCTGTACATAGTGAAGACCCAGATGAGACAGCTCCTGCAGGAGCTGTCTCATCAGGGTCTGCACTATTTACAAGTTGATTGTGCAACCAGTGCACTCCATAGCAGTGATTGCACAGCGAAATACGTGTACACAGTGAAGATATATGTAATTATACAACAGGGCATGGGTAAAGAAGGAGAAATATATTTTAAAATTCAGCAAGAGAAGGGTTAAGAAATGAAACTGTGGAATGATAATGATCTCTGCGCTAACCCGTTCGTCGTTATATACAGTTATGTGTTTAAATGTACAAGGGATACGTCTATACAATGGCAACAAATGAGAATAATGCATAGAATATTACCAACAAATTCATTGTTATTTCAAATGAACATTGTAGAAAACAATTTGTGTAATTTTTGTGGATCTGAACAAGAAACTCTAGTTCACCCATTTTGGGAATGTTGCGACGTTAAACCTTTGTTAACCCTTTCGCTGCCAAACTCTGTCGTCTGCTAACTTTGTCGTCTGCTACAAATTTTCATTCTTTTGATTTTCTTCATTTTTGTTTCAAAAACATAGAAACAGTAACAAACAGTTTAGATCCTGATGAGACGCCGAGTTACTCGGCGTCTCGTCTGGATCCAAACTGTTTGCATAGGTAATCACAGATCCGGCATTGGCAGCGAAAGGGTTAAATTTCATTTCACATAAAATATTGCAATATGATCCTGAGCTAAAAATTAATAGCATGAGTATATTGTTGGGATCATGTTAACACGATCTCAAATTAGATGTTTTACTTTTAGAAGCGATAAAACGATATGATTATATACCTGTTCAAAATAATAATAAAAAAAGGTTAAACCTTCTAATGAAGGAATTAGAAATTATTTACGGCTGTCATGGGAAATATATAAGTCGTCCAATATTAACCCTTCGCTTGCTGAATTTTAAAATACATTTCTCCTTCTTTACCCATGCCCTGTTGTATAATTACATATATATTCACTGTGTACAAGTATTTCGCTGTGCAATCACTGCTGTGGAGTGCACTGGTTGCACAATCAACTGGTAAATAGTGCAGACCCTGATGAGACAGCTCCTGCAGGAGCTGTCTCATCTGGGTCTTCACTATTTACAGGTAGGTATATTGACGCGAATAGCAAGCGAAGGGTTAAGACGAGGAAAGGAATATTTGTGCATTTTTAAGATATGCTATTCCTGACTGCATTTCGACATAATATGTAGGGAAAACATTTGTTGAAACATCCTTGTGCCGTAAAATAGTTATACAGTAAAACCTCTCTGTAACGACCACTAAATTGTGCTAATTAGTTGGTATTTAGGGCAGGTGGCTGCCTAAAGCAAGGTGAAAGTAAAACAAAACGCTCCTATAGGAGCGTTCTGGTTTACTTTCACCCTGCTTAAAGCAGTCACCTACAATGTACCTTAAACACAAAATACTTGATGTAATTTAGTGGCCGTTATAGAGAGGTTGTACTGTATATGTATTCAATTATATAGATACATTGTGGAATTGGTTGAGTATATGTATTTGAATGTTTGTATATGTATTGATGGTATGTTTCTGTAATGTATCACATAAATTGTACATGTATAATAATAATAAACAAACCGGAAAGTGTCCAAGGTCTTGCTACAATGAGCGGATCTGTGATTACCTTTGCAAACAGTTTGGATTCAGATAAGACGCCGAGTAACTTGGCGTCTGATCAGGTTCCAAACTATTTGACATACCACTTTTTAGAGAGACGTCATCGAACGAAAAGCGTCTTTGAAACTTAAAGAAAACTGGTTTGTTTACAAATGGAATTTATTTGGCGCCAAACTTGTTACGCATTTGAAAACAGACTAGACCAAAATCAGGGTCTGCTGTGTTTGCTAATGGAATTAATTGTTCTGTTTCTTTACTTTCTAAACTTGTTACAATATTCACCCTTCCATATTTTATTATAACTGCTATTGTTAATGAATATTTAGCAAGCAGGTATTGGCATTTGGAATAAACATAGAACAGGGAAAAGGGTTATACATGTCCCATATTTGTTGTAAGCTCAAATAGAAATAAACATATAATATTCCCCATTTGTAAAATGTCTTATTAGAGACACGCACACTATTATCAAATTCTTTGCATAGCATTACTCTGCTAAATAATGACATAGCATAGCTTTCCATCATTGACTAATAATTATTTCATTCTCATTGCAAGTTACCATCTTATTGATTTCCCAAAGGATTTATACAAAGTTCGAGTATGCCTGCACTGTTTAATATCCAGGTGCGGATCCAGGATTTCAGATTAGGGGGGGGGGGGGGGTGGAGGGGAGGTAGAATTTTATGTTTGATGACATAAATAAATAGTGTGTTTGTAATACATGTTGAAAAAGAGCTGTGTTAAAGGCAGGTGGCTGCTTAAAGCAATGTGAAAGTAAAACAGAACGCTCCTATGGGAGCGTTCTGTTTTACTTTCACATTGCTTTAAGCAGCCACCTGCTATAAATACCAACAAATTAACACAATTTAGTGGTCGTTATAGAGAGGTGTTACTGTATATAGATATAAAATATTACTAAAAAAAATTGTTTTGGCAATTTTAGGGGGGGGGGGCGTACGCCGGCTCCGCCCCTCTAAATCCGCGCCTGAATATCTGTGTGGGGCAAAATGAAATTGTCAATCTACATACAGTAAATACCCTCTAAAGCAAACATTTCATAAATATACATATGTATTTAAAAGCAGGTGGCTGCTTAACCCTTTCCCTGTTGAAGCTGTTCTATGTTTATTCCAAATTTCAATACCTACTGAATATTCATGAAAAATGATTATAATGAAATATAGAAGGCGGGACATTGTAGCCATGTTAGAAACTTAAGAAACAGATATATCAAATTCCATAAGCAAATAGAGCATGTTGTATGTAGAGTAGAACCTGTCCTAGAGATTCCATCAAAATGATGATAGCTAGCGATAGCTTAATGCAGTTCAAAGGTAATAAACACTCATCTGCTTTTCAGACGTTTTCGATAAATGAATGACTGCTTATGACCGATTCTACTGTGCATGTCGAAAATCTTAGTGAGTTCCGCTAAACTGATAAATTTCATAGAGAGTAATTTTGAAATGTATTCATATGTAGATTTTATAAAGCTATATTACAAATTATATAACTATGAACCCATTCCTCCATTAATATTTATGTAAGACATAATGACACCATGGATATTAATTAAATTATGTTTATAATAGCACCAGAACACAGGATATTTTGACCCTTGCACGAACAGTAGAATTCAATAAGCAAACAGGACAGATGGTACCAAGAATAGCCGTCTGATCTGGGTCTTCTTTGTTTGTAAAATATGCCAAAAAGCATTTTATGGAGTAAAGGGTTAAATTAAATAATTATAGCAATATAGACCAAATTTTCAAAATCGTCGTGTTGAATTTCGGTTCTGCAGTATGTATGTAAGAGAATGAAATCCTGTACTTTTGATGATGAAGTTTTGACACCCTAGTCTCGGGAGAGATATTTGGGAGTTATCATAATGGTCAATTATTTTCATAAACCTTCCACAGAATCCCTGAATCCAAATTTCCTGCCAATTAATATTTGTTTAGTGTTCTCAGAGCATTACTTTGAAGCTATTACTCGAAACAACGTGTATAAATTTCCGCCTTAACCCTTTCACCGCCGCAATCGCATAAATGCACCACGACAAATAGTGCAGTTCAAGGCGGCGTCTGATCAGGGACTACGCTATTTGTCTCAATCTCTATATCTATATACATGTATGAGCTTTATTTCTTTGAAATTTGCATTTATTTATCTCATTTCCTTATTTTACTGAATGATTTAACAAACTTGAATTGCAGACGACAATTAGAAATTTGGCGCCGAAAGGGTTAACCCATCACGTGATGGGTATACATGTACATGTACGTGTAAAACATAATGACACTGTGAATAGTTATTGCAGTATAACCGCGATACTTCGAAATCTTAGTAAAGAAGAAGTAATACATTTTTAGGCAGGTGACAGCTTAATGCAGGGTGAAAGTAATGCAGAAAGCTCCTAGAGGAGCTTTCTGCATGACTTTCACCCTGCATTAAGATGTCACCTGTCTTTAGGACCGACACTATTACTTGATTCAGTGTTCGAATACTCCAGTGTTTACTGTACATGCGGTTTTATATTGGTATTATGAACACATGTTTATTACCATGACAGTAACTGAAGAACCACATTACTTTCCAGGAAAACATCGCTTTCTTGCAGCAGTGTTGCAACGCAAAATGTTATAACGACGCAAAATGTAATAATTATTACAAAATGGGTTGATTTATTACATTATTCTAGAAAAAAACTATCAACGCAAAATGTAATAACGACGCAAAATTTAATAAACTTTGAAACGGGTATAATTCATTCCATATTCCACTATATTCGGGACTTTCGAAGAGACATTGATATACAACTAAAATATACCTCTTCTGACAACAAGTGACTGGGTAAGGGATGGGGGAGGGGGGGGGGGGGGGGGAGTCGGGTGAAAAATCGAAAAATTCATGTTATAGGCAAACACATATCAAAATACATCAGATGAAGAGTATATGTTAGCATTCGTGTTTAACTATTTCAATGCTGATATATTAGAGTTGAATAGCTTATCACATGTTACTTGTCCAGCCCATTCCGTATGAAAGGGTATAATTTGT